>CM041779.1:121328915-121353724 GCA_023374045.1 Limonium bicolor | reverse complement strand
TATCAGGATATGTGGTTCCTCCAAGCTATGACTCTTGCTGGGCAAGGTTTGTAAAAATATTGATTCAAATCGATGCTTTGTCATGTTTCACTTGATGCAGGACGTTTCATGTTTCTGTCACATGATGCTTTATGTAGTTTCAGTTGCCTGCCAGTACTATCATTGATCTTGTCCTTTTTGCATCAAATACGGAATTTGACTTGTGGATTGGTGCCTGCAAATGCCAACCTACATGCTATGTTGTTTGCAGTAAACTTGGTTTTAAGAGGTATGCATGGAGGCATAAATCAGGAAGATACGCAAGAGGCACAAATCATAATTTGAAATGCATTTGACTGATATATCACATTTGAAACCCTCAATACAACAATGACATCAAAGCCTGAGTCCTAAAACAATTGGGCATCGCATATATGAAGTTGGGACAAAGCCATAGACATTGAAATTGTGACGAGGATTGCGGAAGAAGTAGGGCAGAACAACAAGGTTATCAAAACAAGTTGAAATTTCTAAAGTTGGGTAGTGAAAATACCAAGAAAAGTAGAGTAAATGAAAAAGATATTTTAAAAGTAGTAAGGGGTACAGGAAGAAAGCCAGCAAGATATCACACACGGTCCACCACTTGTATACGCCTCCATTCTGCCATCTCTAAAGACACCATGTCATCTATCTTGACCACTTTAGCCTATGTCTGTCTGGGTCTTCCTCTTCCTTTCCTTCATCCCTTCTCTCCCCACGTCCTAATCCGTTTAAGTGGTGCTTCCCTTGGTCTCCTACTGCTCACATGGCCAAGCCATCTCAATCGTGATTCCCGCATAATTTGAAACCCTAATATCTATAAAAAAATTAAAATTGAAACCCTAATTTGAAATTTGAACTTCATTCTGATCTAGTTCTATTTAATTTTGAAACCCTAATATACGTTTAAAAGCTCTAATATCAAGTTGGAAATCAATTTCCCATACACCAGATCTGATTTAATCCCTTATTTGGATCATAGTTTGACCGTGATCCTGATGTCAAAGCCCTAAACTTTGTTCAAACAATAATCAAAATCTTTTGTAACCAGCAATATCGTTTTCAGCTGCTAAACATAATCCAAAGCCAAATTTGACACAAACCATGGAACCATAATCTAGTGATCTTTTATTGAGCGCAACTATAATCTAGTTTTCTATAAATATATATCATTCCCTTAATGGTTACTTGCAGTGTCTCAATAATGCAGCTTAATTTGTGTCCAAAAACATAAAATTAGCACTACTTACATACTAATATGTTTGGTCGTCTAGGCTGAGATCATCCTTCACTAAATTGTAATATTGATCAGTTGATGATTAAATTGTGTTTGTCTAGGGGGAAAGAATTGTATGAAATGAATGCTAACACACGATTGAGGATGTAGCCATTTTCATTTCAATAAGAGAAATGATAATCAATCTATGGGACTGCATCTTCTATGTTCTGCCTGTTTTATTTTGTATGCTTGTGTATCTTTTGGCAGTACAAAATAGTCGTTGAATGTGCATGAAATCTGTTTGGGTTTCTATATTTTTTCTCTCATTCCTCGCACTGTCATTTTCTCAGTTCCATGTTGGATAAGCCCTTAGTTTGTAGACATGTATGTGATTTTGGTTTGGGAATTGTTGTAATATTTCCAAGACAAAAGGCAAACCCAAACTCACAAACGTTAATTCTGTTTATTGAGTACGGCTTTATTGCTAGGTTTTGCCTGCTTGAAGTTATGTACGTTTGTGCATCATTGGTCATGAATGAAAAGAGGCACTATATGTATACTTACATACGTATTCATATGCATGTACCTTATCTGTTTGAGTTTTCGATTTTTTTTCCTTTTGCCATTTCATTGTAAGTACATGCTGATAGTAGGGTGGGCGTAATACTAAGGTATTCAGGGTAAACCATGCCTTAATTGGAGCAAACTCGGACTAATCAAGTCTTAGACTCGCCAAATGGCCTAGACCTGTAAAATTATTTTGATGAACGAAATAGACACCATAGGCACCCGTATATAGTACACTTTGTGTTCCAATTTGTTCATCATGTTAGTTTTGAGACGCTTTTCCACTTCAGTGTAACATACAAGATAAGTTGATTTCATCTATGTACTGGGTGTAATTCTAAGGATATTCAGGCAAACCATGCCTTAATTGGAGCAAACTCACTAATCAAGTCTTAGACTTGCCAAATGGCCTAGGCCTGTAAAATTATTTTGATGAACGAAATAGACACCCTAGGCCCCTGTATATAGTACACCCTGTGTTACAATTTGTTCATCATGTTAGTTTTGAGACGCTTTTCCACGTCAGTGTAACATACAAGATAAGTTGATTTCATCTATGTACACTGTGCAAGTAAAGAATCTTTTGCAAAACTTACTGTTGAAATTAATTTATCTTATATATTAAGTGTTAAAGTGGAAAACCATGCCAAAAATCAACAAGTTAGTCCAACTGGGGAGGAGTACGAATTCTATCTACAATTAAATAGTTTATCAAGTAATAAGTTTCTATCTACTAACCTGTGCGATACTAGACAAGCCTGTAGTTTATAGACATTTCTTTGTTAGATAGTGGCTAAGTAGCCCAAATGTTACAAAGTAAATAAGTCCATCCAGCTAGATTATACACCTAAACCTTCTACCTCCACCCCACATGCAAAAACTACACTGATTGCTGGTACATCAGAAGATCTATCCCTAATAGACATAGATGTAATTATTGGTGGGATGAGTGTTTTTACCAGTCAATGAATACACACATATGAAAGTTGGCTTTAAGTGGTATATTTGTATTTCCCTTGTAGATTTTGTAGTCATGAAGATTCATTTTGAGATAATGGTGTAACGAGCTGAACTATTACCATACTTTCCACTCCTGAATATCTTAAAGTAGAGTGACTTCAGTGTGATTTTATTGCGGAAAAGTTTTAGTTTGGTAATAACCTTTTAGTAGTATGAGCGAAGGGTGCAAAGTAAAAAGATATTAGCTGGCATCTTCTCATTTAGCATGTGCTGGTAACCTATTGCATGCTAGCTAAGATGGTCACTTTTTTTTCACGGTTGTAGCTCATTGTCTGGGGTCCGACGAGGGAAAAAGCTATTGATCGCATGAAGAGGGCTCTTAACGATACTCTGATCACTGGTTAGTACAAATCTGCCTGTCAGTTCTCTTGATCCGGCTCATGAAATTGATGGAACTGTATATGTTCAGTTTGACATGAATTTATAAATGAACCTTTATTCGGCAGGTGTTCCTACCACTATTGATTACCATAAACTCATCCTCGAGATTGAGGTGAAGCCCTTCAAAAACCTCATGTTTCCCTGGTATCATAGTTAATATGATTGTTATACTTCTCAATGGTTGAATACTAAATGTACCTCCGTCTTTTGGTGGTAGGACTTCAAAAATGGAGTAGTTGATACAGCTTTCATTCCCAAGCATGAAGATGAGTTAGCAGCGGTATCAATACTATGCACTTCACTTTTTTGAATGATTATGCATACTGATTTTCAGTCATTCAAATATAGTGCAACTATGTGTCTTTTTTGGGAAAAACAAGTGCAATTTTATGTCACTTGGTCTTGCTGTTAAGTTCCCTATAACAAAAGACTTTCGTCCCTCTTATAAGATTTTTATTTCAAGTTTTCATGTATAACATTGTCATTGATGCGACGTAATATGTCTATGCAAAAATTAAAGTTTTTGAGTAATCATATTGTGTCTTGTACTTTTTATGGTCTATCCCTCTTTAAGACTTTTCAATCAGTCATATTTCCAGTCTTGTTTTGTAGTTTCTACTCAACTCAACCCTCAGCATTCCTAAAGCTTTTGCTAAGAATTGTTTGTTGCTTTGTTTTCAGCCCCAATCATCGGCTCTTACAACTTCTAAAGAGCTGGCCAGTCTATCTGCTTAGACTAAAAAGGCGAACTGCTCAAAGATGTGTCACTACTGTAGACGAGTCCCAAGTAGTGATACTCTGTCTTACAGCTCAACCTCAAATATACTGGCGAGTATGAAGTCATTTTTTGAAACCCCCCACCTGGATTAATGAAAGTCATTCTGCCGTGGTTTTACACTAGCATAATGAAGACATTACCGTGTGTTCTTTAAAGGAATACCATTATGATGCTTCTTAATGTTATATACACTTCATATACGACAGCTAGGGATAATTCTTTCATTTAAACGCATCCCTCTCCTGCATTGAATCATTAATGTATTCTGTATGTAATTTAATATTGTTCTTATTTTGAGGGATTCTGTTATAAATTTGCCTCGCATCCCCTCGTTTCTCGACCTCCATCCTCTACTTTAGGTCTGCTTATTCCCCATACACGCTTTGTTATGATAAGTCCTGGCTCCTGGAAGGCTGCAGTTTCGTTTGTGTCATGTGTTACCTTCCTTTCGTTGTGTTTAGATTTTGAAATCCAGGGGGCAACACCAGAGAGATCTAGCTTCTATGGGGCTGTTTCCCTGCCCCCTGTTGTGAGCTCGCAAGATCATGGTGGTTGCCATGGAGGTTTCGAAGCTTCCTGTTTTCTGGAGATGGCCTGAGCACATCTACATGGTTCTGAGCAAGATGGAAGTTTGCCTGACTTATCTCAGTTTGGTGGTAGTTCATCAGGGGAGACGAGAAGTTGCAATATTTTTTTTTTTTTTTTGATTAACACTTGATATTCATATATAAGTAAACCAGATTACTGAAACAAACTATAGCCAAGATGAGAAAGTATATAACCCTCTCATCCTGCTTGATCCAGGTCTAGCTTACACGCCGTACTAATACTTAGGGGAACAAACTCCCCCATCTAGAAGAGAGTACTATCTATCTGAGGATTATCCATATTACAAATTAGCTTAACCGGATAATTATCATACTTGGTAACATTTCCTCTGATAATACTAGCAAACCGAGGAAGCAATTCTTTAACTCTACTAATATCATCCCAACTATCATTATCCCTTCTAATTCCTCCCACCTTTAGGACATCGTCAAAATATTTTTCTACCGAATCCAAGCAAATGTATGGCTACCCACTGAGATAGCAAGCTCCATAGCAATTCTTTTTGCTTGATATCAGCATAAGCCACCTTGAAGGTGCTAGAGATTCTTCGATTGAAAGTCGCTACAGGGATACCAAGGTCATTACGAATCAGGCCTCTAACACCCGATCCCCATAACGACTGATATGCGTACCTGTACAGATGTTGCTGTACCGTTGGGGGGAGAGACCAATGACTGAGCAATAAGAGGAGAAGAGATTTTATCACCTGGATATAAGCTTCAACAAAGGCTCCATTACCCTCAACTTCCTTCCACCACGATAGCTCAGGATTATGTTTGACTTTGTTCCTCGAAGCATAGATAACCCAGAGATTGTTGGCGATGTGAGAGACTTTTTTCACTCCAAACTTTCGTCATTCAAAAGAACCAATCAAGAAGGCCCACCTCATTATGGAACATCACTATGTCAATCAGATCCTTCCATGTCTCACTAACTGCACAACATGGAAAAAACAGTGAGCTAGGTTATCCTTAGCTCCACAGAAAAAGCATTTGGAGGAGCCTCCAATCCGCTTAGCTAGGTTATCCTGGCAAGGGATGATGTTACCAGGAATTTCCATAGATTCAGCTTAGCCCTAGGGCTACAAATAGATGAGGGATCTTTTTACAGACCCAGCTAATGTAATGATGCTGATTGGAAGAGCTCTCAACAACTGGCTCATTCACCAGGAAATTATAAGCAGACTTGACCGAGAATTTTTTGTCTTTCGTGAGATTCCAGATCCATATGTTACTACCTTCATCATTTAGAGTCATACTAAGGCTGGCATCTGGATCAGCCTGTGCTGAGTACCGTCTCTGAGAAGGTTTAGGACCGAGGAGATAGATTTCCAAATAGGGCTACCTTTGTTATCAGGATGGCAATCTCTGATAATATTATTAGGATAATAGAGATGTTTCATAACTTGGGCAACCAAAGAAGTCGGTTCCTTCAATAATCTCCACAACTGTTTCACGAGAAGAGCTTTGTTGAATTCTCAACTTCTCTGAATCCCAACCTCCCTGATCCACACTATCACACATCTTTGACCATTTGATCCAATGAAGGGATTTTTTTTCAACTTTACCGCTCCACCAAAAGGAGGAGAAAGCTGAATTAAGCTTAGTAAATCCCTTTGGGGAGGGAAAACAAGGACATGGTATAATTGGGTATAGACTGAAGGACGCTAGATACCATGATGGATCTGGCTGCCTGGGCCATCGGTTTAGTCCAACTGGAGATCCTTTTGTGGACAGAGTCCAGAAGATAGGTAAAAAGATCAAATTTCCTCCTACCTATCTTTAGAGGAAGCCCTAGATATTTGGAGAAACAGGGAACCTCTTGGACATTGAGCATTCTGGCTAGGCTCTCTTTGGTGGAAGGGGATAATTTTTCTGCTAAAACCAGTTCTGATTTGTGGTGGTTAATTTTGTGGCCTGAAGCTTGGAGGAATTGGAGAGGATATGGTTTAGCTGAGAGATATTTGTGGAGCTAGCTTCCCAAAGAGGAGGATATCATCCGAAAGGCTAAGTGGGAAATTGACAGACACAGCGGAGATAACTTAATCCATGGTATCTCCCATACTTTCAGACTTATTAAGAAGGCTGGAAAGGGCTTCCTGAGCCAAATAAAAAGGAAAGGGGGAAAGAGGATCACCTTGCCTAATACCCCTAGTCTGAGAGAAAGAAGTACCTGGTTTGCCGTTGATGAGTATGGAGCATCTCACTGATCGGACACAGTTCATGACAGGGATGGTCCAGTTGGTCGGGAAACCCATCGACGAAAGCACATCTTGAAGAAAAGACCACCTAATCTGTCATAAGCCTTGCTCAGATCCAATTTGAGGGCAAAGAAGCCATTCTTGACACTTGATTCTTGTCTAAGAAATGCTGAAGTTCACCCGCTAAAATGATATTATCCGTGATAAGTCTACCCTTAACAAAGCCTGATTGGTTATGAGAGATATATGAGGTAGAATATGCTGGATTCTATTAGCCAAGGTCTTGGAGGCGATCTTATACACAAAATTACAGAGAGCGATAGGTCTGAATTTATCAATCTCACCGCTCCCGCCATCTTGGGAATAAGAGTGATAAAGTAGTCATTCAGAGTATCCGGGATAGGGAAGCCTCTAAGGATATGCATAAACCGCCTCAATAACCTGGTTGCCAAAGTGTTCCAAAAGTGATAAAGAATTTGCCATTGAAGCCATCAGGGCCTGGAGCTTTGTTGGCGCCTAGTGCTTAACAGCCAAAACAATCTCATCCTTATTATACGGGCTGGCAAGCTCAATAACAAAGTTAGCGTTGAGTTTACCCTCCACTGCCAAAGAGAGATCCCTATCTGCATGGGGGAGAAGAGGCAAACAAGGACTGAAAATACTCCTGGCTATAAATTCAATGTTGTGCCATGAATACTTCATGCTTTGCCCTGGATCCATAAGCCCAAATATCTCTTGGACCTCTTAATGGAGGAGGCCCTTGCATGAAAGAAACCGTATTCTTGTCTCCTTCTTTAATCCAGTTATCTCTCGATCTTTGTTTCCACCATATTTCTTCCCGATAGCTAACAAAACTCAATTTCCATGAGCAATCTTTTCTATTGTTAATAGCTCCCACAGAGCTATCATATAGAAATACTACCAGCTCTTTCTTCTTGTTGTTGATTTTCCATTTGATTTTTGAGATAGACCATTCCATTCACTCAACTTCCTAGCACACTGGCTCAGGCTAGTAGTGATGTCAAGATTATGAGAACTCCAAACATTAGTGACTATCTCCGCGCACTTAGCATCCAAGCACCACCCATTTTCAAATCTGAAAACTTTGCTGGTATTTTGTGATTACCAAACAACCGAATAAACAGGGGACAATGATCGGAGGCTTCACGAGGCAAATGTTCCACAGGATATTCGGAAATACATTCAGCCCCGAGGAAGAGCAAAAACACTCTATCCAATCTGCTATGAGAATTAAACTACCTTCCCTGCAATTAGTAAGGTAGAGCTTTCTCCGAAGAAGCCTATATCATGAAGATCACACTTAGCATAACATCTCTGACGGGGCCATATGAACCTCTTGCCTACTTCCCCCCAATCTTTTCTGAGGCAAACATGATCTGGTTGAAATCCCCAGCTACCACCCAGGGCAGGTGCACTTGTCTACTAATCAGGAGAAGAAGTTTCCAAGACAAATGCTTTAGGGTCCAGTTGGACCATCCATAAAGCCAGTGAAAACAAACTGGAGATCACCGAAGGGAAATAACTGCTGACATGTGATGCCTGGATTGGGATATAATCGAACACCCTAATGAGCTTTTCCACATGAGGCAGAGACCACCACTCCTACCTCTACTAGCAACTGCTAACCCCTGATAATTAGGAAATTTCTGAAAAACCCATCCATATCCTCCAAAGATTTATGGGTTTCACTGAAGAAGATAATATCCGGGTTGAGTTTAACTATCAAACTCTTCACCCAATGGGCATCTTTAGGATTACCCAGCCCCCTGCAATTCAGCGAGAGACAGCTCATCGATTAAAGCTTCTCGGGGATTACAGAGGAGAAACACCATTAGACCACCAATCCTGGACTCCACAAACCTCGCACTAACACTGAACAAAAAAACAAGAACCAGCTGACCGCCCCAAACTAAACTGATAGAGACAACCTCCACTCCAATTCCCTCAAAAATCTGATCCGAATCAACCCCCGCGCAAGGGATTACGAACAGAAGATTAATCAGACCAATCACTACTAACTCAGCCTCAGATTCAATCACAGAAACCAGAAAAACCGAGCTGCAGATACAAACGAAACAACGACGCAATTCTAAATCAGACCAAACATCCTAGCATCCACCACCTTCGAAAAACTCAGAGACTCGGGCTCCAGAGATAATATCACCGCCCCTCAATCAAATCGAATACCACAGACAATCACTCAATCACATCCGGACAGAAATTGAAAAGAGAGATAACACTCCCCAATCCGCGAGACCCTAGGCCTACACCCACACAGGATACCCAAAGGGGATAAAGAAACGATAGCCGAGCCCTGCTTCACAGACCTGGAGGACGCGCGAGGAGAGAATAGCCAGACAGAGATGAACTCAGAATCGAGCCTCAACCAAACTGTAGACAAATCTGGAAGAAAACTACCTGAGCAGAGGGATTAGGGATAAAAGAGGATAAAGGCCCAGAAACCCCAATCGAAAAATGACCGACCACAACCGGAGAATGCCCAGAGATAGGGGATAAACCGACGCCACCAACTTCCCGGAGATGATGATAGGGATGGAGGACTAATCCCGCTGTTACCAGACGGGAACCGAGGAGAACGAAGAAACTCGTCTCCAAATCGCTTCCGAGGAGAGCGAACTGCTACAGTGTCTTTTTGTGTCCAAGGTCCCTTTTTTGGTTTGCTGGCTGCTCTGTTCAAGTTGGAGTTCAGGTTTTGGGTGCACCTCTATGCTCAGGGTGTCTTATTCTGCAAACTCTAAACGCGAATTGAGAAACCTGCATCGTCTCTCTTTGCCTGGTCGCAAGGGTGACCATAATGAAACTATTGCTAGTCTAGCCTCCTCAGGGATTTCTGCCTACGCCCATTCGGATGATGTTGCTCCTAGTTTGTTCTTGGTGAGAAGCTTGTGCTTTTAATTCCAGTTGTCCGTGCTCTTAATTCCTTTTGTTTTATTCCCGCATTGGCATGGGATCCCTGCCCGAGTCTGTTAACTTTCCTTGTATATTAAACGGGTGAGAAGAAAGGAGATAAGGTGCACCTACTCGTATCTTTAGTCGTGTTTTCACTCGTGCGGTTGGAATTTATTTTTTTACAAAATTGTCCTTCCCTCAAAATCGTCTATATATACATTTATCCTCAGTATCTCTTTATCTTATTTCAAATTCTCAAAATCTTTCTCTCCTAGAATTCTCTCAGACATCTCTTTAGAAGCCATAGCGAAGCGGGAGCCCTGCGTCTGTGTGAATCAAGTTTCTGTCTAGATCTACTGAATAGGTTCTTACAGTATTTGTAGTTGAATTAGACCTAGAATAGAACCAAAATAATAAAAAAAATCGTACCAAGACCGTACGCTGACGCCGGTGAAAAAGGGTGAGCGCCGATGCAAGTGGCGACGAGCCCACCCTCTTCACAGGCGACGATGCAGACCGGTACCAGGGTGCGGGTGCAGACAAGAAGAAGCAAGCACGGGCATAGACTTGAAGTGGCGGGCGCGGGTGCGGAAAAGATGCGGTGGGCGCGAGCGCCGACCTATTCTGGTGGGCGGAGGCGCTGATGTCTTTTCCTGGTTGTTGGCGGTAACAATGAGACGAACCAGGGGCCGACGTCTAGTGACCATGGTAGGACGTGTTTTTCTACTGTTTTTTTTTACTGTTTGACCCGTTTAGATCATCTGGAGGTCTTTGACATGTTTTTTGACCTGTTCTGCATGTTTTAATCAATTTAGTTTTGTTCTCGATTATTTGAATGTGATTGACATTGAACTATAAATATTCATTTGACCGGTAGTGACAAACCTCGACCGTCCTTGACTAACTTTAAACTTAGTTTAACTAACGTTGAACCCGAAATAACAGATGGCGGGTAAGGGTACGACGTTGTTAGGCGTTTTGTTTGGGGTAGGGGTAAGGGGATCATCTCATTTGAGCGTGGTGAGGTCTTATCACTTGCCTCTACGCCCCCTTGGACCCGACAACTAGAGCGAAGAGGCATACACAATACGCCAACACCTCAGCTAGAAGGCGTGTAGCTGAGGATCACATGCGAGAGCTGGTAGAGCAAAGGCGTCTGAGGGTGGAGCGAAGCAGTAGTAGATGATGACACCCCAACGGACTCCCAGTCAGGTTGCTGACTTAGTGGTCAAAGCTTGACGCTTGTGGTGCGCACTAATAGCCCTTCTTGGCCCGCACCCCACAGAGCGAGATGGTTGGTACCTTTTACCGGGGGCGGACCTTGATGAGGAGGAGTCAAGCTCGAGAGTGAGGGTCGACGTAGCCCCCTACGGAGCATGAGACACATGTGTGTCAGGACTGGTTACTTGAGGGACTCCTGTGCCCGGAGGTCCCTAGATTACGAGTTTGATCCCCAGCTTCGGTGGTCACGTCGCGCTCGACGTGTGGCGGGGAGTGGTATATTTCCCATTTTGTAATTTATTTGATAACCTTAGAGCGATTATGAAATGTCTTATAGTTGTGACATTTGTTTAAATATTGAGCAGGATAAGGGATGCCTTAGCTTCAAGTCTAAGATGAAGATGCTAGACTTGTAGACTTCATCGACGCTGAGGCACCAGGAGTCACGAGTAGCGGTCGACATGAGTGGACTTGGGCATCTAGCCGAGATAGCGCATGGTAGCTTTGACCTCGCGCTCCTTTCTACGTTTGGGAGAGATGGCAGCCGGACACGACGTCTACCACATCCTAAAGATTCCCATCACCGACCTTGCGATTTCGTACCTACCGGAGGCGGTCGGCGTCCACCCCATCGATTGTGCCCCACCGCTGCACGTCCTTATCCCTCACCTGACACAGCTGTTCGGGGTGAGGTCGAAGGACTTACTGGAGTGTAAGTTCTTGGACAAGAACTAGGTACCCTGCAGACCGCTTAGTGACACGTGTGGGGATGAGTATTGTGATGCTGACCAGGAGATGAAGGCCTACCTGTGGTACTTGGTGGGTAACATGATCTTGATCGACAAGGGCAACGATCGTGTCATGCCCTACTTCTTCTGGCCCCTCTGTGTCCCTACCTACGTGGACTTATATACATGGGGAGCGGCCACGCTAGCTTACATCTACCGCCAACTTGGGATCGCTTCTCGGGCATAGACACGTCGGCTCGCTGGTTGTCTATCGTTGTTTCAGGTCAGAACTTTAAAACGACAGTGGAGCTCTTAATTTAAAGTATTTATAGGGGTGTCATTTAATGGTTACATATGATTACTACAGAGGATGATATACGAGTACTTCCCCATGTTCAGGCCGCAGCAGCTTGAGGATTGGGATGACATCTCCCCCGCGACGGTGAAGTGGCCTCATCTGCAGAGGAATGTGATGGACGATGAGAGGCTGTGTTACGTCAGAGGGCGACTGGACATGAAGTCTTCCACTGAGGTACGACTTATTCAGTTGTTGCAGTCGTACAAAGTTGTGTTGTGCCATATTTGTTAAAGAGAACTTAAAATTTAATTGTTTTCCTCTTTCAAACAACATAGATTGAGTGGTTGCCGTTTGGCGTCTCCGGTACTACCGTATCCGAGGGGCTATCACGATGATACGACACCCTCCAGTACTTGGACATTGTCCATCCCTACATGCCAGGCCAATGTCTTAGACAGTTTGCACTTGTATAGACCCCCCGAGCCGATTAGACCCCTCAGTTGCTACCGCCACCGGCATAGCCGGAACTACTGCTAGCTATGAGTAAGAAACGTTCGTGTGGAACAACATGATTGAACCCACCAGGTGGCGGTTTTTTGAGATCCGTGCACGCGTGCCTTGGGAGGTGAACCGGGAGTACATCCATTGGTTCTAGGCTTGTTCCCACCCTCAGGTGCGTCCCGTAGGTCCGGGTGATGGCCTCTGTGCGTGGTAGGAGGATCAGCTGGAGGTATATTTATTTATTATTGATTAAATTGACTTTGAGTTGTTAGTTATATTTTGATAGATTTTATTACTAACTTGCAATTGCTAAAATATTGCAGTATTGGGATGAGGTTACTCCAAGGATACTGAGCCTGGCATCGGAGAACAACCAGAGCTGGCCTGACGGTATCGACCCCTGGATGGCTGACGTGATGGAGGAGTGCTTCGACTTCACCAAACTTCATGTTAGCAGCACCCCGGCCTCGCCTAGCCGGCCTACAAACT
Organism: Limonium bicolor; assembly: GCA_023374045.1. Classification (NCBI taxonomy): domain Eukaryota; kingdom Viridiplantae; phylum Streptophyta; class Magnoliopsida; order Caryophyllales; family Plumbaginaceae; genus Limonium; species Limonium bicolor. The sequence goes on along the minus strand of CM041779.1, from coordinate 121,340,764 downwards.
CGAGCCAGGCTCGAGCTGGCACGGAGTGGTATATAGCACGGCGACACTCAAGAGAACTCAAGCCTAGAGGGGAGGGTGTGCATCGTAAGCATAGGGATGTTACGCGTCGTCGTGGGGATGGTGGAGGCCGTGGGGATTGTAATACCCCCATCCCATATCCTTCTCATATTCTACAACCAGAGGTGGTGAAGTTAGATCAAAGTCTCTCATACGAGGATGAAGAATCCTACTGTGTGTGAGTATTGAACCGATAAATATAGACAAGTAACAAGGGTGATAAACGAAATAACTAAATCTGTTATTGAATGTCACGTATCACACTTGATACAAGATATGCACGTAGTGAATTTACACCCACTACAATCACACGAATACTCTAAACTCTAAACTCGTTGAGAGAACAAGAAACTCTGAAGATTATTCTCAGCCCTGTGTTTCCCGTGAACTACTTAGGATGTTCACAACATAGATAAACTCACGCTTACAACAGATCTCCCGTTCACACCCTAGAATTCTCTCAGTCGTATTTCCCTTTCCTATTTTTCTCCCTCAAAAGCACACCTTTAACCTAGACTTTCTTCTGCTTATATAAATACAAAGATCGAGTGAGAATCTATCATATAAGATTTTATCTTTAACAACTAGATAAAATTTGTTGGATATTTTACTTATTCTTTGCTTGTCAGTTCAAGATTGACGGACTTCGCTTTAGGCTAGTCTTAAAACGGGCTTCAGCTCTAAACTGAGTTTGCCGATCAAAATAGCATCAACAGTTTCCCCCCTTTTGATGCGGAAAACTGTTGAAGTCTTAAGTTGAACGAATGTCCTTCGAGAATATATAGATGGTTCCCCCTGAGTCTTTGCCTTGGTATTACAAGTAGACAATACGATCACATATCGACTGTTCCCCCTGAATCTCATTCATCCGTGGCAATTTCCTGTACTCTGTCTAGGACTTAACATCTTTCAAGCATTAAGTAATACAAGTATAATACCACAAATAGTAACATTATACCAGTTCATGAATGCAGAATAGAAACAAGAAAATTGCAAGTTTCAGAGCAATATTATGAAAGTCCCAATAATTAAGAATATCCAGAAATCTCAATGTAAACACTTCAGATCAGAAAGCATAAAGTCGTGGAGCAGTTATATCTAAGCAAATCAAACAGTTACCAAAAGGAATAAATGTCTAAGACTTCCAACTTTCCCCCTTTTGCCACATCAAAAAGATGATAGAACATAGTGTGTAAAGACTAGCATCAAAAGAAGAATATTCAGTGTGAACGGGGAAGGGTGGGATGCAATCCGAAAGACACCAAAATTTTTCTGATGGTTCAGAGGATGAGTTCGTTGCAGTCATCAAAATCCAACTTCTCTTCTAAAGGTTGATCCTGTCCATCAATCGCTTCTCCATTGCTGCCATAGAGTCCAGTACTGACTGAATAAGAAGGTAATTTGGTGCAGTGACATGGTCAGTCTTGGCCTCATGTTGCACAGTCTGTTTGAACTTCCAGCCCAACTCTGTGAGTTCCAGTCCCATCTTGGATAGAGTAGAAACAGCCAGGTAGTTGGTTGGTTGAGCAGAGATGGAATACACATCTTCCAGAGCAAGCTGAAAATGTCGAAGGACCTTTGTCATCCAGAAAGGGTAAGGAATTGATGGCTTTGAACTATTGACAATTGTTCGCAAATGAGAGATAATGATCCTAGGTAGTGATAGATGATTCTTTTATCTAGACACCACATTATCGCTAGATCGACATGAGTGACCTTGTTGCGCATATCGGTATGTGGAAGAATACTCTAATAAGCAATGAGATGCAATAATCATGGTAAAGCACCTAAATCCCTCTGTGGATAGTGTTTCAGTCTTGAACTCGAGATAGACCAAAGTGTTGTACTACTTCAGTGTGGGATGCCACATCCACCTTCTGAGTATTGAACTCAGCTAAACCGTCTAGAAATACTTCAAGAATCATTGCAAGCCAGGCGGGGAAATTATCATCTTGATACCAGCCACTTCAGTTTTAAATTCATACGGAGAGACAAACTCCAAATTTAGGACAAACGAAAACAAGAGTTTTGGGTAGTATATGGTTTCAGAATTGAATAGTTTTTCCCAACCTTGAAACTTTAAAATCTCTCCTAAAGATTCCAGTTCTTTCCTAGCCAGTCACAATCTATCAATTTGCCAGGGATAATGTCTGATTCAAGCATAGCGCGACTGATATAGGTTTGAGGAAAGGAACGACCTGGATTGTGCAATCTTTCAAGATGAAACTCCTTCGCTTTTAGTTTCGAGTGGGGTTTTGCCACAAATTTCAACCTTTTCGATGATCGCGGTTGCTTAGATGGAGAATTGTTCTTGCGCTTTGGGATAGTCGATGAAGCATCTTCGACACCCATGGTTGGCTTCCTGGCAGGTAACCGACGGCGTGTACTAGTTGGCGGTGGAGATGGTATATCAGCTTCAGTTGGGGTTGCAGAAGATTCATCATCGCTTACCACAATAGCATCTTTAGGAGTTGGGGATTTAACTTCAGGTGAGGGTTTTGATGTCGAATCAGGAAATGGCGGAGTTTGGCTATGGTCAGTCGGCTTTTCAGAAGCAAGAGGTTGAGTATTTTCATATACAAGCTGGTCAAAGGAATCCATGGGTGATTTGTGTAAGAGTTAGTGGTGGCTCAAGAACGGAAGAGATAATGGGAAGAAGATCGTTTCAGAGAAAAGAGATGTCGAATCTTGACCAAGTGAGAGAATGTTGATGAGGAGAGAGTAGGAAAATAAGGAGAAGTCGAAAAGTTTGTGTTGAGAAGAAGGTTGTAAAAAAAATATAGTAAGTAAATCACTGTTTGTTTCCAAGAAGATCAGGCAATATTTCTGAGTAAATTGGGTTTTTCCGTTCTCCTTTCATTTTCAACTGGATAAGTAACAACAAGTAGCACGTTTGGATTCTAGACTTGATTCCATTCCACTTTTCAACTTTCCTTTGAATCGACAAGGGGCGAGAAGTAAAATCGTATTCCATTGTACCTTTCATCGCCACAGATTCATACTCACAGTCTATTTTCATATTATGAGGATATTCACATGACATATGTTGAACATAGAACGACTATAATTGTTATTAAGCAACACCATGACTTTTACTCTCCATCTATGTAACGACGTTGGGTCATTTTGCCCAGAGTAGTTACCCTTAGGAAGTTAGATGATAAAGCATCCTATAAGACTTAATTGCCAGATGAAAGAGGCCAAATTTGTGTTGTTTAACTGTGAGCATTGGAATCTCTTGCCGTGTACAGGAGACCAAGTGATGGTGTTCCTTGGAGATAACAAAAAATTCGTTTGACGGCCTTTACATGTGGTAACTTTGGATTAGCTTGGAAGCGAGCGCAAAAACAAACACTTTGCATGATGTCGGGTCGACTTGCAGTGAGATAGAGAAGAGACCCAATCATCCCCCTATAGACAGTTGGATCTGTTGCCTCTACAGTTGGCTCCAGTCCTAATCTGAGAGTAGTAGACATCGGGGTAGACATCGATTTGCAATCATTGAACTTGTATTTAGACAAGAGTTCCAATGTATATTTGGTTTGACTAATAAACGTACCATTAGCTGTTTGCCTGATTTGCAACCCAAGGAAAAATGTCCGCTCACCCATGTTGCTCATTTGGAATTCTTTTGTCATCATTGACTCGAACTCCGTTGTCAATGTGGACTGGTGGATCCGAAAACAATATCATCAACATATATTTGTACTAGAAGTTTGTCCATCCTACTTTATTTGATAAACAGTGTGCGATCAACATGCCCCGGACAAAGTGTTATTAATGAGAAAGGATGTCAACCTCTCATACCATGCCCTTGGTGCTTGCTTAAGACCATATAGTTTCTTTCTTCAAGCGATAAACATGATTTGGATAAGTTGTGTCCTCAAAGCTTGGTGGTTGAGAGACATATACTTCTTCCTTGAGGTATCCATTCAAGAAAGCACACTTGACATCCATTTGGTAAAGTGTGAACCTATGCAAGGTTGCAAAGGCAATGAGGAGACGAATGGCTTCAAGTCGTGCTACTGGAGCATAGGTTTCATCAAAATCCAAACCCTCCTGTTGATTATACCCTTTTGCAACTAGACGTGCTTTATTTCTGGAGATTTGACCATTTGAATCAAGTTTATTTCGGTAAACCCACTTCGTTCCAATGACATTCTCGGGTTTTTCAACAAGTTCACACATCATTCCGTACAAATTCATTCAATTCCTCATGCATAGCATTTATCCAACTCTCATGCTCTAATGCCTCTTTCACAATCTTTGGTTCCACTGTAGAAACAAAACCATAAAAAGCATAAAAATTTTGTGCATTTGACCGGGTTTGAACTCCTAAGTTCAAATCTGATAGAATGTTGTTGATTTCTATGCCTGGAGCATTCCTAGCAGTCAGATGATGTGTGACTACTGCTTCCTGAGTCACAGCTGGAACTGAATCTGTTGGCTCTGGTGGTGGCGACACTGAGTTCTGAGCTAAGGATGGTGATTTTCAGTTGGCGCCAATTCTTCTTCTGATTCAGCCCCCGAGACTTCATCAATGGTTGTTTCTCCATCCTTTGGCAGAAAAAGATTATCCAATTTTTCTTGACTAACCCTTCCACCAAAGTTGTTCTCGTTAAACTTGATGTTTGTTGACTCTTCGACTATTAAAGTGCGTTTGTTAAAGACACGATAAGCTTTGCTATTCATAGCATAGCCAAGAAAGACTCCTTCATCACTTCTTTTGTCGAACTTTCCTAGTTGGTTTTTTCCATGGTTGAGAATATAACATGTACATCCAAACACTCTGAAGTGTGATATGGATGGCTTGCGTCCTTTGAATAGTTCATAGGGAGTCTTGATTAGGATTGGATGAATTAAGGCTCTGTTAAGGATGTAGTAGCAGGCTGTATTTATAGCTTCGCCCCAAAAGCTAGGAGAAAGACCACTACTATTCAACATTGTGCGAGCCATCTCTTGAAGTGTTCTGTTTTTCTGTTTGACAACCCCGTTTTGCTGAGGAGTTCTGCTGCAGAATAAGTGTGTGTGATTCCATTGTCAGTACAGAACTGAGACATCTTGTGATTGAGGAATTCCGCTCCCTGATCAGTTCGAATGCTCTTGACTTTATTCTCAGTTTGAGTTTGAATCCTGATGAACAGACGTATAATTTCATCAAATGTTTGATCTTTGCTATGAAGTAAGATAGTCCATGTATATCTTGAATAATCATCAACTACTACCAGTATGTATCTCTTCCCAGATCTACTTTGTACGCTCACCGGTCCCATCAAATCCATGTGAAGCAATTCTAAAATCTTGGTACTGCTAACCATATTCATTGGAGCATGAGAGATTTTTGTGAGTTTGTTTAATGCACAATCAGCACAACTTGTATTATGATCTAGCCGTCTCCGTGGTAGCCCATTGACTAATTCCTTTAGTCTTAGCTTGTTAATCAACCTATGATGAGCATGTCCCAGTCTTTGATGCCACAATAATTCTTCATCATCTTTGACAGTGAGACATGTTAAATCATCCTGATCATTTACATCTACCAAGTAGAGATTTCCTACTCTGCAACCTTGTAACAAGACCTCCTGAGTAATTTTGTTGCGTATTTGAAAACCACTTGAATCAAAGATAACTTCTGATGGACCTTTATAACATACTTGTGATACACTTAACAGATCATGACTGAGACCTTCCACCAGACTAACCTGATCAATACAATGCTCTTTGTCAATCGTTCCGATTCCAATTATTCTGCCTTTGCCATTGTTTCCAAAAGTTACTCTTCCTCCTCAATGTTCAATCAAGCTGTTGAACTTTTTCTTATCTCCACTCATGTGTCTTGAGCAACCACTATCCATTAGCTACCAGTTCTCATATTGTGTGGTTGCTAATGCCTAGAAACATTCAATCACTTATCAGCTTTAGGTACCCAAACTTGTTTAGGCCCTGTTCTTCGAGTACTAGGAAGATGATTTCTGTTTTTATGAGTTTTGAACTGAGAAACATTTTCAACAACACGAGATGTTTTTCTGTAATATAGACTTCTGCAGAAACCTATACTATGACCATGTTTATGACAGTATTGACAGAAATATTCAGATTTGGTATTTTTAGCATTTGAAGTTTTCCGCACTGGTGTATAGATAGGTGTTATAACCTTTTTCTTCCCAGTCAAAATCTGTGTCAAATCTGCCTTTCCAGTGTACCAAGCTGGATTTTGTTGCTTAGTTATTTCTTTTTCTCTTATAATCTTTGACAAGTCATCCTCTAAGATTTCATTTTTCCTTTTTAAGCTCTTATATCTTTCTTGAAGTGTTTTGAACTTGGTTTGTACCCAAACAGGTAAACATTCACTCCTCTCTTTTAAGGGTTTTACAAACTTAATCAGTAAGTTTCCCTTAGTTTGGGACTCAGTAACTGTTTCTACAGATACATCTATCTTAGAAAATTTGACTCAAGCAGTTTAATCTTTGTAACAGCAGACGTCAACAAATTGAAAATTTCTTTCTTAGATAAGGAATTAAAAGCATCTTCTATGAGTTCAGGACTTACCTCGTCTGCTTCCAGAACTTCCTGCCATCCGTCGCTAGCCATCTAGACTCTATCACTAGCTCTCATCATCCTCAGTCACAGCTGTCATGCAAAACCTGCGCTGTCTCTTCTGTTTCTAAGTCTGCGTCTGATTCCTCTTGTCCCCATGTTGCTGCTGCAGCCTCTGTAAATTTCTTGACCTTGTCACAAAACTATCCTTTGACTTCAATGTGCAGTCCTTGACTACATGTCCTGGCTTATTACATCGGAAGCATATAATTTGTCCTTCTTTGTTTTAAACCTATCAGTTCTGGACCCAGAGCCTCTTCTTCCCCCCCAAAATTTCCTAATCCCGTTAGCTATCATGGTAATCTCTTAATCATCATTTGTGTCTTCATCTTCTTTATCGCTTGAGGTTTTCTTTGCCTTCAGTGCTAAATCCTTATTAGCACTTAAACTTACCATCCCCCCTTTCATCTCGCCTTCGTACACCGTCAGTTCAGATCCCAGCTCTTCAAAGGATAACTTTGACAAATTCTTAGTGGACTCCAAAAGTGTAGTGAAGTTCAACCAATCTTTGCACAGACTATCCAGAAATCTTTCATTAACTTGAGCATTGTCAAGAGTTACTCCGACAGTCTTGAGCTCACATAAAACTTTATCAAACCTTTCGAGTGTTTTCAAAATAGTCTCCCCCTCTGTCATCTTGAAATTATCAAACTATCTTTTGAGTTGTTTTCCCTTCGCCTTTTTGACAGAATCCGTTCCAGCATAAGCGGTTTTAAAAAATTCCCAAACCTCCTTTGTGGTGTGCAACCCTAATACTTTATGTTGGTCTGAGTCTGACAACGAAGACATTATAATCCTTCGAGATTGTCGATTCTTGCTTATCAATTTATTATCATTCTCACTCCAACTAGATCTTGGCTTTTCTTTGGTGACTCCATCCTCCTCGATTTTCGGCTTGAGATCACCTTCAGTCACCACATCCCATAATTGAAGATCAATAGAGATTAATTGATCCTCCATCTGTTCACACCAACTGGTGTAGTTGAATTTCGTCAACTTTGGTGGTTTGACACAGTATGAATTCATCGCGATCTACCCTGAAGAAGTTTCCTAGAGATTGAGGGTAACCTTGCTCTGATACCAATTGAAGAATCCTACTGTAAGTGAGTATTGAACCGATTAAAGACAAGTAACAAGGGTGATAAACGAAATAACTAAATCTGTTATTGAATGTCACACATCACATTTGATACAAGATATGCACGTAGTGAATTTACACCTACTACAATCACACGAATACTCTAAACTCTAAACTCGTTGAGAGAACAAGAAACTCTCAACTCACAAGATTACTCTCAGCCCTGTGTTTCCGTGAACTACTTAGGATGTTCACAACATAGATAAACCCAAGCTTGCAACAGATCTCCCGTTCACACCCTAGAATTCTCTCAGCCGTATTTCCCTATCCTATTTTTCTCCCTCAAAAGCACACCTTTAACCTAGACTTTCTTCCGCTTATATAGATACAGAGATCGTGTGAGATTTTATCATATAAGATTTTATCTTTAATAGCTAGATAAAATCTTGTTGGATATTTTACTTATTCTCTGCTTGTCAGTTCAAGACTGACGGACTTCGCTTCAGGCTAGTCTTAAAATGGGCTTCAGTTCTGAACTAAGTTTGCCGATCAAAATAGCATCAACAGAGGAGTACCCCATCGGAATTCTTGATACCAAGACAAGAGATACGAGATCAAAGACTACTCGGATGGTCAAGGTACTATGGTCCAATCATGGAACCGAGGAAGCCACCTGGGAAGTGGAGGACAAGATGAAGAAGGAATACCCACATTTGTTTGATAAGGTATATTTAAGTTCCGCGGTCGTAACTTTCTTTTAAGGGGGGATAGAGCGAAACAACAAATACATAGGGATGTCAATGTGAGCCATAGTTATTGGAATAAGCTTAAGCTTTGGGTTGAAGCTTTCTTTTAAGAAGGGAAGAGTGAAATATCCTTATTTCAATATATTTAAAGTTAATATAAACAAAATTTAGTTTAGTTAATTTAGTACAAAGCGCATTGTTTTACAAGAGTTAGACTATATTTGTTATTTATATAAAAAAATGGGTATATAAACAAATTTTAAGCAAAAGAATTTTTGCAATAATATTACTAACTGGTTCCACATCTTTAATTATTTGTTTTTATCTTATCCTTTATTTTAGTTGCATTTTTGTGATCGTTTTGATATATTATATGTCAAATTGGAGATCATATTTGTCTTTTGCATATGTTGTAACTTTCTAATGATTGGACCCATAATTTATTTAAATTATATATATTAGTTTCTTTTGGAATCACTCTAGTTACCTCCGAGCTTGCTTATTTAAACCTCTCTATTCTTTATTATATATGCGGCACAAAACTAAAACTAATTCATAATCTCTCTTCTTCATGTTTCCTCCCTAACCCTAACCCTAACCCTACTGATAAAGACTTGTGTGACAAACCCGTACCTTTTTCCTCAACCATCAACCACGACAACCTCTTGTCTTCAGAGTTTTTAAATATCAGGCAAAGAAGGCGTGTAGCAAGAACCCGATTTATTTTTTTTTCCTTTCCGCTTTCACTTACGAAGGTCACTTTGATAAGTTAACACCTTTTTCATTCTAGATATTCTATTCGTGGAATATTATTTTGTTTAGCATTTCGATGGCGTCTCTGTTTGTGTGGTTTCAGTCTAATCGAGAACTGATACAATACAATAGCTAGTTTGTTTTACTTTGACGATTGTAAAAATTCACCAGATCTGAATTTGTTTTCCTATATATTTACTTGGCACATTTAAGTTCCGTATCTGATGTTCCTTTTCGTACTAACACTAGTATATTTTTTTTAGTAAATTGTGTAAACTATATTATACTATATTATGTTCCTATGTAACTTTACGTGAAGAGATTGTTTTAATTGATGTGCACGACCGCGGGCAATTAAACAAATATACATACTCTGTACTAGTATTCATAAATATATACTGCTGCTCTGGGCTGTAATCATCACTCCTATTTCCTATATTTTCAATGACGTCAGGTTATTTTAACAATTTTCAACTACATTAAACGAGTGTGGTCATCAAATTTTCATTATGTTAGTACACCAAACACTATACATATTATTTTACTATATATTATTGTATGTATACAATGACGGTATATAGTATGTATGTATATAATGACTGCTCAAATAATCGAACTTTTACGATTTTGTTTCCGTCACTTTGGGTTATTCTTTATTTTAGTATGGAATATGTTTCGTATTTTAAGTTAGAAAATGTTTAAGAGTTATGATAGTAACACTATATTTATTGTTAGATTTTAAGCATATTAACGGATAGTGCTAGCTGGCTGGTTGTGACTGACTTTGACTAACTACTTTGAGTGTGGATTTCAGGTAAACCTCGTGTTCACCTATTTTTACTTTGTGATTGTGTGTGGTATTTTGGAATTCGTCATCTTGGTTATGATTATAGATTATGCTTATATTATACTGATGGTATGAAATATTTGAGATGGTTGAGAATTTTGGTAATATATGAGTTAGCTATTATATTCTAGATTTGATGGGAGGTTGATATTGAAATTGGAAAAAGCCTTTGACTAATTTATATATCTTGGCGTTGTTGAGTCTCAGACCGCAACTAAGCTCTATGATATACTCCATTAGTCGAAAAACTTTTAGGGAGTGTGCACACTTAAGGACTTAAAGTGAGGGTGAACTGGACCGGTTCCAACTTTGTCGTGGTACCCGTTTATTGAAATTTGTGAATTGTGGAACTTTGGTGACTCCCGTCATTCCAGAATTGGTTGTGATATTGCTTATTGGTGATTAAGATTATTCTGATGATATTGCTTGATTAGTTCTATGGATATGGATGTCTATTGTACTTAAATGGGTTTTCAAAATGTATTTGACAAGGTATTGCAGGGTTTACTCAGTTTCTTTGATTTGTACGGTCCTTTCTTGTGTGTTCTTTTGTTTTCTGACCGCAGGTATGGATGATTAAGTTGCTGGGATGAGGGACGCATAACGATTAGTATAACATTTAATAATAAACATTTTAGGAGATATAATGTCTTAGCTTACATTTGGGATTTTTATTGATCTTGCTGACGTTAAGTTTCTACTGCTAGCTATAATTGTCTAAGCCTTAGCACTCATGGGATGAGTGTGGCTACAACATCATGGTTAGGTTTAATTTTACTTATTTATATTTCCGCTATAATCTATTAATTATGTTGCAAGTATATCATTATTATATATTGTTAGAAACCGGGGTGTTACAGGGACGGTGGGTATGGTAGGGATGCTGGGGGTGGGTATGAGTTTTAGACTATTTATTTTATATTTGTTGTAAACAGTTATCGTACGACTTGTAAAACATTTTTCTCTTGTTCGAATGTTAAAACATTAGTGTTAGCTTTTGTATAATATTTGTTCATTTGTTTTTCAAATATGACATTTATGTTTATGTTGCTTGTCATATTTTTTTGTTTAGGCGACTTAATCATAATGCACTATATCCTTTTTGTGTATGTTATTAGGATGTCGATTCCTGTTGCAATCCATGTGAACCATACAACCACGGTTACGCAGTACGGCGGGCTATTACTCTACACACTCGCACCTGTCTTACTACTCTTCCACATATGTGGGACCAGCGGGGGCCGGTCCGAGTTGGGCAGTGATGAGTGATTGTGCAGACATTCATATCCAAGTCGCCTTAACCATTTGAAATCATCATTAAACCACGCGGTCTGCTCACATTTTGATCACACTGCTTCACGTGTATTCTATGATGTGCCTTAGGATGGACATAAATCTATACAACTACACGATTGGCAACATCTGAGCTGATGCAGATTTATTTCAAATGATCCAAAACTAATTGGATCTCGAAGATATCATGCAAAGAATAAAGATTCTTGTCAAGTATGAGGACGATTCAGACTTCGAAGAACCTGACGTGATATGAGGTAGGGATGAAGATGCTCGTAGGGCCCACATCTTCCGACACAGGGCACACACGGCGAGAGGTCGTGCCAACAACTAAATGGTCACCGATTAGATATATATTCATCTACAAAGCTGACTATAGTAGAACGTCTGAAATGTGGTTATGCCTTTTTTTTCAAATTCGCATTTAGACAAGAAATTTCATGCCTTTGAGATTAAGAAACCCCAAGTGCTTCAAAAA
>CM041779.1:120784350-121328415 GCA_023374045.1 Limonium bicolor | reverse complement strand
CGGGGGGTATGGCTCCCATAAATTGTACTCCTAGTTCCGGGGCGAAAGTTGCCATGACTGTGTTAGGTCTTGTACTGTTGGCACATCCGCGGTGTCTCGCCACTGCGTTCACTGCCGTCTCCACGTGGTCTTCCGCTGTCGACATCTAAGATAGTATATTATTATTTCTACTCGGTTGCTACACCGTCACATACACAATCAAAAACAGGTAGGTAAGTTAACTACTAGCAATAAAATATCCCTAGGGTTTTCTTTTTCTAGGTCACGAATCCTCACGGACGTTTCCCAGTAACCCAATATTCTATGCTCTGTCCTCGGACTCAGTATCTTTCATCAGAGCGGTACTCCGCTCTGATACCACTTTTGAACACCCTTAATCTTAAACCTGTTAATGACGTCATGACTCGTAGCATAGTAAAATAGCAATCACAGCGGAAATAAAAAACTATCTAACCTTGGTGTTACACGCGTCACTCACCTTGTGAGTAACAAGGCATCCTTACTCTTCCAAACATTACAACTTCTAACGCTATGATGACAGATACTGAGCACTTCTAATATTACAAACCAAAGCCACTAAATGATCAACTAACTGAGTACAACATCCTCCTTAATACAATACAAAGTAAAAACCGTTGGTGTTTGTTTTGAAAACACTTCAGCTACCCCCGGGTCCCACGCTCCGGCTTGAGTCTTCTTCCAATAACTGGAATTTTTGGCCCACTGAGGGCCTCAGCAATCGCAAATGCTGGTATGCTAAATGTAGTCTTAAAATCATTTGGATTCCTTAAGTCGTTAGCCATCTTGATATTAGATTCATTGCAAGATAATCCGGTTTACAAGAATAATAGTAATACTATAGACACAGAATATCACATAACAATTCACCTGCAAACATTTAGTGCATAATAATACACATCAAACAATAATCAAAACACCAACAACAAATAAGGTGCACATATTAAACACTATTTTGTTAGTAGGTCACATGACCTTTATCCTTTAAACAACCAACACTTAACCTTTCCAATTAATTTTACCTCAGCGTCTGTCAAGAAACACCTTAATAACCTGTGAAAATGGACAATGTGTCCCACTGGGTTCCAAAGGAACCGTTACCTGCTGACCTTATGACCCTGGATAAATATATACATTGACCGATCCGGTCGAACCTGTGCCCAACGGCAGTGCATTCCGCCATCCCCGAATGTGGCTGATGGATTTTGAGTGGACTCCCTTCTTGAGTCTCTCATAGTGATCACAATGTGCAACCAGAAGTCGAAACGATCTGGATTCCTCTCTTTATAAGTTAGCCGTTTTTGTCAGTGACATAATAATCAATCCTTGAGTTAAGACTCTTCACATTTGGATCTTTGTTAGGCTCAATAATACCTATAAGGTCAGTTAGTCTTTTTTTTTCAGTTTAGATGTAATAAACTTTTTAGTCATAAGACATCGCGTATAAGATACAACGCAACAGTTTAAGCAATACCATATACAATATCATTCACATAAATCATAGATATCGTCTCTTAAACATTTAAGCACATAATGTCTGGACCTTAGGATAATCCTTAGGACATTCAGACCACACAATTAACATAACCGTTCACCAGTATACTGCTAGCTTGACAAACTCCTGTTCAGTAGTCCCTCCCCGTACGCTGTTATTTAAACATGTAATACCGGGTAAATGAATATAACTATTCATTAAATATTACAGTACTGTCACTGTAATGTTTTATCGTCGTATAATAACTTCGTATGTTCTTTTTTCTCCCTGTTATTTTAACAGTGGTTCTAGATAACCTAGCAGTTCATATTTTATGTGAAGCTCACATGTGATAATGAATTATCATTTATACGGTATATCTTTACTCATTAAATACATACTCATAATTATTTTCATTTATTCATTTATATCATATCATTTAGTTATTATGTTATAACCACCTTTATTTCATAAAACTTTATATATATTTCAGAATATTCCATAATACATTATATTAACTAGTTTCACTTCCTTTCCTTATTAAATCACAAAACCAACCTTATTAATTCGGTATTTATATATTATACCCAACAATTTAATAAAATTACTAAATAACCACATATAATTTCGGTAATCATAATTGATCCCCTTAGCTTTTACAACATACCAAATAACCATAACTTTATACTAATTACTAAATACCCATATCAATTTCGGAAATTGTAAAACAATTATATTCTCTTCTATAAATTGCCAAATAAACCTTATAATTTTTATAATTCATTAATTACCCACACTAACCTTTGTAATATTAATTAACCACCTTACTTTTACAAATCATCAAATACTCTTACTAATTTCGGTAATCACAATAATACCACCAACCTTTATAATACCCAATAAATCCCTTAACTTTTCGGTTTTCACTTATATTTTCCTTTATTCACTTTTAAACCCCAAAACTTTATATAAGTTACATATTAACTTATAAACTATAGTTTTAATGTTTAATTTCTTTAAATACCGAAATGGACCTTATAGTTTTGCAATTTATGCTTTCGCCCCAAATAAATTTAGTTTAACACTTATACTTTCATAATTTACACATCCACCCTTAAACTTTTATAAACTTAATATTTTATGTCATAAATCATTTTAACCCAAAGTTTTTGGTCAACACTTTGACCAAGACTTAATTTCACAATTAATACTTTAATATACCCATAAAATCACATGTAATTCTCGGTCATACTTTATATATTTCAATAATTACAAAATAGTCCCAAGACTTCATGAAATGTTATTTTAACACTTAACCACTTATTTAAATTCACCAAAATTCATAATATAATTCCTACCTTATATTATAATGTAAATACACCAAACCACCCTTATACTCTCGGCAATTAATATTAGTACCCTATACTTTTCAAGATTTACATTTTAGCCACATAACTTTATAAACTAGCCATTTAAATACTTGTGGCTATTTTTAATATCCCAAAATTTATAATAAGTTAATACACATTTATTTCAAAATCACCATTTAACTCATTTAATCCTCGGCCTTAATATTTTACCATATAGTTTCCAAAAACTGTTTTAAACCTTATGATAAATACTATAATGTATATAAGCCATATAACACTTCTAAAAAAAATTATGCTAATGACTTAGAATGTTTATAAACTAAAAATAGGACATTTAATCCTCAAATATTTCGGTTTGAATATATATGCATCTTAATTAATTTTTTTGTGACACATATTTATACCTTAAGGTAATAATCTTACCTTATATGTTATAAATTATTTTCTTGACATCATACCCCACATATTTTCGGCCTTAATTATTTATGGGTTATACATAATAATTTTTATACCAAAGTTTGAAGCTTAAATCAAGCTTAAACTTAATAAACCTAAATTATATAAACTTACCCTTTAAATCAAGACAATTCTTGTACTTGATATTTCCTTGAATTCCAAGCTCTCCAAATGCTATCTTGATAAAGAATTTTCGGCTCCTTAAATATATTTAGGAGATCCATTTGTTAGACTTCTAACAAAGATTATAAATAATATTTGGAGTAATCTTACAAGAGTTTACCTAGGAATTTTCAAGGAATTTGGTAGACCTTGAGATGATTGTGATCTAGATTACCTCATGAAATGATGAAGAGAATATAGGTTTAGAAGCTCTAGAATTCGTCACTAATTATAGACACCATATGGAGGAAGATAAGGATCACCTTATCTTACCGAAATTTCCAGATTGCGCACTCTCTGCGGTTTTTGTCACCCAGAAACTGAAATGACCACGAAAACTAATGATCCTTATATGTCTGGAAAGCTAATTCAAAGAGGAACAACTTTGGTGTTGAGACAATTTTGAGAAAACTTACGGAAAATTCAGAAAACTCCCGAACTGAGACCTATTGAACAGATTCTCTGCTGTGAACCACTTCGCCTTCTTTTGTTCACCCAGAACTGAAACACCATGAAAATTAATGATCTTTATATGTATGGAAAGCTAATTCTAAGAGGAACAAGTTTGATGTTGGGAAGATTTCGAGATAAATTACTGAAAAATTACAGAATCTCTCCCGAGTCAGACCTCTGAACAGATCTGCTACTGATTCTTGTTTTGTAGAATAGCTAGGAATTTGACATAAAATGGAGTTAGAACTTAAACCTCCATTGTTGGAGCTTGAAGCTAGGAGAGAAGAAGAAGAAAGAGAGGCTGAGAGACCTTACCAAAATCGGTGGATGAATGGCATGAAGAAGAAATGAGGCCTACGTGAGTTATTAGAAGAAAGGAATGAAAGGAATTGAATTGTAAATTATTGTCTGTAGCAGCATTTCTATGTTTGTCTTTCATTATTTGATTCCATAATTTGGCTACAAAAGTCTCTCCATTCAGACTTGTCTCACGGGATGATTGCAAGGAAATATTGAAGCTGATTGATAATTGTAACAAGAAGACAAGGAGCAAGGTAGGTATATGTCTCCTTTGAATTTTATAAGGTGAATTAGCCTTTGTTTTTCTTTTTGTTTTCCTACGGTAGTGTAGTCTTAATTGGCACTAGATTTCTTGTTAATTATGACATAGGGACATGACTAATTGCTAGGTATTTTAGCTTGAATTAATAAGGCAACATAAGCCTTGTTCCTAGTCAAAATCGGACACTAGGTATATACAAGACAATTGATTTCTTTGTCTATCTTGACCATGGAAAATGCTTGATTGGGTTGTGTTTTATTGACTGCTTTACAGCAATGACTCTCCCTTTCTTATGTAATAAATCGGCAGCCCCATGCTTGGTCACATGGGTTGTTTTATTTGATTTCATTACATTAGTCTAAAGTAGATCTAGGCTTTGTTATCTTATGTATTTAATTCTTTTAATTTTGTTTAACTAATGTGTTCTTGATCCTTGCAGGTCACACGTAAATGAAGGCTCCAATGACTACAATTAATTGTTACTTCATCATAATATATGCTAGGTGAGTTATATAGCTTAAGACAATTTTTGAACCAAAACTAGCTAAATAACACCCAAAATTAACGCCCTCCTTGGTGACTAATTGGGACTTATTTTCATTTGATTTTGTTACACTATATTGTACTAAGATCATACTAATATGTGTAATAGGTTCCAGTATTTAATTGGTACATTTATACCATGGTAAAGATGAAAGTTTTAAGGTAAAAATGCTGATTTTAGGTATCTTTTTGTCTCAAAAATCGCCCCTGGTTGTGCTATGGTTTTAGCATGGCATTAATTGATTTAGATGGTCAATTTATCCACTTTTAAGTATCAACCGTGGCTCCTCAAAAACTTCAAGGCAATTGCGTAAAACGCATTTTTATGGACACCCGAAGGTGCGTTTTTTGCTTTAAGGATTTTTCTGGGAATTAATTAGTCGCTATGAGTTCCAAGTGTTATTGACATTGTTTATAGTCAATAATAATATGTAAGGTGTTACATTGAGTTAAATGTGGTTATAACCACTTAGAACACAACGCCCGGGCTAACTGGGCAAAAAGGAGCGTTAAGAAATTCGTCTGAGCACTTTGTTTATTTTGGAGGAAGTAGCTCGTGCATTCTCTTTAGAATGTTAAATAATGAGTTTGGTAACTCATATGAAGTTTATAGCTTATATAACTTGTTTAACTTAAGGTCGGCTTTAACGCACGTTTTTGACCTAAGGAGTTTAGGTGCTTTTTAACGCCCAAGTGTTTATATATTTTCTTAGGGCTACATAACCCCCCAAATAAAATTAATAATTCCTCAAATAATATTTATTTACTTATATTTAATTATTTAAATGTTAGGGGTATTTCAGACTCTTTTTTTGTGTCCCTATAACCTATTAACAGACAATCTAATCAGTATTTTAGTGACACTACAAGTGTCAGTGAAATACCCTGAACTTAAATATAGCGATTAAAATTAATCTAATAGGTATTTAAGGGCCTAATGGTGCCTAGGTAATATTGGTAAGGAAAAATAAATCCAAAAGAAATAAAGAAACACTTAAAAAGTGAAAAACGCTAAATAGGCGTTAAATGACCATAGGAGGTATGAGACCTCGGTAAGCGAATTATATGGATTCTAATGGCTTAATTATGCCTAAATAACATGTAGAAACAAATTCCTGAAGAAAACGGATCCTTAAAATGGATTAATAACACAAACGAACCTTAAAGCGCGTTTTTCGAGGAAACCGGGAAAACATGTGAAATACCCCGTATTTAAAAATAGTGATTAATTAGGCTAATAAGTAATTTAGAAGCTTAATTAAGTATAAATAATTACTAGGGAACAAATCCCGAAGAAAACGGATCCTTAAAATGGATTAAAATCACTAACGAACCTTAAAGCGCGTTTTTCGAGGTAACCGAGAAACGTGTCTTTAAGGGGTCAAATAGACTCGTAACAATTTTGGTCAACTAAATAATCATTAATAAATATTAGTGAGCTTTAGGACCAATAAAATCAATAAAACGAGAGATTAGTAAAAACTGTCAAAAACGGGAAGTTGTGGGGTAGAATATAAATAACACAAACTTATGTGTCCAATAATGTAAAAAGAATTTTAAAACCCCCATACTCTATGTGTGTGTCCGATTTTTGCCACTCACACACACATACCACTTCTCTTTTTACTCACTAAGACAAAAGCAATAAAGTAACATTACTCTCACATTTTTTTCTCTCTCCTACCCATTCTCATTTTCTCTCACGTGGACAAGCCCCCTCATTCCTCTTTTCTCCTTTCTTCCTCCTCAAGCGATTTTCATGGAGATTGAAGAACCTCACAAATATACTCACTTCTCTCCTTTGTAACTCCCTCCATACTTCTCCAAAAATTATAAAAACACCACCATTGTGTTCCTCTCTCCAAGAGCTACACTTTCATCTTTCCAAAATCCAAAAAGGAGCAATTTCGATTTTGTGGGTATATCCCATTTGAAGTTTCAACACCACCATTGGAGCCACCTTGGTCTCCTTGTTCTTCTAAGGTAAAAACATCTCCAAAAACTCCATTTTTTTTCTAGCCTAAATGGCAAAACGAGATTCATAACTAAACCCTTGTTGTTCCTTGTTGTTCTAGCCGATTTTGGCATCTTGGTGGAGTTGGAATTTTGTTTGTTGAGCCACTCCAAACAACATTTGAAACCTTGGAAGGTAATGAAGTTCTAAACCCTAGAAACCTACACTTAAGGCTTAAATAATGCTAAGGGTAGTTTTAGTATTGAGTGTGTATTTATGTATGGGTGATTATGTTAGATTTGTAGAGTTTGCAAAACCGAAAGAGGGAAGAAGGAAGAAGAGAAAGAAACCTAGAAGGAAAAACAAGGTAAGGAATGCTCACCTTTGTGTAGTCTTGTATTTGTGTATGTAACAGATTTTCTAGAATGAAAATTGGTATTATAAAATAGTAATGTATTAGTAGTATAATGGGTAAGAGAAACTAAGCATTTTGAAACCTTTGAAACATTGTAAAAACTGTTATAAAACAGATTGGGAATTGAGTGTTGAGTGCAGGGAATTTTAGTGTTGTTTTGGTGTTGATATTTGTATATGGGAGCTTGTATAGTTTTGGTTATTGTAACAGGTGAAACAAGTGTTGAAATATGAACTAGACCATGTGGTGAGTGCATAAAAATACAAGGGAGACTATGGCAAAATTTGCCTAGGATTAGAACACTTAGAGATTAAAACTAGGTGACTAATGTGAGTTGTAACAGATTTTGATTTGGATAGTTAGAGGGTAAGTTGAGAGAGCTAGATAATGGATTCTAGATATAGTAAGAGTGTTAGAAATGACATTAAGAGAGGGAGATGTAGAGGAGAAGTGTAAGTGTTAAAATCTGTAGCATAAGGTAACTAGAGAAGAAACTAGTTGAGTGTTGAGTGAAACTTGGAAAATTAGTGAGTGAATGAGTATAAATTGGTAAGGAATTAAATGAACTAAGGTGTATTAGGAGGTTTAATGGTGTTAAAACATGTAGGATTAGTGTAGGAACAATGGGGAAGTATTGGGTTAAAGAGAGGACTGAAAACAGAATTTAAAATGCAAATACTGGGCCGGACCGAACTTGCGACCGGACTTGCAAGTTCGGTCGAGCCCAGACTTACAAAGACGGGTGAGCTACTGGAATCGACCGGACTTGCGACCGGACATGCAAGTTCGGTCGGACCAGAGATTTTCCCCGTCTGTAACTACTGGAATCGACCGGACTTGCGACCGGACATGCAAGTTCGGTCGGACCAGAAATTTTCCCCGTCTGTAACCTACTGGAATCGACCGAACTTGCGACCGGACTTGCAAGTTCGGTCGGCCAGAAAAATTTCCATCCTGTAACCTACTGGAATCGACCGGACTTGCGACCGGACATGCAAGTTCGGTCGGCCCAGAAAAATTTCCCGAGGATAGCTACTGGAATCGACCGAACTTGCGACCGGACTTGCAAGTTCGGTCGGCCAGAAGAATTTCCGCAACCTGAGCTACTGGAAGCGACCGAACTTGCGACCGGACTTGCAAGTTCGGTCGGGCCAGGAATTTTCGGTACGGTAGCTACTGGAATGGACCGGACTTGCAAGGTCGGTCGCAAGTCCGGTCCTGACAAAAAAAAAAAAAAAAATTATTTTAATTTAAATAATAATTGTATTATATATGTATATGTATACCCATACATATATGTATATGTATATGTGTGTAAGCATGCAAACCTTAAGTAAGAAGATGGAAACTTAAGTAAAGGGAAAATAAGTAAGTAAAGTATAAGTGTAAGAAATGTAAGGACATAGTAAGTAGGAGTTAAGTTAATGATAGGTAAATTAATCATTTAATTGTATGTATAATAGGATTGATTTGTGACACCGGAAGGACGTTTGGAATTACGTACAACGGTGAACGGTATGAATTCCTCATGCCCCGAATGCTATCATGGCTACTCTGATTTGTGTGTTGTGTGCTAATTGATCACCAATAAAGATAAATGCACGAATCGGAGTTAATATGCTTACTTGTGATATGTAGTGTTGTATGATGTTGTATACTCTTTAATTCTTAGTTTGTATACTTCATGAAATGTACGGATGATATGAATGTATGTATGTATGTTGTATTGTACCGTGACCGTTATTCATTGTGTTTGGACTTCTAACTTGTTCCTAACAATCTAACCATCCTAACTTAAAATGGTAATTAAATTGGAATGAGTAGAAGTCCGATATAGTTTCGGCCACGCGTGAGGATGCGGAGTCACGAGAGGTTGGCTCCAATTCCTGACTCTTAAACTGGTCCGCGGCCCAAATCCCTTAAGTGGGTAGCATCCCGGATTAGTGAGTCAAGTAAATCCCGGATGTGGGACGGTAGTAGTCCCAAGGCCGGAGGTCCCGACGACTTGACTTGAGTATAAGTAAGTAAGTAAGAATGAGTAAGTAAAGTAAAAAGGAAGTAAGTAATTGTAAGTAAGAAGAAGTAAGTAATGAGTAAAAGAGTAATATGCATTCCGATTAACCCGGATGCACAATTTGGCTAACCTTGTGAAGGTAAGTATTGTGAACTCTATTGTATTGTTGCCTTGAAGTGAATGATGTATTGTAATGTATGTATGTTTGTATGTAAAGCATGTATGTATGAGTAATGAACAAGCATGTTTAGCGGTCGCCAATTAGTCGGCGTACCCTTGCTAGCAATCGGTATATGCGGAGTTTATGCGCAGCAATTTGCTGAGCCCCTTGGGGCACCATTTTTAATATAAATGCAGGTGCAAGAGAAGGGTGAAGCTGATGAAGACTTAGTTTAATTTCTTGTCTTTTTTGTATGTAAACAATGAATTTGAGATCGGTGTACTGAGTAGTACATGGCTTAGATTTTTGAATAGCCGGTGTACCATGGGGTACACCTTTTTGGGATATTGTGAAGGGATTGATTGGTATAGATGAGTAGTTGGTAGATACTCATTCTTTTGGGAAACTTGGAAGGTTGTAATGAATGCACTTCGAATACTCGGTAATCCTTTGGTAGTGAAGTATTTGTAATTGGTAAGTTTTTTTAGTAGCTCGGTATCTATTGGCCATCAGACCGTCACTGTAAGTATTAGTAGCCTTGCTAGCCGTATGGGCGGTTAGCGGCATTGTTTCCCCGCCGTAGTAAGTAGTATATTCCGCTGCGAACTCAGGATTAACAGGACGATTAGACGGTAAGCATAGGATTAACGGTTGGGGTGTTACAAAAAGTGGTATCAGAGCGTAGTTACGCTCTGATGTCCTAAAGTACCGAGCATAGGAGATTACCGAGTTAGGATTTCAACCGTCTTAAGACGGATATCTAGAAACCTAACTAGGAACTACCGTTGTTAACAACGGATACCCTTGACGTTCTTGGAACGATACCTTGTTTAAATTCCAAGACCTTTGAGTCATTCTTGCGGAGCCTAATGAAACTGTTAAACATTCAGATGTCAGGAGAGGCCGAGGCCGACCTAGAGGCGAAGCCTCAGATGGAACCGGCGCGCAGACGATAGCTGAGATCGTCGCCGCCACGGTAGCACAGATGCTACCACAAGTATACAAGCGTACAACAATCTCAGCAGAACCAAACTCAAACGGGACCAACCCTCC
This sequence comes from Limonium bicolor, assembly GCA_023374045.1. Lineage (NCBI taxonomy): Eukaryota > Viridiplantae > Streptophyta > Magnoliopsida > Caryophyllales > Plumbaginaceae > Limonium > Limonium bicolor. The sequence goes on along the minus strand of CM041779.1, from coordinate 121,317,781 downwards.
CCCTCCACCCAGAGAAGCTAACTGGGTAAAAGCTGTAGCGGAACTCCGCCCTCCTTGCTTTAGGGGCGAGAGTGATCCGGCTAAGCTAGAAGCGTACATCTCCGAAATGGAGACCGCTTTTGAGACACTCGAAGCTCCTGCTGGAGTTCGAGTCAGAGAGTGCGTACTACTTGAAGGATGCGGCATGGATTGGTGGAAGCTGGTCAAGCAAGAGCAGTCAGCGACCCCACTTCGATTGGGATTCCTTCGCATCTTCCTCCGATCAAGTACTATCCGGAGCATGTCAAAACAAAGAAGAGCTTGAACTTGACGCTTGAAGATGACAGACAAGATGTCTGTGGATGAGTACTACCGCACCTTCACCTCCATTCTCCGTCTCCTCCCGATCTTGGATACACCGGCCAGGTGTGGTCGATCGCTTCTATGGCGGTCTGAGCCATCGCCTTCGGTACGGTATGGGCTACACAGATTTACCTCCCTTCAGGTAAATAAAACGGTTAACCCTTAGTATCATGTCAATTCCTTAAATTCCTTGAATTCTTGAATCTTTTCCTTATTCTTAAAATCATCCCGGCTAATACCTGAAACTTCAGGAGTGTTATCACGCGGCCTCCCGCGTTGAGATCACTTGCCAGTTAAGGGATGAGGAAACCGCGCTGAAGCGCAAGGCCAATAACAAAAATACCAGCACCGAGGAGCAGAACCAGGGTAAAAGCTGGAAGAAGAAGAAAGGGAACTTCTTTTCTCAGAAGAAGTCCCCAAGTGAGAGCAGTGCCCATGCTGAGCAGGGCAAACCAGCTGAGATCCTTCAGCTTGGTTATTCTGCACCGGTGGCAGCTAAGCCACTGAGATCACACCCTCCTAAGGGTAAATTCTACTTCCAATTTGTATTCATATAAGTATCATTTCTAGTATACCCACGCACACATGTGCTAACCCTCTAACCTCAGGTTCTAGCTCCGGAGCCGCCAAAACCTTCACAGATGGCCGCACCTATGTGTGCAGGAAGTGCAACCAGGACCACCCTGGTAAGATTTTGGGAGAGACATAAGTGTTACAACTGTCAGAAGTTGGGGCACACTGCTAATCGATGCCCGGAGAATGGGAAGCCCAAAGGAAACTTCCAGAGCTATAAGCAGCGAGAGGGCAAGGAGGTGGCATCTGGCGATGCACCGGCCCAGCAGGCACCACAGGGACAGGGATCCCGGGGTCCTCAGAGGGGAGCACCTCAGAGGCAGCCTTTGCTGTCATTGACCGTGATGGGCCCGGTTCGAAATCCGGCCAGGTAATATCTAAACCTTAATCCTTGAAGCATGTCTAAGTAGTAGAGTAATATGAGTGAATGCATGAGTAAATGAATGAATTGAAGTATGTACTGAGCATGAAATGAAGTAGTTAAAACTAGTACTCACCGTAGATGAAATTGTAACCTAGGAACTTTAGTATCTGTTACCCAATACCGGTAACCTTGAATCAAGAAGAGATCGACATCACCAACAACGACTACACCAACAAACAGTGTCAGGTCATCCGCCCAGGTATGATCTTATTAAGGGGATACCTGACACCCGAAGCGCAAATCTCAATTATTCGACGATGCAACGAGCTAGGAACGGGTCAAGGTGGATTTTACACACCCGAATTCCCCGGTGGAGCGAAGATGAAGCTGAAATGATGTGCTTGGGAAAGGACTGGAATCCTTATACCAAGACATACCAGGAGACACGAACACAAGACGGAGCGACGCCACCGACAATACCACCAGAGTTTCAGACCCTCATCACTCAAGCAGTGAACTTGCACACAATGTGAACCTGAACCAATCCCCGCACTTGAAGCGGACCTTTGTATCGTCAACTTCTATGAAAAAGAAGGACGACTTGGGTTACACCAAGACAAGGACGAGACAGCGGAATCTCTGAACAAGGAGTGCCCGTAGTGTCTTGGTCCATTGGTGATGACGCCATATTCCTGTATAGCGAGCAGAAGCGTGTGGACCTCGCAGAGAAATTGGTATTGAGATCAGGAGATGTCCATCATGGGTGGAAACTCACGGATGCTGTATCACGGGATCAACAAGATCAAGTTGAATACGGCACCGCCGGCAATAATCAATGCCACACACATGAAACCAGGACGCCTGAACCTTACCTTTAGAAATATTAAATTCTAGTATCATGTAATCTATTAGTAACGTGTATTAGAGACACGACATGTATGATGGTTGGTTTATCAATAAAGAGCAGTGTTGATTTAATTCCACTTGTGTCCACCATCAATACTTATCCAATTGTGAATCCAATAGGTTGTGGACTCGGTACCGAAGGTAACCTGAGCATCCTCACCGAAGCACAAGCCGGCAGAAGCGGCACATTCTAACGGGAACCTTCCCAGTAAATGGCATTGATGCCAATGTGTATTCGACTCCGGCGCCTCTCACACCTTCGTATCACCATCTTTCGTGAAGAGGTTGAAGCTAGATGCGGATGAGATACCGAACTTCATGGTTACTCTCCCATCGAAGGAGCGAGTAAAGTGTACCAAATACTACCAATCAGCCACCATCGAAATTAAAAAGGAGGCGTTTCCCATTTCCTTCATCGAATTCAATGGATTGGGATTCGACCTAATCATTGGAATGAATTGGTTGGAGCGGCACAAGGGTAGAATCCTCTGCGCCGAGCATCGACTGCTGCTCAAGAGTCCTTCTGGGGTTACCGTATCTTACCGCCAGAGACCGAGAGAGCCTTCGACCACCCTTATATCTGCTATGGCTATGTACCGGGAGCTCAGAAAGGGCCACGAAGTGTATCTGTGTCATGTGCAAGACCTGGAGAGAGATCCAGAGTTCAGTGATGATGTACCGATAGTATCTGAGTATCCCGATGTATTCCCTAAGGAGCTACCCGGCATGCCACCACCGAGAGCAGTTGAATTCGAAATTGATTATTGCCAGGTACCGGTCCCATTGCTAGGGCACCGTACCGCATGGCACCAGCAGAGATGACCGAACTGAAAGAACAATTGAGAGATCTTCTAGACAAAGGGTTTATACGCCCGAGCGTATCACCCTGGGGAGCACCGGTCCTCTTCGTGAAGAAGAAGGACGGTAGTCTCCGCCTTTGTATTGACTACCGCGAGCTGAATGCGGTCACAGTCAAAAACAAATACCCATTGCCACGCATCGACGACCTATTTGACCAGTTGAAAGGAGCATCGGTCTTTTCCAAGATTGACCTCCGTTCTGGGTATCATCAGATTGCAATCAAAGAGCAAGACATCGAGAAAACGGCATTCCGTACCAGATATGGCCACTACGAATTCACAGTGATGCCATTCGGTTTGTCAAACGCACCGGCAAAATTCATGGACCTCATGAATCGTTTATTCAGTGAGCAGTTGGACACTTCGGTTGTGGTCTTCATCGACGACATCCTTGTATATTCTAAGTCACCAGAGGAACATGAAATTCACTTGAGGAAAGTGCTAGAGACACTGCGCGAGAACCAGCTGTATGCGAAGTTCTCCAAATGCGAGTTTGGCTTGATCAGGTATCATTCCTTGGACATGTCATCTCGAGCGCAGGTATCTCAGTTGACCCTTCTAAATAGAAGCTGTACGATCATGGCCTAGACCAAGACTGTTACCGACATTCGGAGCTTTCTTGGTCTAGCCGGTTACTACCGGAGATTTGTAAAGGACTTCTCGAAAGTCGCCAAGCCCATGACTACATTGATGAAAAAGGATGCACCGTTTGTATGGACAGACGAGTGCGAAGTATCATTCCAGAGCCTTAAAGACTCATTGACCTCAGCGCCCATCCTTACTCTTCCAGAGGGCACAGAGGGATTTGAGGTATACTGTGATGCATCAGGCAAAGGAATGGGATGCGTACTCATGCAGCATGGCAAGGTTGTTGCTTATGCCTCCCGCCAGCTGAAGAAACATGAGGAGAATTACCCGACTCACGACTTAGAGTTAGGAGCCATTGTCTTCGCCTTGAAGATATGGCGACACTATCTCTATGGGGTAAGCATCACCATCTACTCCGATCATAAGAGCTTACAGTATGTATTCACTCAGAAAGAACTCAACTTGAGACAGAGAAGATGGATGGAGTTTCTCTCAGACTACGACATCAATCTGCAGTACAAGGAAGGGAAGGCTAATGTGGTAGCCGACGCCCTGAGCCGTCGAGCACACTCGCTCCATTCGCTACTCGCTTCTTCTAGCTTGGTTGACGAGGTGCGAGATGCTCAGTTGAGCGACCCTTACCTAACCGAAATCAGACAAAAGATCGAAAATGGTACATTTGAGAAGAAAAAGTATGACTTCAAACTACACGAAGATGGTTTGATTCGGTTGAATGGCAGGCTATGCGTCCCCCGAAGCAATGCAGAGCTAAGGGATCGCATCCTGCGAGAGTCACATAGTTCTACATTATCAGTCCATCCGGGAGCCTCCAAGATGTACAAAGACATGAAGAGGTACTTCTGGTGGTCTGGAATGAAGTCAGATGTGACAGAATTTGTATTGAGATGCTTAACATGCCAGAAGGTAAAATTTGAACACCGTAGACCGGGCGGAATGGTACAATCAATGCCAATTCCGGAGTGGAAATTTCATGATATCTCCATGGATTTTGTTGTAGGACTCCCACCTGCTAGGGGAGGACTCAACATGATCTGGGTTGTAGTTGATCGCCTTACCAAGGTTGCCCGATTCATACCGATGAAGGACACCTGGAAGGTAGTAAAGCTAGCTGAGCTTTTTGATAAGGAGATTATCAGACATCACGGAGTCCCGAAAACCATAGTATCTGACCGCGACACCAGATTTCTTTCGAGATACTGGAGAGCTACAAGGGAAGCGCTGGGTACAGAATTGAAGCTGAGTACCGCCTTCCATCCTCAGACCGACGGTCAGACAGAAAGGACCATCCAGACACTGGAGGACATGCTTCGGGCATGTGCCTTGGACTTTCAGGGGAGTTGGTTAGATAAGCTTCATCTTATCGAGTTCTCGTATAATAATAGTTATCACGCCTCGATTAAGATGTCGCCTTTCCAAGCTCTATACGGTAGACCTTGCCGTACACCCTTGTGTTGGGATGAGTCAAGCGAAGCGGTCATCATAGGACCGGAATACCTTGAGCAAGTACAAGCCGAAGTGCAACAAATCCGAGCTAACATGAAGGCAGCCCAAGATAGACAGAAATCCTATGCGGATGTGAGACGACGCGACCTTGAGTTCGCCGTGGGCGACCAAGTGTTCTTGCGCGTTTCACCTATGAAGGGTGTCTTCCGTTTTGGTCAGAAGGGCAAGCTAAGCCCGAAGTTTGTAGGGCCGTACACTATCACCGAAAGAGTTGGTTCAGTAGCCTACAGGTTGGCATTACCTGAGGACTTGGGACGTGTCCATGATGTATTTCATGTGTCACAACTCAAGAAGTATATGGCTGATCCTTCTCATGTCTTAGAGCCCGAGAGACTTTCCATTGAGCCGAACATGAGATATGTGAAACCCCAGTGAGAATCTTGGATAGGAAGACCAGAGACACTCGCCATAAGTCGATACGAATGGTGAAGGTCCTATGGTCTAACCATGATGTCGAAGAAGCGACATGGGAGTTGGAAGATGCCATGAAGGCTAAGTATCCACAGTTATTCGTAGACTAGTTAGTCTAGTATGTAAATACGGGTACGGGTCGTACCCCTTTTAAGGGGGGTAGAGCCCTTTTGCTTTTGCATTGCTTCGGGGTAAGCATTGCATTTTGTATGGCACATGTAGTGCAAGTGAATTGGTATGGATGTGTATGTATGTGTAATGTGTAGTGAATGATGTGTATGTGCAATGTATGTGTAATGTGTATTGTGAATGGTAATGATGTATTTGTATTGTGGTATGGTATGAATGAGAATGATGCATTGTGTATGTGAATTGTGAATTGTGTACTGTACTTGAATTGTGTATGCTTACAATGGAATGAAGTAAACACCTCATAGGTGTAGTAAGACACATTAGGACAATTGGTTTGCCTAATGAGTAGAATAATGAAACTATTAACCTTGAGCAACTTTGAGGGCAAAGTTTCTTAAGGGGGGTAGATTGAAATACCCCGTATTTAAAAATAGTGATTAATTAGGCTAATAAGTAATTTAGAAGCTTAATTAAGTATAAATAATTATTAGGGAACAAATCCCGAAGAAAACGGATCCTTAAAATGGATTAAAACACTACGAACCTTAAAGCGCGTTTTTCGAGGTAACCGGGAAAACGTGTCTTTAAGCGGGTCAAATAGACTCGTAACAATTTTGGTCAACTAAATATCATTAATAAATATTAGTGAAGCTTTAGGACCAATAAAATCAATAAAACGAGAGATTAGTAAAAACTGTCAAAAACGGGAAGTTGTGGGGTAGAAGTATAATACACAAACTTATGTGTCCAATAATGTAAAAAGAATTTTAAAACCCCCTTGGTTCTGTGTGTGTCCGATTTTCTTCACTCACACACCACCCTCTTCTTTTACTCACTAACAAACAAAAACAAAAAAACACAAAAGTAACCCTCCTCTCATTCTCTCTCCTGCACTCATTTACTCCCTCTCACGTAAAGCTCACCTCCTCTCCTTTTCTCCTCTCCAGCGATTTCCATGGGCATAAGAGAACACCCACAAAATCCTACTTTCTCCCTTGTAACTCCCTCATACATTCTCCAAAAATTATAAAAACACCACCATTGTAATCCTCTCCTCAAGAGCTACATTTCATCTTTCCAAAATCCAAAACAAGCATTTCGATTTTGGGTATCACCATTTGAAGTTTCAACACCACCATTAGAGCCACCTTGGTCTCCTTGTTCTTCTAAGGTAAAAATATTTCGAAAACTCCATTGTTTTTCTAGCCTTAAGAGCAAAACGAGATTCATAACTAAACCCTTGTTGTTCCTTGTTGTTCTAGCCGATTTTGGCATCTTGGTGGAGTTGGAATTTTGTTTGTTGAGCCACTCCAAACAACATTTGAAACCTTGGAAGGTAATGAAGTTCTAAACCCTAGAAACCTACACTTAAGGCTTAAATAATGCAAGGGTTTAGTTTTAGTATGAGTGTGTATTTATGTTGGGTGATTATGTTAGATTTGTAGAGTTGCAAAACCGAAAGAGAGAAGAAGGAAGAAGAGAAAGAAACCTAGAAGGAAAAACAAGGTAAGGAATGCTCACCTTTGTGTAGTCTTGTATTTGTGTATGTAACAGATTTCTAGAATGAAAATTGGTATTATAAAATAGTAATGTATTAGTAGTATAATGGGTAAGAGAACTAAGCATTTTGAAACCTTTGAAACATTGTAAAAACTGTTATAAAACAGATTGGGAATTGAGTGTTGAGTGCAGGGAATTTTAGTGTTGTTTTGGTGTTGATATTTGTATATGGGAGCTTGTATAGTTTGGTTATTGTAACAGGTGAAACAAGTGTTGAAATGTGAACTAGAATGTGTGGTGAGTGTATAAAAATACAGAGAGACTATGGCAAAATTTACCTAGGATTAAACACTTGAATTTAAACTAGGTGAACTAATGTGATTGTAACAGATTTCGATTAAGGAAGATAGAAGATAAGTTGAGAGAGTTAGATAATGTATTATAATGCGTTGAGAGTGCTAGAAATGGCATTAGAAGAGGGAACTAATGTTGAGAGAGTTAGAACTAAAATCTGTAGCTAATGTAACTAGAGGAAATAACTAGTGCAAGTGTTGAGGGAAACTTGGAAAATTATGTGAGTGAATGAGTATAGAATTGTGTAAGGAGTTAATGAGTGAACTAGGGGTATTAGGAGGTTTAATTAGTGTTATAACATGGGAATGAGTGTAGGAACAATGGGGAAGAATGGGTAAAGAGAGGATTGAAAACAGAAATCAAAATGCAAATACGGGCTGGACCGGACTTGCGACCGGACTTGCAAGTCCGGTCGTGCCCAGATTTACAAAGACGGGAAAGCTACTGGATCGACCGGACTTGCGACCGGACATGCAAGTCCGGTCGAGCAGAAAATCTTCCCGTCAGAATGCTACTGGAATCGACCGGACTTGCGACGGACATGCAAGTCCGGTCGAGTAGAAAATTTTCCCCTCGGTATGCTACTGGAATCGACCGGACTTGCGACCGGACATGCAAGTCCGGTCGAGCAGAAAAATTTCCCGGCAGAATGTTACTGGAATCGACCGGACTTGCGACCGGACATGCAAGTCCGGTCGGACCAAAAATTTTCCCGAAGAAACCTACTGGAATGGACCGGACTTGCCCAAGTCGGTCGGCAAGTCCGGTCCTGACAAAAAAAAAAAAAAATTATTTTAATTTAAATAGTAATTGTATATATATATGTATATGTATACCCATACATATAGGTATATGTACATGGATGAAAGCATGCCAAAGTTAAGTAAGGAAGTAAAACCTAAGTAAAGGAAAAGTAAGTAAGTAAAGAGCAAATGTAAGAAGTATAAGGACATAGTGAGTATGTTAAGTAATGATAGTTAGATTAATCATTTAATTTGTATGTATATGATAGGATTTGATTTGTGACACCGGAAGGACGTTTGGAAGTACGTACAACGGTGAACGGTATGAATTCTCATGCCCCGAATGCTATCATGGCTACTCTGATTTGTGTGTTGTGTTGCTAATTGATCACCAATAAAGATAAATGCACGAATCGGAGTTAATATGCTTACTTGTGATGATGTAGTGTTGTTGATGTTGTATACTCTCTTAATTCTTAGTTTGTATACTTCATGAAATGTACGGATGATATGAATGTATGTATGTATGTATTGTACGTGACCGTTATTCATTGTGTTTGGACTTCTAACTTGTTCCTAACAATCTAACCATCCTAACTTAAAATGGTAATTAAATTGGAATGAGTAGAAGTCCGATATAGTTTCGGCCACGCGTGAGGATGCGGAGTCACGAGAGGTTGGCTCCAATTCCTGACTCTTAAACTGGTCCCGGCCCAAATCCCTTAAGTGGGTAGTCCCGGATTAGTGAGTCAAGTAAATCCCGGATGTGGGACGGAGTAGTCCCCAAGGCCGGAGGTCCCGACGACTTGACTTGAGTACAAGTAAGTAAGTAAGAATGAGTAAGTAAAGCAAAAAGGAAGTAAGTAATTGTAAGTAAGAAGAAGTAAGTAATGAGTAAAAGAGTAATATGCATTCCGATTAACCCGGATGCACAATTTGGCTAACCCTGCGAAGGTAAGTATTGTGAACTCTATTGTATTGTTGCCTTGAAGTGAATGATGTATTGCAATGTATGTATAATCGTGTGTAAAGCATGTATGTATGAGTAATGAACAAGCATGTTTAGCGGTCGCCAATTAGTCGGCGTACCCTTGCTAGCAATCGGTATATGCGGAGTTTATGCGCAGCAATTTGCTGAGCCCCTTGGGGCACCATTTTTAATATAAATGCAGGTGCAAGAGAAGGGTGAAGCGGATGAAGACTTAGTTAATTTCTTGTCTTCTTTTGTATGTAAACAATGAATTTGAGATCGGTGTACTGAGTAGTACATGGCTTAGATTTTTGAATAGCCGGTGTACCATGGGGTACACCTTTTTGGGGTATTGTGAAGGGATTGATTGGTATAGATGAGTAGTTGGTAGATACTCATTCTTTTGGGAAACTTGGAAGGCTGTAATGAATGCACTTCGAATACTCGGTAATCCTTTGGTAGTGAATGTATTTGTAATTGGTAAGTTTGTTTTAGTAGCTCGGTATCTATTGGCCATCAGACCGTCACTGTAAGTATTAGTAGCCTTGCTAGCCGTATGGGCGGTTAGCGGCATTGTTTCACCCGCCGAAGTAAGTAAGTAGTATTCTTCCGCTGCGAACTCATTGAATTAACAGGACGATTAGACGGTAAGCATAGGATTAACGGTTGGGGTGTTACAACTTGAGTATATAAGTAAATTATTTAACAGTTACTTCCAAACACTTACAATTTGGTTAGCCAGTTGTTCCGTCGCAGCATGAGGAAATATCCTCTGACCTTCGCTGGTCGTTGTCTGGCGTCCCAATAGGTACATCTGCACCCTACTCGCCTCAGATACATCCTCGATCGGGGATTCACTGCCATCCTCGTTCCTCTGCGTTAGCAAACTAGCTTCTTTCCACAAATCGAGGCTGCCCACATATCCCCTTCGTCCCATGGTGTGGGGGTAGAGATTAGCTTCACGGTTTTTTCGTGCTTGTTCTTGTCTTTGCTGTTAAGACAGTACAACAGAACATATTTAGAAAATCAGGGATAAAGCATTATGAGCACTAATTCAGAAAAGAGTACACACAAACATACCCTGAACTCGGGGGTGGAGTGCTGCTCAACGAACTCCTTCCACTCCTCTTCGGTGATCATGCCATTGTACATGACATACGGCGGAGGCTCGCGTGGGGGCACCCTGGTGATCCAGTTCTCCACCAAGTAGTGGCGGAATGATTTAGCTTTGCCGCCCACAGAAAGAACGGTCTTCTTCACTTCGTCTGGGATCTTGTATCGTTCTCGCACCTTCTTCAAGATGGTCTCTTTAACTTCTTTCGGGACTTGTGGCCATGCCTGCAAGGATTGAAATAAAATTTGAATTAAATTAAGCTTTTCATAATGACACAAACAAATACACAAAATTTAACAATGGTCATATACAAGCAAGAAATAAAAGATTGTTAATTACATATAAATTTTAATAGTAATAACTTACATACACCATTATCTCTCAATCCACATTCCCTAGTTATGGTCTGATGGTATATACTCACGATGACCTGTGACCTCAGCCTCTTCCAATGAAATAGGAACAGTTGGAAGTTCATCTTCTGCGTCATACTCATCCTCATCAACCACACCATCCACACCAACTATTCCTCTTCTCCCTTTAAGCACCACAGACCATCTAGGATTATAGGGATCAGTTACATAAAATATATGCTTAACCTTCATCCTAACAACGAAAGGCTCAACCGTGGAAGTAGCTCTAGACAGATCAACCAGTTTCATACCATGCTCCTCCTCAAGGTAGCCATGATTGTTGTTAACCTAGTTACACCGGAAAACACACATTTCATAGTTATTGTAGTCCAATACCCAGATGTCTTGTATAACACCAAAATATGATTGTTTTACTGAGACTGGACTGTGACCCACACCGCCGATGTCATATAAGTCTTGATAAGCTTCAAGCTCTACGCCACTGTTTTGATTCGTTGACTTGCGATCCTGACGTTCTATGAAAAAGGTGAATCCGTTGACATCGTACCCCTCATAAGAAATTACATCCAGATTTGGTCCAAATGCAATTACTTTAATCAGTTCAGGCACATTCGTGGACTAATCGGACAACACTCTGTCTTTGAACCATCTGACAAATGTCCTATTCTACTAATTTTGTAGTCTAACGTCACTCATGTCTGGATATTGTGATTTTAAAACGCATAAGTGTTCATCAAAGTATGGTTCGACATCTTCAAGATGACTCAGCACAACTAAATGAGCTTTTTTAAGAGTGTCTATATCAATTCTTTTCAGTTTCCGTCTAACCGTGCCAACACCCTTCAATCTGCCCTCGTGTCTAGAACGTGGAAGTCCAATGGTATCGACACCTTCTAGGTAATTGGTGCAGAAGTCTACAACTTCCTCTGTGACAGTGCCCTCTATAATACTGCCCTCTGGGTGATGACGGTTCTTCATTTTCTTCTTCAGGACACCCATGTACCTTTCGAACGGATACATGTAGCGAAGGTATAAAGGACCACACATCAGAATCTCTCTTACAAGATGCACGAGGAGATGTATCATTATGTCGAAGAACGAGGGAGAAAAATACATCTCCAGCTGGCATATTGTCACAATAAGATCCTTTTGAAGTTTAGTCAGAGTGTCCACATCAAGAACCTTAGACGAAATGGATTTAAGGAAGACACTGACGTTTGTGATTGTGTGTCTGACAGCATCCGGCAAGATCCCACGCAATGCAATTGACAAAAATTCTTGAAGTAGGACATGATAATCGTGAGATTTCATTCCTACTAATTTCAAATCTGTCATGGACACTAGGCTTCTTATGTTTGAGGAGTATCCTGAAGGCACCTTGAAGTAGGACATGATAATCGTGAGATTTCTCTGTACCTGTCAAAGGCTGGCGCGCCACGCTGTGATCAGTTTTCCCATCGAACTCTTTCACCATATTTCGGTACTTATGTCCTTTTGGAAGCATTTTTCGGTGGCCCATGTACACGTTTTTGCCACTATGTTTCATGCGAATGCTACAAGTGTTTTCACCAAAAATCGGACAAGCCAACGCCCCCTTGATTGAATAGCCTAAAAGATTACCATAGGCGGGGAAATCATTGATTGTGCAGTACAACATAGCACGCAAATTGAAGTCCTCTTTGCTGAATGAGTCGTAAACCGTAGCCCCTTCATTACACAAGAGTTGTAGATCCTCTATCAAAGGTTGTAGGAATACATCAATTTTGTTGCCCGGTTGCTTTGGACCCGATATTAACAAAGACAACAAGATGTGTCTTGGTTTCATGCATAACCACGGCGGTAGATTGTAAATAACCAAAAGCACAGGCCAGGTACTGTGTATGCTACTCAAATTACCGTAAGGGTTCATCCCATCCGTGCACAAGCCTAGCCTTAGGTTTCTCGGTTCTTTACCAAACTCAGGAAATTTTATGTCTATGTTTGTCCACTGTGGTGCATCAGCAGGATGTCTCAATCTGCCATCCTTCTTCCTGTGAACTGAATGCCACCGAAGATTCTTTGCGTCTTTCTCAATGAAGAATAAACGTCTGAACCTTGGAATGATGGGCAGGTACCATAGTACCTTAGCCAGTGAACCTTTCTTACTACCGTTGATGTGAGTTTGTTGTTTCTTCAGATACCGTGACGCTCCACATGTTGAACAACTTTCAGCAAATTCATCCGATTTCCAAAACAGCATGCAACCATTTGGACAAGCATGAATTTTCTGGTACTCCATACCCTTTGGGCACATCAGTTTTTTGGCTGAGTACGTAGTCGTTGGTAAAACGTTGTCCACCGGAAGAACGTATTTCAATAGTTCTAGGAGGGCAGTGAAACTTACGTCGCTCCAGCCATGTTTCGCTTTCAAGTTGAATAGCTTAAGGACGACACTCAACTTGCTTAACTTTGTAGGGTCACACCTGGGGTACAATGGTGTTTTGGATGAATCCAACAAATTTTCATACTTGTCTCGCATGTTAGAGTGATGTCATTCCACATCTTCGAGCATAGTCTCAATGTCATCATCCCAGAAATCTGGCTCAACGTCATCTGTAACGTCTTCTAGATCACCCGCAACTGTATCATCTCCGAGTTCTGTTTCTATGTTTGCCTGACCATTATCCCCTTCGTCAGCCTTAATAACATCGAACACACTCTGACCACGCCATCGGATTATGTCTTGGAAATCTTTTGTAAAACCGCGGCGGATCAGATGTTCCTTAACTGTTTCAACGCCGCGATATCTCATATTGTTTTGGCAGTCGATACACGGACAAAATATGTATCCCTTGTTTGAAGGTTTCAAATTGTTTGCCAACACCGTGCATAACTTATCAACTCCTTCTAAAAACTTGTCGTCCAACTTTCCGCGGTAAATCCACGAACGTTCCATCTCCTTCTAGCTATTTATATGAAGGCAGCCATTTCATACCATCACCGTGGCAGAGTCTTTACACTTTTGTATCTTATCAACCTAAATCCATCCATGAGTATTAAATCCCACCGGTGAACGTGTTTTTAATATGTAATTTATTGAAAATTTCGGCAGCATCTCCCTACAGTTCTTCAAATGCATGATATTATGATATTAATCAATAATATATGCATTCGAAGAACAATAAAGAGATACTGCTGAAATAATCAGTAAAGTACATATTAAAAACACATTCACACCCTAGGTGTGAGATTTAACAATCATGGACAGTCCCGACAGGGACTGCCAAAGATATACCTCTATTAGGTATATCTTGGGTGGATAACTATGTTTGGTAGTTTGTCAAATACTATATATATATATATAAATCTTACCTTTGGTAGACGATTAGCCGATGCTAAGACAGTTGAGGTCGGAAGCCAAAATAAAGTCGTAGTCCTGATGCATAAACAAAAACGACAACATTAGAATTCATCAAAAAATCAAGGTAAAATGCTAGCTAAACCGTGGAAAAAATTTGACAACATCTCCCCTATATTTCTAACATTTCCAAATCACTTTTATCAACATCAAATTCGCACGCACCATCAGAATTACTTATACACTAATTTTATATTTTACAACTACACTACTATGTATTAATTGTAAAACTAAATGCTAAGAATAACCAAATCAAATTTACTCTTCAAAACAATAAACAAAGAAACATCACTACAGCGCGCAGTTTATAGTTGGGTTTGCAAAATTACCATTAGTAAGCACCGAAGTGGGCAATTAGTGCAGAAATCAGCCCACGAACTAGGTTCCAATTAACTGTGAATCTGGGCACAAATATATGAACAAGGTTAGAACATTTGCCATTATACTCTCAGGATTCGACAGAAACGAGGTTAGAACTACCAATCGATATGTATATGAACAAAGTTACTAAAAAACGACAATCGATCGCATACCTAGTATGCGTTAGAGACGTCGACGACGATGACCAGTGGTAGATGGGTGGTGACCGGCGGCGATGGGAGTGACAAAGGTGGTGGGAGCGACGGTGGCGATGGCCGTTAGTAAGGTGACGGGAGTGAGGAGGCGATTTCAGTAAGGAAGATAGCGCGAGAGAGAAGTAGAGGTTACTGTAAGTGCATAGTAAACGGGCAAATGTTCTAGTTAAAAGGACTTTAGATTACAGTTTACAAGAAAACCGTAATCTAAAGTCACACTTTAAAGACGGTTCCTTGAGAACCGTAATCTAAAGTCTAACGAAATAAAAAAATAGCGCGAAAAATATTTGGCCTATGCTGGGTTTCGAACTCAAAATCGATGGTGTTGACTCATGTATCCGCGGCCATTAAGCCATGAGTCTTGTTCGATCAAACATATGCAACACATTTTTATTAAGTTTTTTTAATCTAAAATAAGCTCGTAAGACGACGTCGTTAACTTTCATTTTAGATTACGCGCGGCGTCAAAAAAATCAAATAATGCGGGAAATATTTAGCGCCAGGTCAAAACGACATCGTTGACCATCAGTGGGCGGGGACTTTAGATGACGGTTATTGGTAAAACCTTAATCTAAAGTCCGTTGACCGTAAAGCGCGCGTCAACATGAGGCTTTACATTACGGTTTTCCCAATAACCGTCATCTAAATTCCGTTCTAAAAAAGGAGCGTCTACCTCTGATCGATTATTGCTAACGGTTAATTCTATAAACGTCGTTAATTATTTCCGGCCCTCCTATTAATCACGGTTTGTATTTAAGCCGTGATTAATCAGCCGTCATTAAAGGGTTCCGTTCCACCAGTGAAATATAATAAATTTAAGGGTTAAAGTGCAATTTGGAAAGATAAGTTAAAATTGAAATTGACTGGTCAAAATCAAAGTAGGTATTTTGACCAAGTCAAAATTGAAATTGGAGAGTCAAAATTGAAATTGATTGGTCAAAATAGAATTTGGGATTTGGACTAGTCAAAATTAAATTAGGTTAGTCAAAATTAAGATTGGGCTTAAAATTGGTCAACAAGTCAACTGAATTGGGTCTTAATTAATTTAGGCCAAATCAAATCAATTGGGCCTAAAAAAACTGACCTAGCAAAAGAATCAGATTGGGCTCAGGAGATAATCAGATTTGGACTAAATCTAAAGTTAGTAAATTGGATTCAAGGGTTTAAGCCAAATTAGAAGGGATAGAGTTTGAAACAAAGAATTGGGCCAATTAGATATTAAATTGACAAGTTGGATAGGAGATAAAGGATTTTGGTAAGGTGACTAGGTGATGATTAAAATGATTAAGGGATTTGTCCTATAAAATGAGTATTAATTTATAAAAGTACTAAGGTTGATATTAATTATATGAGGATTTAAAGTTTTGTATATGTATATGTAATAGATTAATGAATTACTAGTAAGGGACTAATTGATGGATTAAAATAATCAAGGAATCATTTTATAAATTGGTATTAATTTATAAGTGATAAGGTTGATATTGTTTATATGAGAGCTTAGATGTATATAAATGTATACATGATGGGTGAAAATTAGAGATGATGAGACTATATACATATATATATATAGTTAAATGGTTAAGACAACAGGAATTTTATTAATCATACGCAACTTAGAAATTACGAGAGTATGAATGTATATATATAGTGTAGCATTAAATCGGTGGGAACATACTTGTATAAGATATATATATATACGTGTGTGTGTGTACATAATAGTTTAACATCGAAGTTTATGAAATTATATGTATATAGATATGCAAATATGTGCACATATATAATTGAAGGATTGGAACTTTGGAACAATTAATTAGAGGTTTGAATGATACAATTAATTAAATACAACCATTAAAGTTGGAATGTATTTTTAGAGTTGATATGGTGTTCTTATATATATATATAGACTTGTGAGAACTTATATATAAATATATACGCATGTGTATATAGTTGGAAGTTTAATTAAGAGGAGTAATGTGACAATAATGTGACATTGGAATTAATAAGATTATATATATACACACATATATAGTTAGCTAAAATTGAGGAAATTATAAAGACGAAAAGATGTCATATACGATAACGAGTAAATGAGGTTAATAAAGAGATTAACCCACTTGACTCAATGAATTATAGGCTCGGGATAGTTGGAACGTCAGTCGGGGATTATGTGAGCGCCGTTCTAAGCTAGCCACTCTCAAGGTGTACGGTATGGTTTTCTTGCAGTTTGCTTGCTACCGAGGTTTACCCTGGCTTGTGTGCTACTTGTTTATATGCTATTACTAAACAAGATAAATGCATGAAAATGGTTTATTGCGTTTCCCTTTGTGTTTCGTATTGTGCTAACCCGACTTTCCTTTGAGCTTGTGTACAAACCTCGATTAGTAATCAACGCATGTAAGGAACATGAAGTAACTGTTAGAGATTCATAAACGTTTTCCACATACGAAAATGTCTAACAATGGACAATGGTGTAAAAATAAGGAATAACTCTCTAATATTAGTTAGTTAGTATCCGACAGAGATTCGGACTAACAAGAACGTTTCTGTGAAACTTCTACTAATTGCTTACTGAGGGGTGAGGAATCCGGAACGATACCAGGCACGTGTGTATTGTGTTAGGAGGCCGGTATCTATATTAGATCCGACTTTCAGTGAGACTTGTCTACAGACTTGTCGCCTAGAGTCAACGAACCGATTCGACCTCCTCGGATTACAGTTCGAGGTGGGAGGCCAGATTAAGTATGGCGTGGGGGGATCTAGCCTACATCCCTACTAACTTAAAAATTATTGTTTATTTAAACCAGTGCAGTTCACGACCACTGGCTAGGGTTAATAACAACCCGACAAAATAAACAATGAAATTAAGGTACGGCCAGTTCTAAAAAGAGAACGGTTGACATTATATAAGATAAGGCTGAATATGAGAACTAAATAAATTATCGGGCCTCGAAAAGGAAGGAAAATTAAATCCTTTGTTTGATGAACTTCCATTACGATGTTCGATACGTTTGAGTTATGTGATTACATGTTTAATATGTTGTAAGTTTATTGTACTTCGTATTTTTATTGAAAGTTAATCAATCGCATGTATATCGACAATTAGTTATGTGTAGCCCCGGTAGCTCGTGGGCTGCACGTCTTCCATACCAGCAAAGGTGCTGAGCCCCTCGGAGCCTGCCATTTATTTTTCAGGTACTTGATTGAAGACGACTCGTCCTGAGCGTAGGAGTGGGTAGAAGTGATTGGGAATATTTTATTATTTACATGAGTAGTGTTTGTACACTCATGGTTTAAGTATGTATTCAGATTTAAACTCGGTATAGTTTGTGGATTATAGTTTATGTTGTATATTAGCTTGGGAAATTATCCAGTTAGTCAGACCGTGACTTGAGATTGAATAGGCTCAGTTGGTCACGTGGGTGACTAACGGCAGTAACACCAACTTAGTATGAATTTTCCGCTGCGATATTACTGTAATGACATGGAGGTTTAAGCGATAATCACGGTATAAGTAGTTGGGGTGTTACAAATACAACATCACATAATATAATTACATAGTTTCCACTTTAAAGAACAAGTCAAAATGAGGCTAGATAAGTTGACCATCCTAATGGTAAACCAAGGCCTAAAATCACCACCAGGCGTTTTGACTACCAGATGTAAAAGCACCACTCGTCGCAAATTGAGCCTCATGGGCTTCTGCATAAGTAGCGAAGCGAAAGGTAGACCGTCACATATTAAAAGACTTAATATGAAAAATAACAAAACGACCTAACTAGATGGTGATGGGTAACACCGTCAAATCACCAATACTGCTGGAAAAACAAGTCCAATGCATCACGAGGTTGCAAGCATCTGGGCTCTACTGGACCCCAACACAGCAATGTAATGATTCTCTTCTTGGATGCGTAATTATGAGGCACAAAGCTCCTCTTAGCTGGCCACGTTTCATCACCATTAAGCTCCACCAGTCCAAGTGAATCGACAACATGCACAGGGCGTGGAACGAGACAATGCATCGATGACGTTGCTTGGACTACATGCCTCATGTCACCACCGAGGAATTGCATATCCCGCGACGCATCCATATGAGAACAAGGTTTGTGGTCCAAGCGTCCGCCGATTGAGTAGCATCCAACACAGACAACGAAACATGGAGCCACAACTAGGACTAAAAGCAAACAAAACCTGATCGCTGAGCAGAGTCCCACCAGAAAAGGTGAGCTTGTTGCCGACCAAAGAGCAAAGTCCGATTGCTGAGCTTGTTACCTCCCACTACCGATATTATTCATGAGTTCGTTTCGCTTCCTGCCAGAGAAGCGTGTCTCTATAAGTAGGTGATGGGATAAGATAGTCCATAGAGGTGTACAATCGTCAGTGGATGTAAAGTTGTAGAGGAGAAAGACACCTTGTTGCCAGTGAAAGGACATCACTGGCGCCCCCTTCTGGCAGCTCTGACGTTTCGGACCTGAAGACAACATAACCTGACCCAGCAACACCTACAGTCAACGCACTCCCTCTAGCATCGTTATCATTCTCACCATCCCAAGCTCTACTACCACCATCGTCATGTGCTAGAATGAGACTAAAGTGCAAGCTCTGAGTGGACATTGAATTTTTTTAGTATAAAGGTTTTTTGATTTATCAAACTGTGTTACATACAAAGATTGAGTCATAGACACAAAAGTTTGAGTGCCAAGCAGAGCGTATGGGCAAGACTTGCTGGCCAAGGATTTTTCACGAGAGTAAAACTCCTCAGAAGTTTTATCATTATCAAAGATATAAATAGTTCCTGATTGCAGTAGTTATTCTCGGTTGTTAAGATCTATCTTTACAAGAAATATTTATCTTTTGAGATATAATCTTAGATTTAGATTTATTTGACATTGTTTATATATATTGGAGGCCAGAACAAATTAGAGTTGACGCTTTAGTGAGAGATAATATGATCAGAGAGAGAGAGAGCATTGAGAGTTTTCATAGGATTGTAATTCACCTTTGAGTTTGAGTGGACATTGAGTGAATTACGTGTGTACTCATTGAGAGACTGTTCTCCTTGAGTACATGAATGTACTAAGTGAAGTACATGCTAATAAAGAGTGATATTTCACGTGAAAAATTTTGCATCATCGTTCATTCTATGTTGTGCACTTCCAGTTCGTCGTGTGTTGTTTACACAATTCGTTATGAGTAACTACTTACAAAGAACAATGTTCTAAGAACTTTCAGTTGGTATCAGAGTCTGATTCCCCTCCTTTCATATTCGTAGAGAAATCTTCAAGAGTGATCAAGGTGAATTATTACAACTTTAAAGCATCTAAACTTACGAAGTTCAATTATGCTAGTTGGTACGAATAGATGTGAGACCAGCTGATATCATTTTTTAGTGACTTTTCAAAAATTAGATGTCATTTTGTTGAAATTTCTAAAATAAAAAAGACTATTATGAAATCCCGGATTAGTACTTTCGTTCCAGAACAGCGAAAGAAAAGGACGTCTAAAACATAACCAGGCTGGATTGCCATATAGTAGGGGTGTTCATAACCGGTTAACCGGCTTTTCGGTTAACCGGAAACCGGTTAACCGGATTGTCGGTTAGTCAATTTTGATAACCGTAACCGGTTCATTTAGAAGCGGTTAACCGGGACCGGTCAACCGTCGGTTTTGGTGCGGTTTTATCGGTTTAACGGTTAACTGAAACGATGTAGATTTATGTGTTTTTACTTATAATTAGTAAACAATGTGCGGTTTTACCATTTTGGTGTGATATTAAGCCGGTCAACCGTTGATTTTGATAAGATTTTATTGGTTTTGGTATAATTCTAACCATTAACTATATAACTGTATATTTATTTTTGGTAAATCTAATAATTAACCTTATACTCAAATAATTAAAAAAATTAATAAATTAAAAGCTCAAACGGTTTTTTCAGTTAACCGGATTCATCAAAATCAATAACCGTAACCGAAACCGAGAAACTAAACGGTTCAACTAACCGAACTGGCAAACGACTTCGATTAACCAGGTTTCCGGTTTCAATTCTAATTTGGCGGTTCCAATTTTCCATGAACACCCCTACTAGATAGTGTTAGAATAGTATATTTATTATTGTTGGTTATGTTATTTTATTCAGTCACGTGATGTGTGGGTGGTAGGGTGGAACTCCTGTCTTTTGCCCGTTGTTAGGTTTAGGTTATTATATGGGTTATGTGTTGTTTCTGTCTGTATTGAAGTCGAGTGAGTGTAGGGTTGCATTCCAGTTTGTTTTCTTCCTTCTTTGTCAATCAGAGAAGCATTCAATGTTGGTTTGTTCTTGAGCTCTTCTCGGTTTCTTTCATGGTATCAGAGCATGAAGATCATGGGATCTTGCTCTTAGATTTCTTTTCTTTTCTTCCTCATCTGATTTCTCGTTTTCTTGTTGAGTGTTCTTTCCTTCTTCGCGAAATTTCAATTTCTCTTGTAAGGTGTTCTTTCCTTCTTCGCGAAATTCCAATCTGCGTCAATAGCGAACCCTAGCCTTCGACGATGAGCGGCGAGGAAATCAAAGACCCAGAAAACAAATTAGGCGACGGATCCGGTAATGGATCCACAATCGATACCGGGGACCCGCTTTTCCTGTCGACTTCTGACAACCCGGGGCAATCTTTGACGGCCAAATACGACGGTGGTCCGGGTTTCTCAAGATGGAAACATCAGGTGGAGATAGCTCTCGCCGCAAAGAACAAACTGGTCTTTGTCGAAGGAACCCTAATCAAGCCAAGCGACTCCGAAGCTCGAGCAAAGGCGTGGACTAGATGTGATAACATGGTCAGAGCCTGGCTGTTGATGAGCCTAGAGAAACGAGTGGCGGACACGGTTCTTTTCCGATCTCCGGCGTCGAAGCTTTGGGAGGACTTGTGCGCTCGATACGACCAGGTGGACGCCACCAGGATGTTTGAGTTGGAGCGACGTCTGGTCAACACCGTTCAAGCAGGAGACAGTATTGGCGACTATTTCGCGAAGCTGAGACAAACATGGGATGAAATCGACGCTACGACCACTCTTCCCACTTGTGCCTGCGCAACCGAGAAAACCCTCAAGGATTACATGAGTACCCAGAGGTTAATCCGTTTCTTGATGGGTCTGAATGAAAGATATGCGGCTGCCAGAGAGAGCATATTGATGATCTCACCATTACCTTCCATTGAACAAGCCTTTTCAATTCTCATACAGCAAGAAAGGCAGAAGACCTTGACCGCCGTTGTACCCACGATTGATTCAGAGCCTCCGACAGCTTTTAGTGTCAGTCAAGGGAGAAAACCTCCTTTTAATCGAAATCAGAATAGTGGAGGAAGGAGAAACACCATCCAATGCACTTATTGCAATAAGTCTGGGCACATGGAAGATAAGTGCTTTCAAAAGCATGGATTTCCTCCTGGTTGGCGATCAAACAAAGGACAGAGGCCCCAAGCTAATGGCGTAACTGAGCAAAAGGAAGAAAACAGCAAAGATCCGCTTGGTGGTACCCTAACTACTGATCAGGTCAACCAACTGCTCAATTACATCAGCAAAGCACGGATTGCGGGTAAAGAACCTCAGTCCTCTGAGTCAAACTGTGGGTTTATAGGTAAAACCCTCTTTCCCAATGAATGTTCGATTTCTGATAACATTAACTCTTCTTGTTTATCTGAGCATATTTATAAGGCTTTTAATACCTCTTGTGACCAAGTTGCTGAAAATACTGAGTGGATTATTGATAGTGGTGCTTCGGATCATATGTGTGGCAATCTTTCTAGTTTTCATGAAATTTCGTTTCTTGACAGACCCCACTATGTTGGTATGCCCGATGGGCATCCACAACTAGTTAAATTAATAGGGAACATTAAAGTTAATGCTTTATTGAGTCTTGAGAATGTCCTTTATGTTCCTAGTTTTAAATTTGGCCTTATCTCTGTGAGTAAGCTGACTGAAAGAGAGGATGTGAAACTCTTGTTTGATTCTGCCCATTGTTTTTATCAGGACTGTAAACACAATGAAGGAGTTCAGATTGGGCAAATCCATAGAGGTCTTTACATTCTTGATAAGTGCTGCGATAGAGAAAACAATAAGTGTCTTAGCTCATGTGTTGATAGGGATCTTTCTGTAAAAGGTGATTCTGGCTGTAACCTCTCCTTAGGGCAGTGGCACCATAGATTAGGTCATCTGCCAAAAGATAAAATGTTGAAATTGAATTTTGGTGAAAGATTTTCTTTGAAAAGATTTTTTGTTTGTGAGTCTTGTGATAGGGCCAAGAGCCACAGAATGTCTTTTCCCTCAAGCTCAATAAAATATAAAGATGTTTTTGATATGTTGCACATAGATCTTTGGGGACCCTATAATTTAAGGACCCACGATGGTTTTTCTTATTTCCTCACTATAGTAGATGACAAAAGTCGTGCCACCTGGGTACACTTATGTAGTGCCAAATCTGAATGTCTTTCTCTCATTATTAGTTTTATCACCATGATTGAAAAACAATACAACAAGAGTGTCAAGTGTGTTAGAACAGATAATGCACTTGAGCTGGGAGGATCAAGGGCTGGGGTAGAATATTTTAAGATAAAGGGTATTAAACATCAAACTACCTGTTCCTATACCCCTCAGCAAAATGGTGTTGCTGAAAGAAAACATAGGCATATTCTAGAAACAGCCCGTGCCCTGATGTTTCACTCTTGTCTTCCTAAGAAATTTTGGGGGGAAAGTGTTCTCACAGCTACATACCTAATTAACCGCATGCCTCTCATTAGTATTGATAACAAAACTCCCTATGAAGTAGTGCATCAGCATAAACCAGATTACTCCATTCTTAGAAGTTTTGGCTGTTTATGTTTTGCCCATATTAACAAGAATTCCAATGATAAATTTCTTCTAGATCTGAAAAATGCATCTTTGTTGGGTATGGGCAGAATAAGAAAGCCTATAAACTCTACAGTTTAGAGAAGGATAAAATAATCTATAGTAGGGATGTTTTGTTCCATGAAGAAGTCTTTCCTTTTAGGACAAGTTCCAGTAGCATTGACACATCTGCTAATACTGAAAACAAACTGTTTGGCCCTGGAGGTGAGTTATTTTTGCATGATGAAACTAATGTTCATGAGCTAAGTATGAGACAGTACAATCAAGGGCAAGGCAGGGACGAGAACAACAATCAGAACTCATTGAAGTTACAAACCAAGATGCTGACACAGAAACACATGAGCCAGAGCCAGAGCTCTCTTCTGACCAAAATACACTTTTGAAGCCAATCAAGAAGAAGGTTTGACTCTTAGGAGGTCAGAAAGGAATAGGCAGCCACCCAGATACCTGAGTGACTATGACTTGGGATCTGCAGCTTCAAGAACAGATAAGTCCTTCTCTTCTAAACTATCATGTACAGATCATTCTCCTAAGATGCTTCTTGCTGATACTTTTGCTCAAATCTTGAATGACAGAATCCTTGCTTCCAACTGTACTGTTTCATCTGTTAATGCTTGTGATCCTGTTTTTCCTGACATGGATGATAGTGACAGTCTTATTAGGACTGATAAGCCACTGCAAACTGTTGGGGTCATTTTTCTTGATAATAACAGATCAGATTGTTTGCATGTCAATTTAGAAAAGGAAATTGAACCCACTAGTTACAGTGAAGCTATTAAGGATTTGAGATGGAGAAAAGCCATGAGTGATGAGTTCTTAGCCTTAGAGGAAAACAGAACCTGGGATTTAGTTGAATTGCCCAAGGGAGTTAAACCTATACAGTGCAGGTGGGTTTATAAAGTTAAGTTTAATGCTGATGGGAGTGTAGAAAGGTTTAAAGCCAGGTTGGTTGCTAAGGGCTATACTCAAAGATACGGTATTGATTATTTGGAAACTTTTTCTCCCGTAGTTAAGTTTACCACCATTAAGGCCCTAGTTATAGTTGCCACTAAGAAAGGTTGGAAGGTTAATCAGTTAGATATCAACAACGCTTTTCTCCATGGTGATTTAGATGAGAATGTTTTTATGGAAATACCTCAAGGGCATAAGGAAGAAGGATCTGGGAGAGTTTGCAAATTAAATAAGTCTTTGTATGGCTTAAAACAGGCTTCTAGGCAATGGCATTACAAATTAAGTGTGTTTCTTAAATCTCTTGGTTTTACACAGTCCCTTAATGACTATTCTCTATTTTCTCGAATTAATTCTGATAAAGTCTGCTACTTAGCAGTTTATGTTGATGATATTTTAATTACAGGAAGTGATCTTTCTTTCATAGTCTTTGTCAAGAAAGAGTTAAACAGAAAGTTTAAGATCAAAGATTTGGGTGTTCTTGGTTTCTTTTTGGGAATGCAGTTTCTTCATACTACAGAAGGTGTAGTGTTGATTCAGAAGAAATATTGTGAGGATCTGTTGAAAGAATTTGGCGTGACAGATAGCAGAATAGCTGCTGGCCCTTTAGACACTAACTTAAAGTTAAGAAAAGAACATGGAAGTTTTCTAAAAGATCCTTTAGTGTATAGGAGGTTAGTGGGAAAGATTAGTTATCTGTCACACACCAGACCTGACCTTTGCTTTACAATTCAGGTCCTTAGTCAGTTCTTAAATTCTCCTACAGATGTGCATCTTAAAGCTGCATTGCATACACTCTCATATATTAAAGGGACTCTTAATTATGGTTTGTTGTTCAATTCCAGAAATGATTTCACTCTAACAGCTTTCTGTGACTCAGATTGGGCAGGGTGTCCTATTACAAGAAGATCAATAAGTGGTTTCTTCATCCAGTTAGGAGGGAGTCCTCTCTCGTGGAAGTCAAAAAAGCAGTCCACTGTGGCTTTGTCCTCAGCAGAGGCAGAGTATCGAGCCATGAGGAGTGTGACTGCAGAGTTGAGCTGGGTGACAAGGATTCTGCATGAGTTTGGTGTTCAAAGCATACTGCCGGTTCCTGTTAAGTCCGACAGCCAGGCAGCCATTTACATAGCAAGGAACCCTGTTCTACATGAGCGGACGAAGCATATTGAACTGGATGTTCACTTCGTCAGGCAGAAGGTGCAAGAGGGAATGATAGCTGTGGAGTTTGTCAAGTCCAAGGAACAGATGGCTGATGTTTTAACTAAGCTTCTTCCAGGAAAAGCTTATCCAGTGCAAGTTAAGAGGATGGGGCTCAAGCTGGATGATTCTTGATCTGTTCTGTGTCTCTGATTTGCCACTCCATAGATTAGCTGTTCTGTCCTGTGTTTCTGTTGTGTCAAACCATAGAAGGTTTCTCCTTCTAAGGTTTGAGGGGGGCTGTTAGAATAGTATATTTATTATTGTTGGTTATGTTATTTTATTCAGTCACGTGATGTGTGGGTGGTAGGGTGGAACTCCTGTCTTTTGCCCGTTGTTAGGTTTAGTTATTATATGGGTTATGTGTTGTTTCTGTCTGTATTGAAGTCGAGTGAGTGTAGGGTTGCATTCCAGTTTATGTTTTCTTCCTTCTTCGTCAATCAGAGAAGCATTCAATGTTGGTTTGTTCTTGAGCTCTTCTCGGTTTCTTTCAGATAGTACTCCCTCCGTCCTGAATTGACTGTCCTGTTTACTATTTGGACATGTTGTTTAACTTCAATTTTTAACATATAAGATAAATTAATTTTAAAATTTAAGTTTTGCATATGATTCCTTACATGATAAACTATATATTACAAAATTTAGTTTTATAAAATTATTTTATCTTATATGCTTAATATTGAAGTGGAAAAACGTGTCATAAAGCAAACAAGACGTCAATTCAGGACGGAGGGAGTGCATAATAGTCCTAATGACTACTCCCTCCGTCTTGAATTGACCGTCCTGTTTACTATTTGGACATGTCGTTTGACTTCAATTTTTAACATATAAGATAAATTAATTTTGAAAATTTAAGTTTTGCATATGAATCCTTAAATGCTAAACTATATGTTACAAAATTTAGTTTTATAAAATTTTTTATATTATATGCTTAATATTGAAGTGGAAAAACGTGCCATAAAGCAAACAAGACGGTCAATTCAGGACAGATGGAGTACTAGCTTCCGCGTATATACGTGTATATATTTATGAAAAAACCCCCTAACTTTACGGTCACCATCATCGAACTCCAAAAATTTATGTTGTTCCCCGCTTATCTAAGGATTCTAATAAATTATTCTACTATATATATATATTAAAAGTTAAAAGCAAAACGGAAATTATTCAAGAAAACACCCGGGACCTCCTTTTTCACTGTACTAACCGCCTAATTCGTCCCACTGGGTAAAAAGCCCTCTTTTCACTCATGTTCCCCGTCTCGTCGCTGTTAGAATGTAACTACCAATCGGTGCCGCCAACCCCCCGCCCCACCGCTACAACTGCCCCTTCAGTTTGTCGGATCCAATAAACGTTCCGTGGAAACCGTAAGGCACCCTAGACGGCAACTTCACCGACGCTTCCTTCTCCAGAGTCGTGGCGTTCACTATCAGTAACTCTGAGCTCCCCGCCTCTTCATCATGTACAAACGCTAGGACATAACCTTCGTCCTCATCGACAGCAGCTTCTTCACCGCTGATCTCCGACTTGGGTAAAAAGAATGGCTCTCCGCCGTATTTTTCCCGACCATAGAGAAACTTCTTTACCTCCCCTGTTACTAAATCCACCTTGGCGAATCCCGAGACTTTCGGCCACGGCTCCGCCACCGCAAGGTAAGCAAATCTCGTCTTGCTGCCAAGCAAATTCCTGTTCACCATCCCTGCTTCCAAGTTCACTTGCTCCTCTGGGTTACGGATAACCACCCGTCTGGTCGATTTCCGTGTCTTAAGATTGAACCGGATCTCTGACAAGACGCTTTTAAGCTCCTCCTCCTTCTCGTTGAAAATTGAATCCGGCGGAGTCATGCAGGACCCGATCACGATAACCTCTCCTGTTTCATCGTCCTCCCACGCATTCCAGAGATGGAAGCAGAACGTATCGGGACAGTCAACCCACACAATCTGGTCTTCATCTCCGGGATTAGCGTATTTAGGGAGGAAACCGAAGCGAGATATCTTGGACTCGTCGTAGACCACGGGATTGCCACCTTTGACCATCTCCCCCAACTTGAAAACGACTTGCTGGTCTGGGATGACGATGAAATTCTTGGTGATGGCGAAATCGTGCATCATTGTCGGCTGGTCCAATGGAACCTCGACGTCAGCAGATTTCTTGCCATTGGGGGAGAACCGGAAATACTTTAAGTATGGCTTACGAATGACATCGTAGCTGAGTGCGAACATCTCCTTCGTCACGGGATCAACTTTGGGATGTGCGATCATCGTGGTATTTAGCTGACCGTTAAAATCAAACCGGCCAATTGTCTCCAGGTCGCCGTCGGAGGTGACTCTGACATGGTATGGAGCGTCGTCCTCTGACATCGCGAGAAGCCTACCGTTGAAGTAGACTAAACCGGCATTAGCCACTCCCGTCCCTTCCCGGCTGTCAATCAGCCCGAATCCGGCACGTGCGGAGAAGAGGAGGAGTCGGGCTATTCCGGTGTGACCGTGGAGCTCGCCAATCGCCTTGGGGAAAACAGGTCGGCCCATGTCACGTTCCTGGATAAACCGCCGCGTCTGAGTGAATCGGCAGGAGTAGGATGCGGAGCCGTCTGAGATTGTGACGGCGTGTATCATCCCGTCTCCGTCAAAGAAGTGGTGGCCAGCGACTGGTTCGTGGAGTGGGTTTGCTCCGTTGCGGAGGTAGACGCCATTTAGGGAGGGTGGGATGACGCCGTCTACTGGGAGAGAGTGGGATGGTGGGTGTTCGGGGACTGGGGCGAAATT
Source organism: Limonium bicolor (assembly GCA_023374045.1). NCBI lineage: Eukaryota > Viridiplantae > Streptophyta > Magnoliopsida > Caryophyllales > Plumbaginaceae > Limonium > Limonium bicolor. The sequence goes on along the minus strand of CM041779.1, from coordinate 121,289,272 downwards.
ACCGGATATCTGGACGTTCGGGTCGGCGGTTTGGGGTAGTGGGTGGGCCCGCTCGTGCTTGATTATTACCTCGGACTCGACCAGGTCGAGTGCCTTGGCGGCAATCTGCTGGAAGAAGTTCCATTTTATAGTGGCGTCGGGGGATTGTGGTTCTGATTGTCTGCTGGTGGGGCCATCATGAGTTTGTTTTGGGAGGAAGAACGGCGGTAAAGATGGAGTCATTAGTTTGGGGAATGGCAAGCGAATGGTTTGCGGAGGAGCTGGAGTGGTTTGCAGGGCTGAGCGCGTTTGGTTTGAACAGGTAGAGACGTAGCCTTTTGATTTTCTGTTCGTGGGGGAGGGATTACTACAGTATATTAATGACAGCGAAGAAGAGGAGGGTGAAGGAGATGGTAGAGACAAGGAAGATGATGCCACTTTTCCGCTGCTATTTACCCAGCGGCAAGCGGTCGTAGTGCTCATGGCTTTATATTTGATTTCAAACAAATTCAATTCTGTATTTCTCTTTTTATTTTGTCGAGCCAACCTCTTTCCCAGACTATTGGGAGTCCGAGGAGAGCGAGTGAAGAGTTCAGGGGAGAGTTGGAAGAAGAGTAGCCGGGTTATATATAGAGTTCTGGATTAGAAAAGGAATCCGGGTTGGTACTGGATATAAATGCAATTTACTCTAGATCCAAAGGAAATTCATACAACGGTAAAACATAATTTCTTGTTAGAGTTTAATCTGTTTGGATGACCTCTTTCCTACAATAGTCACTATGGATGTGAATAAGTGGTTATGAACTAACAATTGACATTTCTTTCAAAAAAAAAAAAATTGACATAGTGTTGTAAATCGCCCTATTTAGTGGATGTATATCCACATGTCTTTTTGGTCTACCCTAGACCTTCCATCTGTGAAACTCTCGCAATCATGCCAGACTCTTTATTAGAAACCGTTGATATTTTGTATTCATACCACTCAAAGGTTAATATAAGTACTATATAAAGACGTATAATGGAATACAAGATCGGTGTCTATTTCCTCCTTCATTGTCTCCTATATTCCGTTACTCGCATTTCTCAATATTTAACACGCATGGTTGTAAAAAAACGGTACGGTACGGCCGTTTATACGGCGTATCGCCCGTTTTCCAATTAAACGTATGATACGGCCGTATGAAATCCGTTTCATCGAGCACCCCGTCTCGTGGTGGCGTACTACCGTTAATCATCTGTATTTCCGTATTTACCGTATTTTTAAAGAATACGTATACATTATTGAAGACAACGATTTAACTGGAGCAAAAAGAAGACTAATTTTTTCTATTAAATCCCTAATGAAAATATGTTAACCTTATATAAGTTTTACTTTAGAAAAAATGATGAATAAGCACACCACATTAACATTTAATATATATAGATTGAATATTTGTGAGAGTAAAATTACAATTATACCAATAACTTTACTATCCTACTATTTTTTTGTTTTTTTCTCCTATAATAATAGTGTGATTTTTTCTTAAAATTCACTTATGTAACTTATCTTACATCACTCAACAAAACTGATACAAAATTCTTATAGTTATTAATGCGATAAATTTATAATATACAAAAATACAATTTGAAGGTATTAATAACAAAATACTAATATTATGTACAAAGGGTAATATTCATATATATAAATATTTATTCTTCATTTTATTTTAAATATTATATTTCATCCGTACTAATTCACCGTTTTATCAGTAGCGATACTTCCGTATCACGTACTCTCAATAGTCCGTATTGGACTCCCGTACCGTTTTTTACAACCTTGATAACACGTTATCAGCATGATAAACTCTACCAAAATATATTCTTCTCTCTACCATACATCATAGACAAAAATATTGAGTGGTTTTTCCTCACTACCACTTTTCAGATGATGGTTATCGTTTATCTTTAATCCTATTTGAAATCCCTGTGCTCTGTCAAGAATCAGCGTTGTTGAAGAGTTTGTATGTTGAAGCTGCATTTGATGGGTACTCTACCAAATGCAAAAGGTGTAAGTAAGTTTAATCAATTTCGACCGGCACAATCAACTTAACAAGAAAGTAAGTCAGACACAACTCAAAATAATTTATATAACTGTATATATGAGTTTTTAAGTCAAAGGACAAATCCTTATCTTTCTTGTATATTTGTTATATTATGATACAAAGTGACAATCTTTGATTGGTGAAAATAGAGGAAAAGATATGCTACAAAAAAGGGAGGACAATTTGATAGTGTTTATGAAGTTTCACCTTTGTAAGAAAGACAAACGGTAAAAGAATTAATTTTGTGAGATTCTACGGGGTCGAGTTTTTCTTTATTGAATAAAGAAAAACTTTGAACAAAAGTAAAACTAGGTAAAAAGAAAGCGGGATCTTCAATGACAATATATTGTTATAGTTTTGAAGAACTATCAGTTTAATTGCTAAAGAACTATATGTTTTTGTGGTATAATGATTTTTGCATAATCACTCTCTTAAAGTATTATTTGACATTATATATTTTTGTTTTGAAAAGTGAACCATCTAATATGGTATGATTCATTCCATTCAATTTTACTTTATGACTGAAAAAGAGTATTGCCATAACGATGAGTTTGAATTACCGTTTATGAGGTAATCTTTTTTGATATAGTAAAAAAAAGAAGGTGATATTACCCCGTGCATGATGTTGCACTAGAGGTTAAGAATTCTCTTATGTAATCACTGAAAAAGATATTGTAAATTATAATATTACCTCGTGCAAGATGGTGCACTTGAGGTTAATGATTGTGCTACCTCGTGAAAGATCCTTACATTTGAGGCAAGATCGTAATACTTCCTCATGAAAAATGAATGCACTTCAGGTTCAGGATTATAAGATCCGTATACATCCTCGTGCAAGTTAAGTGCACTGGAGGAAGAAAAATAAAAGGATCATGTTATTCGATTCTATACAAGCATAGGAGGTTGATAATTATAGTGTACTATTTCCCCCTCATGTAAAATTATGCTCTCGAGTTTGAGAGTTGTAAGATCCTTATACTCCCTCGTGCAAGAAAATTGCATTGAAGGTTGAGAATGATAAATTATTTCTCCTCATGTGTTATACCCAAAATTTTGACCCCCTGGGTTAGGGTCTACGGGGTGCTGGTGTTGTGAGAGGCATTTTAATCAAGTAGTGAGGGATCCGGCTCGACCGGCGCGTTCCATGGCATGAGGAACAGCTTCATCATTTTCAGGGGCGTTTTGGTAATCTTTAAAGGCTCCTGAGACCTCCTATAAGCTTTCTCTCTCCTCCAAAGGATGCCCAAATCAGCTTGAAATGCTTTGATATTTTAACCCATGATAGAGGATGACATTCTAAGCATAATGGCGTTGGAATTTTGATTTTTCGAGTTTCCAATAATTTTCTAGCAATTTCTGACTGAATCTGACAAGAAATCCAATTTAAAAATATTCCAACATTTAAAAAATTCGGTTCCACCTCAGAAAATTCATAATATTCATCATTGACATGTGGTTAAAATTTCACAGCAAAATTCCTTTGGGAAGTCACTTAATTAAAATATCAAAAAATCTTACTTTTACTAGATTTTCTTTATCTTTAAGAAAGTCTATATAAAGGATAGGTTTTTGGATAAAATCAGAACCTCATATGCTCAAGAACCCTAGAGAGTCGGAAAACACAGCCTCTCTCTCTCTCACGTTTTCCAACACCCGGCCACCCAAATCATACCGAAAATCCCCCGAAATCACCATCTAAACACGTTTTCCAATCCCCAAAGCACCAATAGTCATCAAAACCCCACAAAACACCACCAAAACGTGAAGAACAGCAAGAACAACCAACAACCAGAAGCTTGGTTCGAAATCCTTTCGGGTCTGCCATCAACGAAGCACTCAACGAATCCCGGTGTGAAGAATCATCTTGAATTCGAAGGTAAAACAGGTTACAACTCTACTTTTCTAATTCCCCATGACCTTGTTAACTCTCTGTCACATTTTGGGTTCAAACTAACCTTCGTACGCTTCTGTATTGCTGTTTGTTTAAGCTTTTGTCCAATAACTTGTTTACCAAGTTTCGTGCTTAATTCGAACTCAAATTGAAAACTTTCAATCACTAATGTCTTGTACATCTTTCAGGCTACACACCCATAAAATTTGAGCCAAGAACACCTTCGGGAATAGCCTCAATGCCGCCGTCCGAGGGCGGTCCGCACCCACGGACGTCATGTCCGGGGTCCCGGACTCCCTGTCCGTAAGCTCGGACGCCCACGGACGGCGGCGGGATTTCTAAATTTTAAAAATTTAGGTTTTCTAATAATGTCTGGGCCCACGGACAGCCTGTCCGTGGCCCCGGACTTTACAATTTTCTGTTTTCTGTTTAATTCGACTTTTTTTCATATAGGTTAACTGGGGTCCGTGGTCTCGGACATTAGGTCCGTGGCTACGGACAGAAACAAAATTTGACCTAATTCTGCCTCCGAAACCCTAGTTTAGGTAATTTTAATTTCCACTTTAATTTTCTGTCAAAAAACGTCAAAAAATAAAAAAAACAGAAGCGCGCACCTAGGTTAAAACAACTTTGTAGAAAGCCGTAATTGAACCAAGTAGAGGAAAAACGACCTAGGAAGGGTAATGAAAGTAATTTGAACCCTAAATAAGTCGAATATCAAGCCCCCGAACCCGAACTCTCCTTTCCTAATTTGGTCTGGGTTAAAATTAGGTGGCGACTCATAATAGGTTCCAGTGAGCTAGCTTAGGTTTTAATAGTTATTGTTTTATGACATAGTTATTAATCCTAGGCTATAAGTGGACCTAAAACCCGATTAGATCCCAATCAAGTTAATCCACATAGGATAGGGTTTAAAATCAAGGCTCACAGACTGGCGACTCTGCTGGGGACAAACTTCTTAATTTTAACTTGTTTAATTTTAAGAAAGAGGGCTTAACTCGAAAATGTTTATTTATGGCTTTATTACTCTGTTTGTTACTTTCGTGCGCACTTTAATTTTCTGCACCTTCGCATCATATGAGACGAGGGTCCACACAAACCAATTTCACCCCGGGACCCGTTTGAGGGTCCCCTGTCAGGGACTCACACCTTTTAGGTGATGTGAATAAGCGGGGAAAAGAGGAGGATGTCGTCTAACCACATCCCCTTAATACCTGGGCCTTAGCCCCAAGCGTTTTCCTGGCAGTGCCCTTACCTAGCCCATTGTTTGGTCAGTCAAAGACCCGACCGTAGACGCACACCTTCAGGTGATGTGAAAAGAGTGGGGAAGCCCAAAGAGAATAGCGTGCAAGCCCTATTCCTTTGTGGTGACCTGGGCCCATGCCCCAAGCACCTCTCCGGATCGATCCATACCTGGCTTGATTTAAACATCTAGTGAGGACATGTTGAATCTGTCTGGGCCTTGTTTGCTTGTATGATCGGCCCACTACCCAGCGTAGAAACTGATAGGAATTTCTCCTACATCAACCTAGCCCAACCCGAATTTACGGCCTTATTGTTTGTAGCCCAAAGGCCTTGTTTGGTTTGAATGAATTGATTGTTCGGGCTCATGCCCAAAAGTTTAGACTTAGGTGATTACACTTTCGGCCCAATTTAAATTATCAACTTAGTTCTAGGCCCGCGAAAAACAAGTCCACCTAAAGCAATCCGTGAAAATCCGTCGGGCCACTTCATTTCAAGGCCCATTCCGGTTTAGGAAAAAACTTTCACTCAGGCTTTGGCCCAAAATTCTAGATTTAGGTGTCATCTTTTAGGCCTAATCAGAGTTACTCGACCCAAACAAGTTTTAAATTAGAACGCCATCTTCCCGGCCCAGAACTTTAGTCCGGTCCTCTTTTATTTTCTGACAGACGGTATTTTGAAAACAGGTAAACTGTCATCACAAGCATGGAGGGAAAAGGAAGACCAGTTACAACGGAGGATAGAATGGCAGAGATAGAGGTTAGGCTAAAAGCCATGGAGGAAGCCGTAGAAGAGTTGAGAAACAGGATCAACTCTCGGGATGCGGACTTTCATGGGGCAGCTAATACAAGAGAGAATGGCCAAGCTGAACTAGAAGCCATGATGGCTGCTATGGAACGGAGACATGGTGTTGTCAGGGATGCCATGGAGTCGAACTACGTCGCAGCAATCGAAGAAATGAGGGCAAAGGCCCTTTCCCTGGAGGCCAGACGTCAAGCTCAGGATGCACTAGTGGGTAGGCTTCTTAGCTCTCTTCACGACCACATTAAAGTCGGCTCCTTTGGAGCCCAAGGATTGCAAGGGAATGTCGAGGAGATTGCCGCAGAACTCAGAACAGCAATTGGGAAGACAAAACCGAACAATGAGACATCTTGCATCCAAAGTTGCACCCGGAAAAGGTCTAGGCAGCATGAGGCGAATGCCGGTCGGAGGGAACCAGGTTGGATCATTGGAGCGGTAGAACCACCCCGACAGAGCTCCCGTCGGAGAGAATTTTCAGACGTTGGCCAACCATTAAGACAGACATTTGCAATGCTCCAGGAACGAAACATGCTACAGCCTCTCACTCCCCGACCTGGGGACCCTCAAAAAGGAAGGAATCTAAGTCAGTTCTGTTGGTACCACCAATTACCCGGCCATGATACCAATGATTGCAAGGCTTTGAGACATGCAATCCAAGATCTCATCGATCAAGGGCATCAATTTCAAGGACATGGAAATGTAGGCAGGACATCCATGCCTGGGTCTTATTAGAGTTTGTAGTCTTTAAGTACTGTTTTGCTTTTCAATTAGGTAGATTTCTTTTTATTAGTCACTGTTAGCAGAAATATGTGTTACTATACTTCTACCTAGGCAGTGTACCTATCGTTTTACGGAATAGTGAATTAAGTGGGGGTTGTCGATCTCAGGGACCTCGTTCAATTAATTGACAATTTATTTACTAACTGAGAAACTAAACTAAGAAAACAGGAAACGTCACTTTTTCAGGTTTGCTTAATTTAATAAAAAGAAAGACTCAACAAACTAACATAAAATAATAAAAAAGTAAAATAAACTAAACAAATAAATAAAAAGTAAAACTCTAAATAAAAGGAAGCACCCCGGATTGTTCTGCAAATCTTCACTATATAATCTATTAATAAACTCTTCCCTAATTCTGCAATAAACTCAGAAACTATAATTAATTCGTCAACGGCTAAGTCTAACGAATCCTAACCAGTTGCTAGAACTAGCAGCAGGCTAATGCTCTAATCCGGACACAACTAATCGCATAAAGGACAGTTTCTATTTGAGACCGATTAACCTATAGGCAGGATCATGCTTCTAGTCGTTAATCAGGTTTAATTCCTATGTCTTGTTAACTATCTCAGCTCTCGCGTGTTGATTAGAAAACTACAAATATTGCTTTAATAATTGATCAGAGATTAAAGCACATGAAGAACTGAAATTAAACTACTGCATCAATGAATTAGTCAAAAAATTACAAATAAATATAAATATCCGATTTGCTACCCCAATCCGGGGAGCTAAATAAACTACTCAAACATAACTATAAAAGTAACAAAAACAACAAAGGAAGAACACATTGATAAATTAGATAAAAAGGGAAGAAGAAACTCTGTTAGAAATTCTCCACTCCGCCTTCTATCGTCGTGTGTCTCTGCATTAATCCTCTGTCAAAAGTGTGGTGTGATAACAATGGTGGAGTTATGGTTGTGGAAGGAGAGATGGAGAGGCCGAAGCCTCTTGCTGGAGCGCGGCGGGCGTGTGCGTGAATCTTGTGGATGGTGATGAATGATGATGCCGGTGATGTGATTACTGGAACGGGATGAAGATTGATGATGAAAGTATACTAGGTAATGAATATGTATGTGGGAAAGAAAGTCAGAGGCGCAGGGCCTCCCCCGGCGTACCCTCCTCCAACCCTAACTTGTCAATATATATTGCAGCCGATCAATCTTTAATTCTCATCATTTCCAAAACGCAGCGTCACGATATTGATAAAAATATCCCTCTTGATACACGTTTCCAATTAACTGACGCCACTAATATAGTGCCACGTGAATGATATGCTCCAACCGTAAGTGTAGCAGATGATACTTAATGTTGATTAATTATGGAGTAATGATGAGTTGATGAATTAACACGTGAGTGTGACATATTTGCTGGTGAATTGAATATGCGGTAATTCAATGATGAATTAATCCCTCAATGCGTACGTGAGTGATAGCAATGACTCATTACAGCTTCAATAAAATATTTGTCGTGCGCTATATATATTCCCGATTTTATCCTGCATTTGACAAATAAAATATATCAGCTCTCATCTAAATATAAATATAAGGAAAAACATATGATAAGTGAGAAATATGACATGAATTGTTATGAAAATAGGAAGGATTAAAGCCCTAAAAATAGATGTATTTCACACTTATCAAACTTCCTCACACTTAGCTTTTGCTTGTCCTCGAGCAAATAAAGAATGAAACTATCTCTAAGGCCGTAGTACCAAACCTCAGGATCAAACAGATGCAAAACAGAAAGCAAGCAAAGTGACAATCAAAAGAATAGTTCTGCTCCTGGTTGTAGGTTTTCGCAATCAGTGAAAAAGAATGATTTTAAAAGCATGGAGAAGTTAGACTATAAAATCTGAATATAGATTAACTTGGGATCTTCCACCATTCTTTTCCTCTAACCTTTGGATGACAAAGGGTGTGAAGTAACACCTTATTCTACGATACCTTTCAACACCACGTACTCATGATCAAAAACAAAAATTAAACTGCAATTTACTTTTCTTTCGCATGCAAAAACATTCTTCTTCAAGAAATATATACAAAACAAACGAATTATTGTGAATTGCAGAGTTGTTCTGTAACCCAGACTTTTCTCTCCATCCATGTAACGGTGTTGGGCCAACTATCCCAGATCCCGAGACCTTAGGTAGATAGGTGTTAAGGCACTCCTAGGACTTAATAACCGGATAGACGAGACCTGCTTTTGTTAGGAAAATTTTTGATCAGCGGAGTACCTTGCCTTATCCTTTCATTCCAAACTTTCACATCATTTCCAAAATCCCAAGTTAAACTAATTCAGTTTCCACAATCAACTAATCCATCAAATTTCAGTGAAAACAGATTAATTTGAATAAAAATATATACAAACAACCTAAAGCAGAAAGATTCTTGAGGTGGTCACCATGCTCGATTTCAAAATTTGTGCAAAAATTTTCACCCAAGAATTCAATATTTATAAGCACTCAGAGAAGTGATCCTCTCAAAGCAAGAAGACAATCAAAAACAAGTGTGGCGTTTAAGCACAACTGACATATTTTCAGGGAAAGGTCTCTACTTCCTCACACTTAAGGGGAACAATGTCCTCATTGTTCAAAACAAAATAAAAATCAAGAAAAGACCTTTCAAAATATGTCAGATTCATGAAGAATTTCATTCGGGACCATAAGGACTGATATTAAAATAAGCATTAAGCATGATAGGCTGAACACAAACATTTAAAATGAAGAAACTAAAACTCCCCTGATATTGTAGATTGAGGAAGGTTCCCTTCCTCACACTTAAGCTCGAACAAGGTAGGTAGCATCGTTCCTCACACTTGCGTCCAAGCAAGTGTCCAGCCTTGGAGAACATCAAACACCATAATAAAAATTTCACCTGCACACACTCACAACTACAAAAACACTTAAAGCGTTGCATTAAAGCACATTCACCATTTCCACTTCTAAATAAAAGAAAAACAAAATAAACCTAAGAAATAAATTAATGCAGTAAATAAAACTACCGAAACAAAAATAAAAACAAAAATAAAATAAAAATTTAACCACTGGGTTGCCTCCCAGTTAGCTGCCCGTCTTTATAGTCTTTGGCTAGACTCCTACTTTGTTATCCTGGATCAAAAATAAAAGTGGACAACAGCCTTGCCAGGAAAACAAAATAAGCAGTAATTAAAAACAAACCACCTGGATCAAAACAAAACGTTATGTTGGCAAATAAAATAGGAAAATGGATACTCCACAAAACCTGATGTTTGAGGAGATACTGCCGGTAACACTGCTCAATCAGAAGACCAGGTGTGAATGACTCTTTCTCCTCAAATTCGGGGACATAAACGTCCTCCTCCTTTTGTTGAGGCTTCTGGATGCAAGGTGGGAGTTGTTGATGACTTGGCGGAGGTGGCTCTTCCTTCTTAAATTTGAGGATGCAGACATCTTCCTCAGGTGTTGAAGGCTCAATGGAAGATTCTTGTTGGCAGACAATTGTTGAGGGAGTTTCAACTTCTTCAATGTCTCTGGAGTCAACCACATCAGGTGCCTCCACTGGTTCACAGATAGGTGCAGGCAGAATATCTTCTAATACTGGTTGCTCTATTTGAGTTGAGGTTGAAGGAGGAGGGGAATATAAATTCCCAAATAATCGCTCCAACTCTTCATCAGATAATTTACTCCTAGTATGTCGCTCCTCCTCTTCATCAGACTCCTCTTCAAATTCAGAAATTACAGGCTTGGAATGGTCTTCACCCATCAAAGTCTCTACTTGAGATTGGTCCAGTTGGTTTGAATGACTTTGATTTTGGAGGAAGTTTGTCTGCTCCTGTGCTAGCTGCCGCGACATCTGATTAAGTTTCCTTTCCCAACTCTGGTTTATAGCTTCTTGCTCAGCAAATTTGGCATCAAACTTAGATTCAATTTCAACAAATTTAGCATTAGTGGCTTTTCTTTGCTCTAGGAGCTCCTCCAGCATGCTCTCTATCTTGCTCGTATCCTCCTTAGGAGGCTCTTGATAAGCGTAGAAATATTGTTCCTCCATCTTAGTCTGCTCACCTTCCCACCAATAAGGCTGTCAATAAGACGATTGTTGTGGCTGGTAATAATCTTGTCGCCTGAACTGGTTGTAACTTTGAGTACCCGGCTGATTATACCTGTTCAAATTCTGCTCTATGTTCATTATTGTAATCGTCGTTTCCAATTGTGTCAGCACTCTTCTCAGTTCATCCATGTTATCCTCCATCTTTGCCTATCAAAAATCAAAGAACCAAAAGTAAAATAGAAAAAAAAAACACAAAAACAAAATTAACTAAATAAAACAACAAATAAAAACAAAATATAAACAAAGGAGAATAACAAATAAAGAAATGAAAATAAAATAAAATCAAATGAAAAACAAACAAAATCGTAAATTAAAAGAATAAACAAACGAAATCGGAAAAAAAAAACTAATCGACTAAAAAAAATCAAAACGTAATATATTTAACAAAACCAAATGACGACAAAAATAAACAAATCAAAAACAGTAAAAAAAACGTAATAAAAAATAAAAGGAAACGGGAAAAAAAAAGAAAAAAAAGAAAAAGAAAGAAATACGAAATAAAAAAAAAACTAACTTGTATGTCAAAATCAAATCTGAGGTAAAGTAACGATTAAAGGCAAAAAAACTAAAAGAAAAGAAAACTAAAACCGAAGTACTAAAAGAAATCTAATACCTAACTAGCGTACTACTAACCGAAGTCAAACGGAAAATTTGTATAATGAGTAAAATGTAAAAATCAAAATCAAACAGTAAAATAAAAAAAAAATCGTGCAATGGATATAATACCTAAAGCAAAACAAACTAAACAAAATAGATCCTAACTAATCGATTTCAATTCGACGTAGTGCTAAACAAAATAGAAATAAAAATAATAGGAAGATAAAAAGAAGGAAAGGAAAACTAAAATAAGATCTCAATCAAATAAATAAAAATGTCAATTAACCGTGTCCGAGGTCTCCGACAACGGCGCCAAAAACTTGTTAGCAGAAATATGTGTTACTATACTTCTACCTAGGCAGTGTACCTATCGTTTTGCGGAATAGTGAATTAAGTGAGGGTTGTCGATCTCAGGGACCTCGTTCAATTAACTGACAATTTATTTACTAACTGAGAAACTAAACTAAGAAAACATGAAACGTCACTTTTTCAGGTTTGCTTAATTTAATAAAAAGAAAGACTCAACAAATTAACATAAAATAATAAAAAAGTAAAATAAACTAAACAAATAAATAAAAAGTAAAACTCTAAATAAAAGGAAGCACCCTGGATTGTTCTGCAAATCTTCACTATATAATCAATTAATAAACTCTTCCCTAATTCTGCAATAAACTCAGAAACTATAATTAATTCGTCAACGGCTAAGTCTAACGAATCCTAACCAGTTGCTAGAACTAGCAGCAGGCTAATGCTCTAATCCGGACACAACTAATCGTATAAAGGACAGTTTCTATTTGAGATCGATTAACCTATAGGCAGGATCATGCTTCTAGTCGTTAATCAGGTTTAATTCCTATGTCTTGTTAACTATCCCAGCTCTCGCGTGTTGATTAGAAAACTATAAATATTGCTTTAATAATTGATCAGAGATTAAAGCACATGAAGAACTGAAATTAAACTACTGCATCAATGAATTAGTCAAAAAATTACAAATAAATATAAAGATCCGATTTGCTACCCCAATCCGGGGAGCTAAATAAACTACTCAAACATAACTATAAAAGTAACAAAAACAACAAAGGAAGAACACATTGATAAATTAGATAAAAAGGGAAGAAGAAACTCTGTTAGAAATTCTCCACTCCGCCTTCTATCGTCGTGTGTCTCTGCATTAATCCTCTGTCAAAAGTGTGGTGTGATAACAATGGTGGAGTTATGGTTGTGGAAGGAGAGATGGAGAGGCCGAAGCCTCTCTGCTGGAGCGCGGCGGGCGTGTGCGTGAATCTTGTGGATGGTGATGATGATGATGCCGGTGATGTGATTACTGGAACGGGATGAAGATTGATGATGAAAGTATACTAGGTAATGAATATGTATGTGGGAAAGAAAGTCAGAGGCGCAGGGCCTCCCCGGCGTACCCTCCTCCAACCCTAACTTGTCAATATATATTACAGCCGATCAATCTTTAATTCTCATCATTTCCAAAACGCAGCGTCACGATATTGATAAAAATATCCCTCTTGATACACGTTTCCAATTAACTGACGCCACTAATATAGTGCCACGTGAATGATATGCTCCAACCGTAAGTGTAGCAGATGATACTTAATGTTGATTAATTATGGAGTAATGATGAGTTGATGAATTAACACGTGAGTGTGACATATTTGCTGGTGAATTGAATATGCGGTAATTCAATGATGAATTAATCCCTCAATGCGTACGTGAGTGATAGCAATGACTCATTACAGCTTCAATAAAATATTTGTCGTGCGCTATATATATTCCCGATTTTATCCTGCATTTGACAAATAAAATATATCAGCTCTCATCTAAATATAAATATAAGGAAAAACATATGATAAGTGAGAAATATGACATGAATTGTTGTGAAAATATGAAGGATTAAAGCCCTAAAAATAGATGTATTTCGCACTTATCAGTCACCTTTTGGCTTTCATAGTAGTTAGTCCCCTTTACTATTTTTGGTAGCTCTCCCGAGTTTGTAGTTTCCAACGTTATTTTTACATTGAATAATACGTGGTTCCATTTTCACAATTTCCATGCAAAGCATTTTCCAATCATTTTTTAAGAAAAAAGCGAGCAACCTCATCGCTTCGTCCATACTCACTACAACTCCTCGTACAAATACAACCTTCATCATACACACCCCATGTGTCTCACCACTCCACTTTCTCAATATTTCACCAAATATTTGCTCCACAAGATCACCCCATCACCACTCACCATCATTATTCCGCACAATCGCCTTCCACAAATAACCTGGGTATTCAAAAGGCTTGTAAAAAACCCCACAATAATACTGGGGGCAATCTGAGTTAAGGAACGATAATGTTTATTTCTTTTGTTTAAATGTGCAAACAAGTCCCTGAGTGTACACTTCGCGAGGGTGCCTTGAGCGGTAAAACCAAGAGCGAACGAGCGTGTCATTTTTACACGACTCCGGAGAGATCACGTTCAGAGGTAAGGTAAATGGCATGACTCCGACCGAAGGAGATAATTTGTAAATTTACGCTTAAACCTGTGAAAAGTAACAAAGAACGGGTACACAACTATTAGGGATGACGAAGCACCTAGGTACAGCACCACACAGCCAAAAAGCTTGTGAACCCTGACATTACACCCTAGGCACCCCCGCTGAGCTTTTCATGTATGACCTATTTTACAACACTACAAGCTCCACAAATAAGCCAGCCAGTGATGAATAACCGACCCGGTGACCAAAGGAAGCAAGGAGCCCGACTTCCGAACAACAACTTCACAAGTCCAAAGAAGCAAAGTTGCTACCAGCATGACGAAATGATCCGCAAATGGTCCCAAAGTGACACAGGATCCAAACGAGCTAACATCAGAAGCAGCTCTCAAAGTTCAAAACCGGGAAACACAAGAACCCCGAAGGAAAGGAGATTCAAGGAAGGCAAACTTGAAAAGCCTCAAAGAAATCCAAAATCGGAAAAAAGAAAGAAGATGCAAGGAACAATCCAAAAGTTCCAAGTCCCAAGTTCATGAGCGAAGTCATCACGAAGTAGCCAAATGACTTCGAGGCAAAGAAGATAAGTCCGAGAGATGGTGCAAGTTGCAGCTTTGGTCATCCTTAAAGCTCCACATATCCTAAACATTCCTCCATTATCCTGTTGTCACTCATCACACCCCATAGCCACGTTATAAGCTCAAAAGACTTCCGACTTAGTAGTTGTGTATCCGATCATGTGAAAGTAGCAGGTTGAATGCGAAAATCTAACAAATGTCAAATTCAATGGTTGAGAAGTTGTGACCGTAAGTGAGAAACGAGTGCAAACACCAAACACGTCGGGCGTAGGTTAGGAAGCACCACATCAAAACATAAGCCTTGACCCTATGAGGACGAGACTTGTTCGCACGTTTAGCCGAAGAAAGTACTGGGGGCAATCGATCGTTCCGATCGATCGCCATGAGCTCTAACTCAGATTGCCTTAAGAAAGAATACTGGGGGCAATTGTTGGTTCCAACAATTGCAACAGCGACACCGATTGAGGCCCAAAAGTCCAAAACCCGAAGGTTCAAACCATCCAAACATTCACAGGCCCGTCCTAAGCCCTACCTCCACATCCAAACATTCACAGGCCCGTCCTAAGCCCTTCCTCCACATCAAATTCCCACAGGCCCGTCCTAAGCCCTACCTTCACACCCAGACATCCGTAGGCCCATCTTGAGCCCTACCATCTTCAGATTTGACATAAACCCTAATCTTTCTACATCCATTTAGACCCATCATACATTTTACTCACTTTCACTTAGAACAACCTTTAGGCTCGTCATAAGACCTAGATCCAACCTTTAGGCTCGTCATAAGACCTAGATCCATCCTTAGGCTCGTAATAAGACCTAGTCGCATTCCTTTAGGCTCATAGTAAGACCTAGTTGCAACCCTTTAGGCTCGTCATAAGACCTAGAACCATCTTTTAGGCTCGTCATAAGACCTAGATCCAACCTTTAGGCTCATCATAAGACCTAGATCCTTCCTTAGGTTCGTCATAAGACCTAGAACCGTCCTTTAGGCTCGTCATAAGACCTAGAACCGTCCTTTAGGCTCGTCATAAGACCTAGTTGCATTCCCTTAGGCTTGTAGTAAGACCTAGCGTTACCGTTTAGCTTACCCGCTCTTATCAAACACATTGCATTCATCACATTCATATAGGCTCGTCATAAGACCTAGTTGCATTATCAAGGCGCGTCACAAGACCTGGCGACAGAAAAGTTGGCGAGGTGATGGCAATAAATCCTCCTTTTGCGATGTCAACTTATTTTCGGGATCAATGAATGGTGGGCAAAGGCAATAAGTCCCCAAGGTTTTTACCAGGAGTTATCCCTGCACACCGGCTTGGGGGGCGATGGCAATAAGTCCACATTGGGTCCAGCTAGGAGCATTGGCACGGGTTTCGGTCCCCAGAAGCATCCGAGCATCATCAGCATCATCATTATCATCAACATCATCAACATCATCAACATCACATCATCAGCATCATTAGCATCATCAACATTTCAGCATTCTTGCATTTGCATACCACCCAGTTATCATCATTATAGGTAGTCAACGCCTTAGAATCGCTTGACATTATCTCATTTCCACATTTTAGGTTGTCAACGCCTTAGAATCGCTTGACAAGACTTCATTTCACTTTACTTATAGGTAGTCAACGCCTTAGAATAGCTTGACATCATCTCATTCGTCACAGGCAGTCAACACCTTAGAATAGTTTGACATCATATCATCATTATAGGTAGTCAACGCCTTAGAATTGATTGACATTAATTCATTTTACTTATAGGTAGTCAACGCCTTAGAATCGCTTGGCATCGCATATTTCATGTATTATCGGTAGTCAACGCCTTAGAATCGCTTGGCATCACATCATTTCATGTATTATAGGTAGTCAACGCCTTAGAACCGCTTGACATTATTCCGTTTTCGTCACCTAGGTAGTCAGCGCCTTAGAATAGCTTGACACATTTTCACTTATAGGTAGTCAGCACCTTAGAATAGCTCGACAGCGTTTTTGTTGCTTAGGTAGTCAGCGCCTCCGAATAGCTGCACGCAATCAACGCGGGTTTGCACAACATGGAGAATTTCGTGAAGTCCAAAATTTTGGGGCATCACTCAAGCATCAACCAGACTTTTCACATCCACTACAAAGTCTAGTTGACGGGGGGCAATCTGTTATACCCAAAATTTTGACCCCCTGGGTTAGGGTCTACGGGATGCTGGTGTTGTGAGAGGCATTTTAATCAAGTAGTGAGGGATTCCGGCTCGATCGGCGCATTCCATGGCATGGGGAACAACTTCGTCATTTTCAGGGGCGTTTTGGTAATCTTTAAAGGCTCTTGAGACCTCCTATAAGCTTTCTCTCTCCTCCAAAGGATGCCCAAATCAGCTTGAAATGCTTTGATATTTTAACCCATGATAGAGGATGACATTCTAAGCATAATGGCGTTGGAATTTTGATTTTTCGAGTTTCCAATAATTTTCTAGCAATTTCTGACTGAATCTGACAAGAAATTCAATTTAAAAATATTCCAACATTTAAAAAATTCGGTTCCACCTCAGAAAATTCATAATATCCATCCTTGACATGTGGTTAAAATTTCACAGCAAAATTCCTTTGGGAAGTCACTTAATTAAAATATCAAAAAATCTTACTTTTACTAGATTTTCTTTATCTTTAAGAAAGTCTATATAAAGGATAGGTTTTTGGATAAAATCAGAACCTCATATGCTCAAGAACCCTAGAGAGTCGGAAAACACAGCCTCCTCTCTCTCTCTCACGTTTTCCAACACCCGGCCACCCAAATCATACCGAAAATCCCCCGAAATCACCATCTAAACACGTTTTCCAATCCCCAAAGCACCAATAGTCATCAAAACCCCACAAAAACACCACCAAAACGTGAAGAACAGCAAGAACAACCAACAACCAGAAGCTTGGTTCGAAATCCTTTCGGGTCTGCCATCAACGAAGCACTCAACGAATCCCGGTGTGAAGAATCATCTTGAATTCGAAGGTAAAACAGGTTACAACTCTACTTTTCTAATTCCCCACGACCTTGTTAACTCTCTGTCCAATTTTGGGTTCAAACTAACCTTCGTACGCTTCTGTATTGCTGTTTGTTTAAGCTTCTGTCCAATAACTTGTTTACCAAGTTTCGTGCTTAATTCGAACTCAAATTGAAAACTTTCAATCACTAACGTCTTGTACATCTTTCAGGCTACACGCCCATAAAATTTGAGCCAAGAACACCTTCGGGAACAGCCTCAACGCCGCCGTCCGAGGGCGGTCCGCACCCACGGACGTCATGTCCGGGGTCCCGGACTCCCTGTCCGTAAGCTCGGACGCCCACGGACGGCGGCGGGATTTCTAAATTTTAAAAATTTAGGTTTTCTAATAATGTCCGGGCCCACAGACAGCCTGTCCGTGGCCCCGGACTTTACAATTTTCTGTTTTCTGTTTAATTCGACTTTTATTTTCATATAGGTTAACTGGGGTCCGTGGTCTCGGACATTAGGTCCGTGGCTACGGACGGAAACAAAATTTGACCTAATTCTGCCTCCGAAACCCTAGTTTAGGTAATTTTAATTTCCACTTTAATTTTCTGTCAAAAAACGTCAAAAATAAAAAAAACAGAAGCGCGCACCTAGGTTAAAACAACTTTGTAGAAAGCCGTAATTGAACCAAGTAGGGGAAAAACGACCTAGGAAGGGTAATGAAAGTAATTTGAACCCTAAATAAGTCGAATATCAAGCCCCCGAACCCGAACTCTCCTTTCCTAATTTGGTCTGGGTTAAAATTAGGTGGCGACTCATAATAGGTTCCAGTGAGCTAGCTTAGGTTTTAATAGTTATTGTTTTATGACATAGTTATTAATCCTAGGCTATAAGTGGACCTAAAACCCGATTAGATCCCAATCAAGTTAATCCACATAGGATAGGGTTTAAAATCGAGGCTCACATCATGCAAGACTATGCATTTGAGGTGGATGGTTTACAATTGGTCAACATTTGGTATAAGATTGGACCAATTGTAAAAGCTCTTGGAGAGCTAGATAGATTTTGAAGAGTTAGAGATAACTCTATACAAAGTAACATTGGTATAATTTACATGGTCTCCCAAGTAACCATTGAGGAGTAAAATTTGAGGATTATTATGGAAAATTAAAGAGTTTCCCAGTGAATTTCCAACCCAAGTCTGAAATGCTAATGTGTATCATGCATGATTATGAAAGAAGTCAAGCTTGAGGTTGATTTTAGCAAGATCTGTCCGTATGATCGTTGATAATAGGGAACTAAAAGCTTGAATTAGCTTGTGAAAATGACCATTTATCTTGTAAAGGTCGACTGTGAAAGATGTTATAATCTATTGTAATTTATTGTACATCCGGACATGGTTGGACCGTGTATAAAAGGAAAATATTTACAATTGACATCATGGTAGACCATCACATATCCCTGAAGGATATTGTTAAGATGATGCCATTATTGATGAAAAAATGTTAAGGTGTCATCCTTAATACATGTTTATAAAGTGCAAAAGACGCATTAGAGTACATAAATTTTGACATATTTTATGGCTATGCTTTGGGTATTGGTTATTCATGGTACTCTAAAGGAATAAAATATGGTACATTAAACCATCTTTGAAATCTATAATAAATTCACGAGCGTGTTGTAAGTCGTGGAATGACAAAGAGTATACTTTATCGATAGTGCTACAATGTGCAGAAAAAATGTACAACTGAAACATGTTTTGTATACAGCTCTATAGTCTATAAGAGACTATGACGAATGTGAGTTTGCTCTTTTGACCTATGAATATATATTCCTTGAGGGAACAAGAATAAACATAGAATATGAACTTTTAATGATAAAGCATGCTCATATTGATGGGAAAACAAGCACAAAATGTACCAAGTTATATAAGTTGATATAACGTAGAATTCAATCCCATAAATTCCAAAAGAGGGGGATCACTAATGAGCGGTTAGTGCACAATAAAAAATATACATTATATGAAACAGAAAAATGGGTCATCCATGAGAAAATTGATGTATAATAACTAGTTTTTTAAACTATCAAGAACTTCCAGGTTCTTACTCAGGCGACAATAGTTAAGATAAGATAAGCGTGGTCATTCAAAAGGAAGTGGATGAGAATTTTTATACCCCCTTGAAATATCATGGATTGATTATGGGTGGAAAAAATACCATGTGGACCTTTGAAATATATATGATGTTTGATACATGAAATAATGGTTACATGAAGTATTGTATTTATTGGGCTATTGATTTAGAAAAATCTAGCAATAATGAAATTACCCATGTGATTTTAAGATTAAGATGGATAATATGAAAGTTGAAAGAATAGTGGTATTGAGTAACTTATACTCCCACTAATAACGACTTTATTAGGTCGTTAATTTTGCAAAAGAAAAAAAAGAGTTGGACAATTGGGTTTGTGTCTATACCTCCCCATTAAAAATATCAAAAGGGTTACAAAAAGGAAAGTTGAGAATAATGAACTTTTTTAGTTCTTAATAATTCTCAACTTTAGGGGGAGAATGATAAATTTTGATACTTAGGCACAAATTCTAATGAGTATAATCAATTGTGCATTGTTATAAGATTACAAAAGCAAGCACATAAAGAATGTTGCTACAACCATGCTTTTGGGAAGTATGAGTGTCAAAGATGCTTATGACTTTAGAAGATGGAAAATTAGAGAGCAGTTGTCTCTAACTTGAATGTTCTTAACCAAATGTTAATGGACTATGAATTATTTCATACATGACAAAGCAAAATGAACTAGAGGTTCAAAGAATAATTCATGTGGAAAATGTTACAACTACTTGATGCGCTCATAGATATGAACAAAGTAACGCGATCATATATTTACTAGCTGCGAATGTTCTAGATCGGTTAGAAGCGTGGGAGAAAATCAACAATGGCAAGTGAATTGCAAGTACGCTGAAAGCGTGGTCGACCCTTGGGATCCAAAGAACACCTGAAAGAGGAGTTTGGACCCTCGAAAGAGGAGTCCAGTCCTTCGAAAGGGGACAAATATGCCAAAATGACATAAAAGGAAAAGGAAAATGAGGAAAGATTTGAACCCTTGAAATAGGATTTTGGAACCTCGAAAGAGGAGTCCAGACTCTCGAAAGGGGGATGGATATGCCAAAATGACACAAAAGGAAAAGAGAAATTAGGAGTTTCAGGATTCAAACCCTCGAAAGAGGAGTTCGGACCCTCAAAATGGGAAGAAACTGCCAAAATGATATATTCCAAGAGTAAAGGAAGTACGGAGTTTGACTTCCAAAAGTTGATAAAGACAAATCATAAACACGCCGAAGCGTGTGATGCTAGCATGATAATGCACCGGAGTTGTGCATATGAGATGTTATAATCCACCCTGATATGAGAAATGAATGCATTCCTCCTAGTGGATAAAGGAGCTTTAATATCGTAAATGTGCAAAATAGTAGACCCTTGAAAAAGGTGTCGAGCCCTTGAAAAAGGAGCTAGGAAATTTGGTGGAAAATAGTAGACCCTTGAAAAAGGTGTCTAGCCCTTGGAAAAGGAGCTATAAATTTTCAAAAGAAAGTTAATGATAAATAGTACACCATGTTAACTTATGTGTATCCCTTGAAAAAGGATCTAAACTCTCAAAGAGAGCATTATATGAGCATGCAAATTCCTGAGAATTGGTATTCGAAGAAAATCTTGAGAATGATCTTCTCTAAAGGTCTAATATTTTTATATGATGGTGGCTTGGGAGAACCATCTAAACCATAATCGAAGTCACAAGTCATATAATTATATATATATATATCAAAGGGGCCAAGGGTATGGCATAAGCCTCTAAGAGGGGATATATGTGGATATTAAGTTCAAATACTTGAGAGTGCATTACTTGTCTATACTAGGCTCATATATATATGAGTTTTGTAAAGTCATGTTGATAATACATGACTAGTAAAAAGATACTACTCTTATGTGAATATCTAATAGACCTTGGCAGCAAATTGTATCACACAAATTTATCATCCTTTATATGACAGAAAAAATGTGTGAGGCTCAAGTCATGAATCACTATATATATTGTACTTGTGAATGATTTAATGGTGATATAAGACTTACCATCTGGTAAGGTGATGATTCTCAGTGAACATATATCACCATAGTTCTCTCTCTTCATCAACGTTAAGACGATGATGATTGATGACATATTTCTGGAATGAATGTTGGCATACATTCGTATATGTCAAATTCAAAGGGAGGATCTTTATGTGATTATGTGATAAGCCGCAGACTTATCATATTTTATGCATTAGATTTAATATTATATCTATCTAAATAAAGTTATATATGTGTTATTTATGTTAGATTATGCGTTAAAGTATATTATTTGTATAGTCTTATGTTTTATGTGTTTTATATACAAGGAACGCATCTCTAGGCAGAAATTCCATTGAAGCCGGACTCGGTGCCGGGTTGGTCCTACACGGCATGAACACAGAACAGAAAAGAGGCCTTGCCGGATGCGATGCCGGGTAAATTCTATCCGGCATGAGTATAGAGTCGCTTCGGTTGACCATACGACAGCACATGTGTTCCACGTGATTTCCAACCTCTGCCGGGTGTGATGCCGGGTATATCCTACCCGACATATGTACTGTTTCGCGTAGAATTGACGGTTTCGACCGTTAACAGTTAAGCACATTTCCCACTTGTGCCGGCTACCGGTGATCCGGCGCGACGCCCGACAACAGACATTTTGATGCCTATAAATAGGCCGAGAAAGGCTGCAATTTGACACATTCCAACATTGTATTACACTCCATTCCACGCTTTATTTCCGCCTCATTCCAAGTGTTGGTGTCCAAGGCTTTTCTACGGATCCATCCACAAGAAGAAGAGAAGATTTCCTTTTCGGGTTAAGGCTATAACCAATCTCCTTCTCCCTTATGTATTCCTTCTCTATTTAAGTGGGTGGTGAAGTAGGAATCCTTGTTAGGTATTGGTTAGGGATGAATTCCTTCTATGTAAACAATATGATTATTTCAATACAAATTCAAGCGTTCATTAAGATTCTGGTTCTTATGGCA
Source organism: Limonium bicolor (assembly GCA_023374045.1). Taxonomy (NCBI): domain Eukaryota; kingdom Viridiplantae; phylum Streptophyta; class Magnoliopsida; order Caryophyllales; family Plumbaginaceae; genus Limonium; species Limonium bicolor. The sequence goes on along the minus strand of CM041779.1, from coordinate 121,266,666 downwards.
AGGGAATTAGTTGATCACTCATTCTCTTTATGCAAATTCTACTTGAGGGGGAAAAGCCCAAGAGTAGGATAGGTTAGACAAATCTTAGTGGTCTTTGATGTTTTCACCTATAATTTAGGGTTAGCATTAAAATTGCGAGTTAATCCATCTTCCCCCATCTCCTTGTTCATTTCGTAGCATGACATATGCTCGATTTGTTAATGGGTTTTGAGTTTCTTGTTCGAAGCAAGAGAGTGGTTTTCACCATATGAACGTGCCGGATGCACTGCCGGTTCTTCCTGTCTGGCACATTCAAGAATTTGAATATGTCGTGCATCTGGTGTCCGGAGGACATCCCGCAATCATGTTGGTTGGTTAAGTTCGTGTCTTGAAGTTGCATTGCGTGATCATGTTGGTACTTAGGGTGGTTTAGTCCTAAACCTCGCATTTAGATAGGTTTTTTGGTGTCATTTACTTTTCCCCCTTGTTATTATAGAATAGGCTTTTGCCCGGATTAGGACTAATTTTCTATAAGTCCCTTGGGTACGATACTCTCGGTCGTAATATACTTACACTATACTCCGACCGGGTTTTAATTTTCTACCCGTAGTAGAGTTGTAGGATTAGTTTATTATTTTCTTTTGTATATAGTTTATCCTAACAAATTCTCTGTTAGCAAATTGGCGCCGTTGCCGGGGACTTGGAATTAGTCCAAGTCCTAAATTCGGTAAAACACCCTATTCTATATTCTTTATTCTTTTATTCTTGATTTATTTCGCCATTAGTGGTTGCAGAATCAAAGGTGCCGTGCACAATGCCGGACAACTGAAACCCGGCATAATCAGAGGAAGTCCGATGCCGGATAGTTTCTACCCGACATGCTGTCCGGCACTTTCAAGTTTTTTTTATGATTCGTATAATATTAAGTTTTTAAATTCAAATTTATTCTTGCTTGCACCTTTCGTGTTTCTCTCTTCTAATAGTCCCTATACTTTGATGTCCCTATACTTTGATTCTTAATTTGAATCTTTGATTTTAATCTGCCGTGTATTGTGCCGGGTTTCTCACAACCGGCATCTCGGAGGAAGTCCGAAGCCGGACAGGAGTTATCCGGCACGTACCCGGCATTTTCAATTTCACTCAATATTTTTGCCGTAATTAGTAAGGACAATTAGGCAAGATCTATTACATTTCATATCTCTTACTTCCATGTCTTTTAATCAAGTTATTTTTCACTCTTTGGATACGCCGGGCAATATGCCAGATGTTATAAACCCGGCATTAGGGGAGGAAGTCCACTGCCGGGTATGCGTCACCCGACACGCTGTCCGGCATAACCAAAAAATTCATGTTCTTCTTGTATTCTCGTAATTTTAATTATGTCATTATATTATTTCCCTTATTATTACGAAATATTATAACTTTGTACGTTGATCCTCCTAAATCATTAAAAGGTGAATGCTTCCGCGGTCCACGAGTTTCCCTGAAGATTTAACAAATTTCGACCCAGAAATCGAGAGGACCTTTCTTCGCTCCCTTCAACAACGAAGAAACCTACAAAACCTACACAACACACCGATGGCAGCACCTACCGTCCGTAACATAAACCGGCCTTCTAACCAAGGCCAAAAACCAGCAATCGACCTACCTCTTCCACAAACGAATACGCTGAATGGCAAAACTTAAGCCATATCATCAAATTAGATGCATAAAGGAGTTGGGTCTTTTCGATGGTACAAACCCGGACAATGCCTTGCTCCATGTCACCAAATTTTTACAACACACAAACAACCTAACCCTCCACAAACAATGTCCTCCAATACGCCAGACTTTCTCTCTTTCCCCATAGCCTTATGGGGAACGCCAGCAAGTGGGACCACAGTCTAACCCCCAGTACCATCACCACATGGGAGGACATGGCAACCAAGTTTTATGATAAGTTCATGCCTCCAAGTCGCACCCTAGAGATGATCGCCGAGATATACAACTTCAGACAACCTAGCTCGGAGAACATCTGTGAGACTTGGGACAGATTCAAGGGTTGCTGTGCACATGTCCACCCACGGCCTCACCAAGGAACAACTATCTCAGTTGTTTTACAAAGGATTGATCAACCAGTGCAAGACAATGATCCTATCCTCTCTTGGTGCAGACATACTGAAGAAGCCTGGAGATCAATTCCTTAGTGGAGTTGAATCTCTTTGTGAAGAGATAAGAGATTGTTCCACCGGTGGAACCAGGGGTAGTACCGCTGGTTTATATCAAGTGGGAGAGGGCGATGCAAAATTTGACAAATTGATGCAAAGTCATGAGCAGTTGTTGGAGAGCAATGCTCAAACTTCCACGAAGGTTAGAGCTCTACAAAAAGTGGTGGAGCAACTAGCAATGAACAAACTTCCTCAACGGCGAATGTGGTTAGTGCACGACCACACGCTCCAAGCCCTGACATGCCCAACTTTCAGAATGTTGAGGAAGTCAACTATGTGAGTAACCAAGGGTATTGGCAGCCATGGAAACAGAGGAACCAACCCCCTCAACACTTTCAGAGTCAAGCCGGCTACCAGGGAGGTCCAAGGCAATACAGACCATCCCATCCTACATCATCATCAGAGGCTGAAATGGCTGAACTTCGTGACATGATGTCAGCCCTGATGAACAAGACCCAGGACACTCACAACGAGATCTCGACCATTCGCAAAGAGCACAAATCGTTGCAGTTGCAGTTATAGCAACTTCTGACGCAACCAAGACAGCAAGGTCAACTCCCGTCCCAAACGCAAACAAATCCACGGGAGCATGCAAATTCGGTCACTATCCTGCCCAGGATCTCAAATGATGCCAAATAGCCTAATAGGCTAAGTGTAGGGAGGTTCCTCCTCACACCTTCAATGTCAAACAGGGGAGCCCTTCTTACCATTCTCTTTTATTTCTTTTATGAATTGTTTTTTTTATTCTTTCAATTATTTATTTAGTAATCTTAAAAAAAACACGTTTTACTTCTTTTTTGTTGTTTCTTTTGAACACTGGGGACAGTGTTCCTGCCAAGTGTAGGGCAGGGACCCCCCTTAAAAAATAAGTTTTATTTATAATATGCATAAGTTGTGAGTTTTATCAATGTTTTACTAAAATTTTTGCGTGTTTTTTGATTGAGATAAGATTAAGAATGACTAAATGCTTGTTCTCTCAAGAGGTAAGCTTTCTAATGACTTATAGATTCATGTTTTTACTTCTTGATTCTTTTTGTTTAAACATGAGTACATGATCTTTCTCCTAATTCCTTCCTTATTATACTTCTGGGTGTTATTCTTTTCTTTCAATTGTGAAAACACCTTTTGGGTAAAAATCTTAAAAAGGGTTTTTTGTGCAAAAGAGAGAAGAAGAATAAAAAAAAAAAATGCTTCTTCCAAAGAAAAGCATTATATTCCTTGAGGTTACAATAAATGCCTCAGAATAAAAGTAAGAAACGAGAGTTTTTCCTTTTATTTTTCTCCTAAATCCCCCGTTCTTCAATGCAAAAAAAATCATGGTTGATTCAGAAACCCTTGCAAAATAGGGCTGAATATATCGCCATTGATGAGTGTCTTGGCGACATTCAGAAACTCTTGAAAAATAGAGCTGAATGATGGAAACCGGAAAAAGGAGAGATTACAAAATCCCTTATGCAAAATAGCCCAAAAGCTTTTGATCGGTTTTGAAAATTCCTTACTTTTATACCCATTAGTATGTTTGGATAGGTAAGGTAGATTAAGTGATACTTATGAATTAGAGTCATTTAGTTGGAGATATTTATCTACATTTTCATTCTAAAGTTTATCTGTTTTGTGCATAAGTAATTAGTCCTTTCTAATCTTGTTTTGCTCGAGGACTAGCAAAAGGTAAGTGTAGGGCCTTGATAAGCCGCAGACTTATCATATTTTATGCATTAGATTTAATATTATATCTATCTAAATAAAGTTATATATGTGTTATTTATGTTAGATTATGCGTTAAAGTATATTATTTGTACAGTCTTATGTTTTATGTGTTTTATATACAAGGAACACATCTCTAGGCAGAAATTCCATTGAAGCCGGACTCGGTGCCGGGTTGGTCCTACACGACATGAACACAGAACAGAAAAGAGGCCTTGCCGGATGCGATGCCGGGTAAATTCTATCCGGCATGAGTATAGAGTCGCTTCGGTTGACCATACGACAGCACATGTGTTCCACGTGATTTCCAACCTCTGCCGGGTGTGATGCCGGGTATATCCTACCCGGCATATGTACTGTTTCGCGCAAAATTGACGGTTTCGACTGTTAACAGTTAAGCACATTTCCCACGTGTGCCGGCTACCGGTGATCCGGCGCGACGCCCGACAACAGACATTTTGATGCCTATAAATAGGCCGAGAAAGGCTGCAATTTGACACATTCCAACATTGTATTACACTCCATTCCACGCTTTATTTCCGCCTCATTCCAAGTGTTGGTGTCCAAGGCTTTTCTACGGATCCATCCACAAGAAGAAGAGAAGATTTCCTTTTCGGGTTAAGGCTATAACCAATCTCCTTCTCCCTTATGTATTCCTTCTCTATTTAAGTGGGTGGTGAAGTAGGAATCCTTGTTAGGTATTGGTTAGGGATGAATTCCTTCTATGTAAACAATATGATTATTTCAATACAAATTCAAGCGTTCATTAAGATTCTGGTTCTTATAGCAAGGGAATTAGTTGATCACTCATTCTCTTTATGCAAATTCTACTTGAGGGGGAAACCCAAGAGTAGGATAGGTTAGACAAATCTTAGTGGTCTTTGATGTTTTCACCTATAATTTAGGGTTAGCATTAAAGATTGCGAGTTAATCCATCTTCCCCCATCTCCTTGTTCATTTCGTAGCATGACATATGCTCAATTTGTTAATGGGTTTTAAGTTTCTTGTTCGAAGCAAGAGAGTGGTTTTCACCATATGAACGTGCCGGATGCACTGCCGGGTTCTTCCTGTCTGGCACATTCAAGAATTTGAATATGTCGTGCATCTGGTGTCCGGCAGGACATCCGGCGCAATCATGTTGGTTGGTTAAGTTCGTGTCTTGAAGTTGCATTGCGTGATCATGTTGGTACTTAGGGTGGTTTAGTCCTAAACCTCGCATTTAGATAGGTTTTTATGGTGTCATTTACTTTTCCCCCTTGTTATTATAGAATAGGCTTTTGCCCGGATTAGGACTAATTTTCTATAAGTCCCTTGGGTACGATACTCTCGGTCCTAATGTACTTACACTATACTCCGACCGGGTTTTATTTTGCTACCTGTAGTAGAGTTGTAGGATTAGTTTATTATTTTCTTTTGTATATAGTTTATCCTAACAAATTCTCTGTTAGCATTATGTATTCTCCTTTGTTTTGGTTTTTTTCACCATAGGGTTTTCTGAGCAAAGTTTTAATAAGGATTCTATCAAGAGATTTCTGTATGAAGAGGAGTGCTATGATATATATGGTGGAACTGCCATTTCATGGTGTTCTACAAAGCAAAATATAGTGGCAACTTCATCAAATCATGCTAAATTGATTGCTCTATATGAATCGGGAAGAGAATGTGTGTGTGGCTCAGATCAGTTATCCATCATATATTAAGTTTTGTGACCTTCAGTCAGATTCAAAGAAGCCGACAGTGATATGCAAGGATAATTATGCGTGCATTGCATGAGGGAATGATGCATCAAAGGTGATCGAACGAAGCATATTTCACCAAAATTCTTCTTAATCCATAAGCTTTAGACCAAGGGTATTCTTGATGTTTGCAAGATTCGGCCCGATGAGAATCTAGATGATTTATTTACCAAGTCACTTCCTACAAGAATTTTAAGGAGCTTGTTCATAATATTGGTGTGCAACATCAAAGAGACATTTTGTTAAATTGAGGGGGAGAGAGACATTTTAAATTGTACTTTTTTTTCCTTGCCCATGGTTTTTATCCCAATGGGTTTTTTCTTGCAAGCTTTTTAATGAGGCAGTATAATAGAATGTACATCCAAGGGGGAGTGTTGTAAATCACCCTATTTAGTGGATGTACATCCACATGTCTTTTTGGTCTACCCTAGACCCTTCATTTGTGAAACTCTTATAACCTCCGCACTTTTATTAGAGACCGTTGATATTTTGTATTCCTACCACTTAAAGGTTGATATTGTGTACTATAAAAGGACATATAATGGAATACAAGATCAGTACCTATTTCCACCTTCATTATCTTTTATATTCCCTTATTCTCGTCTCTCAGTATTATAACACAAAGAGTATTTACCTGGTTCGATATTGAATAATCTAGTCCACGAGAGGTTGACCAAAGTTCCACTATACTTAGAGAATACAGAGAAGGAGAGAGACAACACTTATGTCTCTTGAATTTACATGTATTTCCTTAGTAAATGAGGTGTTACTTGCTATTTATAAGAAAAAAGATAGACAGGCCGGCTCGTTGCTTGTCTTAAGCCGGGCTGGTGACTTGGGTGTTGGCACAGTGCAATTAATTCCACCCTAACCATATCACTAGAATAACTAATCATGTTCCCTTCCCCATGATTGCATATACTTGGACGAGGAGCCAACAATCGGGATGTAAAAGCCCCGTCCCGGCTACTAAGCATCAAGACCTACGAGCCGGCAGCCTTGCCACACCTCAAAGCCGATTGGGAGTCCACCAAGAGGGAAGCCAAGTCCTCAACAACGGATAGCCAGGTTTCACCAGTTGAAACCTCGACCAAGTACTCTTATCACGAAAGAACACTCATGGTTCCATATGCGCCGCTCTGTCATTCTCAACAATCTCATTGGTCAACCATCATTAACCAACTCAGACACTGGTAGGTACCAACTCGCATACCTCCCTAACTCACCATTAATAACACTAGATTGTGTGTGTCCTTTTCGTGATTAAAGGACAAACAAGCAATGTGAGGATGCTTCCTCCCTGACAGAGCCATTTTGGATGACGTCATCCTTGCTCCATGTGGTTGTGACCCTCGTCATTAGTCCGGCCAGAAGACAGGAGGCAAGCCGGAAGGACGATCCGGTATACCTAACTTATTATCTATAAATAACAATCAATATCTCATTTATTACAATACCATAACAAGAGAATACTCACTCTCTCTTCTCACTCGTACTCTCCCAATTCTACTAAGAACCTCCGTCAACCCCCATGGACTAGATCATTCAAGATCGAACCACGTAAATCCTTGTGTCTAACTTATTATCATTGATCACTACGCTTAACCACTAATCATTACACCACAAGAAGGTTAACCTACACTCAATCTGCAGATTATTCGGAATCCAAAATTTTATAACTCTAACATTTGGCGCCGTCTGTGAAAACTCTCTCACCATCACTATAAAGCCTTCTCCGCCTTATCCATCACCAAGAATAACCTTCAAATGACAACCACCTGAGATAGAAAAACCCAAAGAAACACCACTCCGCCGAACAGGGAAAACATTTCGGCAGTGCTGACTGGTTGTGAGCCTCGGTTTTGAACCTTATCCTATATTGAATATGCTGATTAGGATCTGATTTGGTCCAAGGTCCACTTATAACCTAAGCTTAATTACTATGTCATAAAATCATAATTATTAAAACCTAAGCTAGTGTTGGGATAAAACCTAACGACAAGTGTACCGGTCAATTCTAGCAAGTTTTAATAGAGAGAATTCCCTAAGTATCGAACCAGAGGAGGCGATGTGTCTAGTTTAAATCTTTATTAAGCAAATTAAAACAGGAAATTGGGGTTTGATTTGATGATGATTAGAAACTGTAAACAGAATGCAAACAATAACAAGCAGGAAAATAAATGTTGTGAAACTGATCTGGAAAAGAGATCCCGGTTTACTACTGCACCCTAAATCTGTGATTCCTATCCCTAAGTGATTTATAAGACAATTATGAGCAAAACCCTAGAACAAAGATAATTTACCTCCGGTCTCCCGCTTAGCAAATACTAGTTAGCAAAGACTGAATTTTAACTCTCGTTACAAACCCACTGTTTACTAACCACCTTAAGAATAATCTAGTTTATTGGTCAATTAGCAATTTAGAGGAATTACCATCTCTAAACTAACCGGTTATTTTCCTGTATTTATTGAAAGCCGCAGTCGTCACATATAAGCTAACAAAATACTAATCCTTATAATTGGCCAAATTATAATGATTAAAGAAATTAAGCAAGGAAAATAACTTTACTCAATCAAATTGCATTAAATCACAAAGGAACAGGAATAGTCAATTTAGGGATACATAGCAAACCGAAATCTAAAGGAAACTACTCAGCCATTGACATGTTTACAATAATCAGAACTGTATGAGTAATTATAGAGAACAAGAAGGAACTTTGCTGAGACTTCTGGAGAAGTCTCCGTGGTGAACTTCCTGCTCTGCTCCAAACTCCAAACCAGACTCAGACTCCAATAAGCTAATTCTCTCTGTGTTGTATTGTGACTAATTGTGGTCTCTGTATTGTGGCGATTTTGTGCGCTGAAGAAGTGTATGAGGGGATATCTCTCACGTTGGCCAGACTCCCCCTTTTATAACAACAGAGATCTATCTTTAATCTATCTTTAATCTATCTCTAATCTAGTCTGAATAAGCTACGGTTTAAAGATATAACAAAATATTAAAGATATACACCAATTCCGTTATCTTCGTAGCCGACCTTCTGGCGCTCCGCTTGCATTGGTCCGGGTTTGCAAACAAGTACGCAAACCCGGACCACCACTAAAACTCGGCAGAAGACTTTCGCTTGGGGATGGTCCGGGTTTACAAAGTCAGATACAAACCCGGACCGCGTCTGAAATTAGGCAGAGAGTTCTACGATGAGATGGTCCGGGTTTACAAAGTCGGATACAAACCCGGACCCTCGTTAGATCACGGCAGTAATTGGTAAAATTCAGTCTTTGACTCTGATTTGACTTCCACTTGTTGACTCAACCCCTAACATCTTCATTTAAGCATTTTGTTGAGCATTTTATCCTGAAAACATAACAAATTGATCATTGGAGACAAATATAACAATAAAGTATAAATAAAGCATTAAGGAAGGAATATAAAGTCATAATGTAGACAATTAAGCATGAATTAGTCTAATAAACTTAGACAAATTCCTGACTTATCAACTTCCTCACACTTAATCTTTTCTTGCCCTCAAGCGAATAGAAACATACTGAAATCTTACAGAAGGGAGTCGTCAGTTTAGAACTGTGCACAAGGAGATCTAATCATGAAAATAAGTTATAGAAAACAATGATCCACACTTGCAGGTTTTCATAAACAGTGAACTGAGAAGTATTTTGCAAAGGCTTAAGACACATAGTAAAACCACTGACTCCAATCTCACTCAGGGACTACTTTCCAATTAACTTTCCACAATCCATGGACGACAAGGGGTGAGAAGTAATATCTTATTCCATATTACCTTTCATCACCACGTACTCATAATCAAGAAAGACTTTGCACTTTGCATTTGAAATTAATAAATTTCTTCAACTTTCTAAACAAGCATTAACTTTCTCTTTTATATCCCACAGACTTTTCTCTCCATTCATGTAGCGGCGTTGGGTCTTCTATCCCAGATCAGATGACCTTAGGTAGATGGGTGATGAGGCACCCCGAGGACTTAATTACCAAATGGACGAGGCCTGTTTTCTGGGTTAAAAGTTCGATTAGAGGAGTACCTTGCCTTTGCCCTTCCTTCCTTTCATTCAATAATCATTCCCAAAGTCCCCAAGTGAAATCAAAGACAAATAGCTGTACTAATAGGCTTAACTTTTTAGAGAAGAAATAGACAAGCATTAATCAAAAACTGTACATACAAGCAGTGCAACCAGAATTCCCATAACTGTTTTCCAGCTTCGATCTCACAAAAACTAGTGCTACTCGTGCGGTGTTCCAAACCAACTTATCCAACCACTGAATAAGACTCAGGTATGTTATGCAACCAAAAATTTTTGAGGGCCAACAAAAATACTGTGAAAATGGAGTGATAGCCTTAAAAATGTTCAAAATTAGCACATTCGAATGAAATTGAGCAAGAGCATGAGCATGTGTAATTTCCCTTCCTCACACTTAAAAATTAGCAATGCCCTCATTGCTTCATGTAAATGATTAAGACGGAAGGAAAACACAAAGTCACAGAAAACAACGTTGAAAAATAAAAGAAGTTAGAAAATCACGCCCCTGGAGTATTTTGTGGACAACGTCCTCACACTTAGCTAAAAGCATCGGGGTGTTGAAATCTGCAGAAAAGTCGACAGAGTTTCCTTTGGATACCTCAATACTTCACACTTAGCAAAAGCAGACCTGTAGCTCAAGTAAAGAAAACCAAAAGCCAATAATAACTTGCAGAACAGTAAGCGTGCGAGTAAACATCATAGCTAATAAAACAACCGAAAATAAACGACAACATCCGAATCTAAAACAAAACGAAGAAAAACCTAAAGAAAACTAAGAGAATAAAAACATCAAAGTAGCCGAAAAGGGTAGAAAATGAAGTAACCCATCTCCAGGAGCCTAGGGCTGTGGTGGAGGTAAAGTGGAGCAATGGAGAAGCTGGGTTGGGCTAGGTAATGTCGAGAGGTCGAAGGAATAGAGTTAGGGATTGTAAATTCGCGGCCCTCTCTTGTTTCTGCAGGAATTGTGGTCCGGGTTTCAAACCTATCCTCAAACCCGGACGACACGCAAAACATGCCAGTAGCTACTCCGCTCTTGTGATCCGGGTTTGCAAACCAATCAGCAAACCCGGACGTGCATCAAAATTAGACAGTAGGTATCTCGCCCTCACGATCCGGGTTTGCAAACCAGCGCGCAAACCCGGACGACCTCCAAAACTTGCCAATAGCGTCGCCCAGCTATAGGTCCGGGTTTGTAAACCCAGCTCCAAACCCGGACAACCCTTAAAAGTGGCCAGAAACTCAGACGTCCGTCCAAACTCCTGAATTCACCTTCTAAACCATGTAAAACTAAACAAAACATGCCTAACAAACATGTTAAACCCAAAATAAAGAGTGAGAAACAATAAAACTTAAGTGAAATAAACAAAAACAAAAATAATAAAACTCACAAAACTGGGTTGTCTCCCAGCCAGCCGCCCGTCTTTTCGGTCTTTGGCTAGACCGTGCCTCATTCTCTCAAGAGGCTCCAGATGATTGGGCTGTTTTGGGTCCCAGCGACAAGAAGTTCGAGATGCTTCCAAAACTTGTTTTGAAGACCTACCAGCATAAAACAGTAGTTGCTCACCTTCTGCATTCAAAGTGATCGTACCGTGAGCAACTTCGATTCGAGCGTCGGCTGTTGCTAGGAAGGGTCTTCCAAGGATGATAGGAACTGTTGGATCTGCAGCCATGTCGAGTACGACAAAATCGCAAGGAAAGTACAGATGCTCCACCTTAACCTTCACATCCTTAGCGATTCCACAAGGATAAACCATTGAGCGATCTGCTAGCTGAAGCGTCATTCGTGTTGGCTGTAAGTCCCCAATCCCAAGCTTTTCAAAAATAGTGTATGGCATGAGACTGATTGATGCTCCCAAATCAGCAAGACAGTGGTCAAAATCAATGTCTCCTACTCTGCAAGGAATTGTGAAACTTCCAGGATCTTTGCATTTTTCTGGTTGGCGCTTTTGTATGATCGCTGAACAAGTTCCTGTAAGCTGAATAGTCCCTGTCTCAACTAACTTTTCCTTATTAGATAAAAGCTTCCTTAAATACTTGGCATAGTTAGGCACCTTCGCAACTAATTCAACAAAAGGAATATCAACAGATAGTTGATGAAGTAAAGTAAGAAACTTATCAAACTCACTATCCTCCTTGAAACGCTTGGTTCTGCTTGGGAAGGGAACTGGAGGAGAAACGTCAAATGCAGGCGGTGTAGGTGGCGGAGATTGGGTGGTTTTGCAATTACGCTCATTCTCTAGCACCGGTTCCTCTATATTCACCACCTCAAGCTCATTAGTTTTACCTTTACCGCTCCTAGTAGTTACCTTCTTCACTGTTTCCTTTTCCTGCAAGAAGATTTTTTAGCCAAGATGTCATCTACTAGCTTAGCATAATTTGGCATAAACTGAAGCACTTCAGAAAAAGGCATATCCTTAGTTGATTTCTTAAAAATGTTAAGAAATTTTCCAAGCTGTTCATCGAGGTCCCTTTTCTTTAACCTATCAAGAAAAGGAATAGGTTCTTCAAATTTATGATTAGAAACAGAAGAGTAAGAAGGTTGAGTTTCAAGAGACTCCTTCTCCTTGGGTGTTTCAAAAGCTTTACTAGAGTCCTCAACCTCTTTTCGAACGGGCTGAATGACAGCAACAAGTGGAGCATCATCTTCCACAACAAAAACAACTTTGGCATGCTCTCTTGGATTCTGCTCTGACTGACTAGGCAAAGAACCCAAAGGACGCTGAACTAGCTGCTGAGATATCTGAGACAGCTGAGTCTCGATGTTCCTGTTGAATGTCCTTTGATCAGCGTTGAAAGTCCTCTGCTCCTGATTGAAAGCTTCCAGCTCATTGAACTTCTTGCGCTAACCGAGATGAAATCATTCATCCTAGCCAGAACTTCATCCATACTAGAAGACGCTCTAGCACCCAAATTCTGTGCTTGCTGATTCTGCAGTGGCTGCTTCTGATAGGAAGGATTGTACTGCTGCTGGGGCCTCTGATTGTAATTATTGTTACCACCAGCTTGGTAACGGTTTTGCTGCTGAGCTTGATAACCCGGATTTCCTTGGTTCCCAAAATAATTACCCGGCCTGTTACCAACATAGTTCGCTGCCTCGTCCATTTGGTAATTAAGTCCCCGGCAACGGCGCCAAAAACTTGTTGGGATAAAACCTAACGGCAAGTGTACCGGTCAATTCTAGCAAGTTTTAATAGGGAGAATTAGTTTAAATCTTTATTAAGCAAATTAAAACAGGAAATTGGGGTTTGATTTGATGATGATTAGAAACTGTAAACAAAATGCAAACAATAACAAGCAGGAAAATAAATGTTGTGAAACTGATCTGGAAAAGAGATCCCGGTTTACTACTGCACCCTAAATCTGTGATTCCTATCCCTAAGTGATTTATAAGACAATTCTGAGCAAAACCCTAGAACAAAGATATTTACCTCCGGTCTCCCACTTAGCAAATACTAGTTAGCAAAGACTGAATTTTAACTCTCGTTACAAACCCACTGTTTACTAACCGCCTTAAGAACAATCTAGTTTATTGGTCAATTAGCAATTTAGAGGAATTACCATCTCTAAACTAACCGGTTATTTTCCTGTATTCAATTGAAAGCCACAGTCGTCACATATAAGCTAACAATATACTAATCCTTATAATTGGTCAAATTATAATGATTAAAGAAATTAAGCAAGGAAAATAACTTTACTCAATCAAATTGCATTAAATCACAAAGGAACAGGAATAGTCAATTTAGGGATACATAACAAACCGAAATCTAAAGGAAACTACTCAGCCATTGACATGTTTACAATAATCAGAACTGTATGAGTAATTATAGAGAACAAGAAGGAACTCTGCTGAGACTTCTGGAGAAGTCTCCGTGGTGAACTTCCTGCTCTGCTCTGCTCCAAACTCCAAACCAGACTCAGACTCCAATAAGCTAATTCTCTCTATGTTGCATCGTGACTAATTGTGGTCTCTGTATTGTGGCGATTTTGTGCGCTGAAGAAGTGTATGAGGGGATATCTCTCACGTTGGCCAGACTCCCCCTTTTATAACAACAGAGATCTATCTTTAATCTATCTCTAATCTAGTCTGAATAAGCTACGGTTTAAAGATATAATAACAAATATTAAAGATATACACCAATTCCGTTATCTTCGTAGCCGACCTTCTGGCGCTCCGCTTGCATTGGTCCGGGTTTGCAAACAAGTACGCAAACCCGGACCACCACTAAAACTCGGCAGAATACTTTCGCTTGGGGATGGTCCGGGTTTACAAAGTCAGATACAAACCCGGACCGCGTCTGAAATTAGGCAGAGAGTTCTACGATGAGATGGTCCGGTTTACAAAGTCGGATACAAACCCGGACCCTCGTTAGATCACGGCAGTAATTGGTAAAATTCAGTCTTTGACTCTGATTTGACTTCCACTTGTTGACTCAACCCCTAACATCTTCATTTAAGCATTTTGTTGAGCATTTTATCCTGAAAACATAACAAATTGATCATTGGAGACAAATATAACAATAAAGTATAAATAAAGCATTAAGGAAGGAATATAAAGTCATAATGTAGACAATTAAGCATGAATTAGTCTAATAAACTTAGACAAATTCCTGACTTATCAACTAGCTCATTGGAACCTATTATGAGTCGCGACTGAATTTTAACCTACTGTAAATTAGGAAATGTTTGAGATCGGTTTCAGGGGCTTGGTATATAACTTTTCCGAGTTCAAATTAATTTTGCTACCCTTCAAAGTTATTTTTCCTCTACTTATTTCATTTACGGCTTATTAAAAAGTCGGTTTAGCCTAAGTGCGCAACTTTCTTTATTTTTTGGATATTAAACATTTTTCACAGAAATTGAAAGCAAAAATTGTAAATAACTAAACTAGGGTTTCGGGGGCCGATTTAAGTTAAATTTAAAATATCCATGGCCACGGAACTAATTTCCGTACCCACAAACCCTAGCTAAACTAGTTGAACAGAAAGATCAATTTTGTAGAAAAACAAAATTTTAAAGGGTCCGCCATGGACAGGGTGTTCGTGGACTCGAACGTGGTAAGAAAACTCTAAATTAAAAAAATAAAGTTATCCTGCCACAATTCGGGGCCATCTGTGACCATGGACAAGCCATCCGGGACCCCGGACTAGCCGTCCGTAGACGTGGACAGGCCGTGGATGGTGGCTTTTGGGCACTTTCCGGCGGTGTTTTCGGCTCAAATTTTATGGGTGTGTAGCTTGAAATGTTCTAAGCACATTAGTGATCAGAAGACTTAAGTTTGAACTCGAATTTAATGCGAAACCTAATCAATAAGTTAAAGGACAAAAACAGAATCAAAACCTAATTTAGACGTTGGGAAAAATCGATTTGATTGGAAATTTGAACTGAAGTTGTATTAAGAGCAATGGAGTTAGAAAATTTAATTTCTAACCTGTTTTGACTTCGGGAATTAGTAGTTCCTTCACGTCGGGATTCTTTAGTGGCTTCGTTGATTGTAGGCCAAATTTGATCTTGACCTGAGCTTTTGACCTCTTGATGTTGATTGTTCTTCACATTTTAGTGGTGATTTTATGTGTTTTTGATATTTGGAGTGGTGGTGGAAGTTCGAAAATTTAGTTTTAGTGGATTTCGGTGGAGTTTCGATATGACTTCTGGATTTGGGAGTGCAAAACATGGAGAATAATGTTGTGGCCATCTTTCTTGACTTATTAGGGATTGGGAATGTTCTTGGGTCAGTAGGAAAAAGTTCATTATATAGGCAAAGAATGAGATAGAGTTATCTTGGTAAAGGATCCAAGTTTACCGAAACTTAGTCGGGTAACTTCTAGAAAGGAATCTGGTTATGAAATTTTACCTGCATTTAAAGGAAGATATTTCTGAATTTTGAATGATCTTAATTTATTTTAATGAAGGAATATTTTTTTAAGATCAATATTTTTAGATCTGTTCATAAATTAATAGGAAATTATTGGAAATTTGAAAATTAAAAAGTCTAAAGCCATTATGCTCTAAATGTCCTCCTTTATCATGCGTTAAAATTTCAAAACATTTCAAGTTGATTTGAGCCATTTTTGGAAGAGAGAAAATACAAGATAACTTATATTTTCCTTTTATTTTTGGGCATTGGGCTTCGAATAAGTTTGCTGGGCTTTTGATTATGGATGGGCCTAATAACTAGTTTGTAATTTTTATTCAGCGGATGGAAGCCTTTTCTTCCATATTATTGAGAATTTGGGACTTTAGATTATAAAAGAGTAAGCTTAGAATATGCAATGAAAGCTAATTTTCAGAATAAAAATTCCCAAAAATTATGGAAATGCCCTCTATGATGATTAAGCTGTCACAACCTGTCTAACCAGTGTGCGTGATTTAATCGTGATTTAATCAAAAGGATAGAAAATAACGAAAATGCTCTTGTAAACTTGGGTTCCATTTCTTTTGACCATTTTAACCTTTCATCCCTTCGTGTCTCGTGGGACCCTTTCCGAGGGTCAAAATTATGGGTATAACAGATTCCCCCCCCCCATGAACTAGACTTTGTACCGAAGATGAAAATACTAGTTGATGCTTGAGTGACACCCAAAAATTTGCCCGGCCTGGGAGAATTTGTTCCCTATCTTAAATTTTTACCGAAAGTACCTTGACCGTGTCGAGCTATTCTGAGGCACTGGCTACCCGTAGAAAGAATTGTTGGGCTATTCGAAGGTGCCAACTTCCAGGATGAGAAAATTTGAGGGTTTTTCGAGCTATTCTAATGCACTGACTACCTATAAGATGACAATAACAGAATGTTCGTGCTATTCTAAGGCACTAACTATGTTAGAGATATTGTCAGGCTATTTTAAGGTGCCTAAAACCTAAAAATAAATAAATTACACCGGGCATGAAGGTGTCAGGAACCTAAAAATGAATAAAAACTATGCCAAGCATCTAAGTTGTCGGGAACCTAAAGTGAATGAACTGCACAGAGCATCTAAGGTATCAGGAACCTAGAAATGAATAAACTACGCAAGCATTAAGGTGTCAGGAACCTAAAAGTGAATGATCTATGCCGAGATTCTAAGGCGTAGGTAACCTAACAATGAATGAACTACGTCGAGCATCTAAGGTGTCAAGAACCAAAAAGTGAATGTACTACGCTGAGCTTCTAATGTGTCAGGAACCTAGAAATGAATGAACTACGCCGAGCATCTAAGGTATCCGTAACCTAAAAATGAATGAACTACGCCAAGCATCTAAGGTGTCGGAAACCTAAAAGTGATTTACTAGGCCGAGCATCTAAGGTGTTGGGAACTTAACGCTCCTGGTTGGTATACAACGGGGACTTATTGCCTCTGCCCATCAACTGGGGTGCAAGGATAACTTGTAGTCTACCAATGGGACTTATTTCCCCATAACCCACTAGTTGTTACTCCCTAAAAAGTTGACATACTGATAGGGGACTTGTTTTCACTGCCCCGCCAACTTGAATCCCGCACTGGTCACGTACTAGTTTTACATTGAGGTGTCGCACTGATCTCATAGTGGTCTCGCATTGAAAAATATACTAGGTCTCGTACTGATTTTGGGTCTCACACTAAATGAAGGTATTGGGCCTCACACTGATTCTAGATCTTGCATTAAATGAAGGTATTGTGTCTCTCACTCAATGAAGATGCTAGGTCTTGCACTGATTCTAGGTCTCACACTGAATGAAGAATTGGATTCTCGCACTGAATGAAGATCTAGATCTGGCACTAAAAAAGATGCTAGGAATTGCATGATTCTTGGTCTTGCACTGAACGAAGATTAAAATGCTGGGTCTCACACTGAAGTTGAATTAAACTCTCGTAAAGGAGGTTGATTGGATTCTCGCATAGGAGGTAGATTGGTTTCTCGCACAGAAGGTATATTGGGTTCTCGCACAAAAGATGATGTGATAAAAATGGTCTCATGCAAATGATTATGATGAAATCTAATTGTAAAAGTGTCAAACGTGGCAATGATGAGGTGTACGCAGAAATTGTAAAATGCAATCAGAGTGCTCGTAGGGACTGGTACTTGTTAAAAACAAGAAATTGTTGAAATAGGTGCCAAATGTGGCAATGTTTGAAAAAAATCCTGTCTACTAAAGGAGAGTGAAATTATCATTTCCTGATTAAAGTCTTCAGACTTGTGATTGTTTCCTTGATGATGAACATCCCGTAGATGGAAGTGTGTGGTGTTTGTTGTGGGAGGGTTGAGGCTTTTGAGTGGTGGTTATGTAACACCCCTACTGCTAATATTGTCATTACCGTCCAATCTCCTTACACATCAGATACACGCAGCGAATACATACTTACATAATGAGGGTGATACAATGCCGTTAGTCACCCACGTGACTAACAAGGCTACTGCTACTACATATAGCATCGGTCTGATGGACCGGAATCCTGAGTGTTACATATCTACCATACACACTCCGTAAACCAATAAATGCTACAATCTTCCATTCGATACAATACTTCAAATACAATACAATACAATCCACATACCGAGTTTACTAAGATCCTTATACAAGTACACTACCTCTTCCAAGTTCATACGTACTCACTAAGAGACTACTACTACCCGTTCCTCACAAGCTACTTGCTTCTAAATACAAGGGTGTGCCTCCGGTCTCTTACCTTGACCACATCCGCTTCGGTACCTGCACACTAAAAAAGTTCCCCCTAGGGGGTCAGCTTTCGCTGCGCATGATAACCGCATACCCCACGTACTAGTGAGGGTACGCCGACCACTTGGTCGAATACATGCAGTTCATTTTCATACAAACATACATGCTCTTATACACAATATTACAATACATTACGCAAGACATACACACATACATACACTTCATTACATACCAGAAGTACAACATAAACCATCCAATACATACTTACCTTTTTCCGAATTACCATACACATTACATACACAATATACAACACTTGTTAGCTTCATTGGTCCACCCGGGTTAATCGGGTGGAGATTACTCTTTTACTCGTTACTCCATACATACGCATACATACTCATACTCATACTCATACTCATACATACTACTTACTCTTACTTACTCTTACTCATGTTAAGTCGTCGGGACCTCCGGCCCTGGGGACTACTCCGTCCCACCTCCGGGATTTACTTGACTCACCAATCCGGGATGCTACCCATTTAAGGGATTTGGGCCGCGGACCAGTTTAAGAGTCAGGAATTGCAGCCAACCTCTTGTGACTCCGCATCCTCACGCGTGGCCGAAGCTATATCGGACTTCTACTCATTCCAATTTACTCACTTAAGTTAGGAGTTAGGTAGTTAGGAATTAGCAGAAGTCATTCATGCAAGCCACATACACAATTACAATGCTCAATACTCATTTATACAAAAACGGTACAACACTTAAGTACAATACAAGATTCGAATACAAGTCATCATCATTCATATATTTCATGAATTATACAAACTATTGTTCAAGACAAATATCAAGAACAATGTAAACAAGCACGAGTAAGTGCAATATATTCCGATTCGTGCATTTATCTTATTAGGTGGTCAAATAAGCACACAAATCGGGGTAACCAGATTAGGATACAGGGCATGAAGAAATCATACCTTTCACCGTTGACCTTGGACTCACCGACTCTCTTCGGTGTTCAACTATTTGAATCCTATCACATACATACATTTGGATGGTTAATTATCCATTATTAACCTTACTGATTACTTTCCTAAAGTTTCCTAGTTTATACTTACTAACCCTTTGTTACTTAAATACATTTACTTAAGTTACTTACTTACAATTATTTTCTAAGCTTGTTTATAGCCTTAATGACCATTAAACATCATTAATCATGTCTTAATTAACTTATAATATCATTACCCATCCTTACTTAAGCTTTAAAATACATTCTAGAGGAAATTTGTGTTGGTCCGGGTTGGTGTCCGGGTTTACAAACCCGGACCAACTCGCTGGAACAAAATATGGGTGAAATAAATGCATGGTCCGGGTTTACATCCCTATATACAAACCCGGACCATCTGTTTGGAAATGTTACGGGTGAGTTTTTGACATCGTCCGGGTTTGTGTGCTACTTTGCAAACCCGGACAACTTGTCTTGGTATGTTACAGGTGTATTTTTGGGGTGGTCCGGGTTAGTATCTTGGTTTGTAAACCCGGACTATCCCTTTGTAAAACTTTCTGTCGAATTTTAAGGCTAGTCCGGTTTGTGTGCTGGTTTGCAAACCCGGACTAGTTACAGTATTGCAACATATATAAGTTTTTGAGTTTGTTTCAATTCCAAACTTCTACCAATCTCTTCCCTAATATTTCTACATATAATCTAGCATGTTTTAACTTTGTTTAAGCATTTTAAACTAGCCCAAACCACTCTCTAAACTCCTTTGTCAATATCTGTTCACTTACAGATTTTTCCACTGTTATTCTCTTCTCTGTTACAGTTTTCTCCTTCCACAATGCTACAGATTTTTCCTTAAATCTTTACCATTCAATACTCCCTCTACTAATGCTACTCCTAACATCCTCAATCCATTTCCTCAATCCTAGCTCCATCCCATTACTTAACTCCTCTTCTAAATCTGTTACAAAGTACTAAACTACTCACTTAAACTCTCCAGATACACTTAGTCACCACATAGGTTATCCCTTCCTCCTCCTCATCTAAGTCCTTCAATTTCCATACAAATTTGGGCATAGGTTCCCTATATTTCTAACATTGCCCACATACATTTTCAGCTCACACATTCATTCCAATTCCCCAAATCAAGTCACACATCATTCCACACAATATACCACAATATTTTCCTGCACATACATACTCATTACCCAATGTTTTCCCAAGCTTTTAATCCTCCTTTAAAAGTTCCAAAACAGCTACATTACCTTACTCATCATACTTCAACATACCTACTACTCATAACCTCATTCATTGCTCATTTCACCTGTTTGTAAACAGCATCAATATACCAAACTCTCCAACACAATACTACCCATTATCACTCAATAATTTCCTACACATTCCCATTTCTTTCCTTAAGGTTTATACATGTTTTGGGATCAACTTTTGAAGCTTTAAAACATTTAAGTTCTCTTACCCATTTCACTACTACTCATTATCATTATACATCGCACATTTTAAACTACTAAAAACTGTTACATAAAACATTTACAAGACTCCACAAAAGAGTGCAATTTACCTTGTTCTTTACTAGCTTCTCCTTCTTCTTCTTTCTTTCTTCCTTCTTCTTTTTTTCCTTCCCACCGGTTTTGTAGATTAAATTCTCTAACACTACAACCCATACACACCACCATTCAATACAAAACTAACCCCTAACCATCTTTGAAGCTTAAGGTATATTCTAGGGTTTAGGAAATCGCATTACCTTGCAAGGGTGCAAATGAAGCTTGGAGTGGTTCAAGAACAAGATTTCCAACTCCTTCAACAAGCCAAAATCGGCTAGAGTGCAAAGAAACCAAACAAGGTTTTAGCTTCATTTTCGTTTTGCCCATGAGGCTAGAAAAACAAAGGAGTTTCAAGAAGATTTTTACCTTAAAATGACAAGGAGGAAGAGGTGGTTCTAATGGTGGTCTTGAAACTCCAAATGCTCCATACCCATGGAGATGAAAGTTGTTGTTTTCGATTTTTGAAAAGATAGGAATGTAGCTCTTGATGAGAGGATTCCAATGGTACAAGTTTTGTAATTTTTGGAGGAGATTTGAGGTAGTAACAAGAGGAGAGAAGTGGTGTTTTGTGTGGGTTTGTTCATTCCTCCATGGCTGTCGCTGGAGAAGGAAGAAGGAAATAGAGAGTGAGGGGGAAGGGGCTGCTACGTGAGTGAAGAAATGAGAGGATAGGAGAGAGAGAGTGTGAGTGGTAAAGTAATATATGTTACTTTTTGCTTTTGAAATGCTTTTGTCTTTTGTGAATAAAAAGAGAATAGAGAGTGTGTGAGAGAGAGAGCAAATCGTGACACACACAGCCCATGTGGGTTTTAGAATTCTATTTACAATATTGGACACATAAGTTTTGGTTATTTATGTTTCTACCCCACAACTTCCGTTTTTTGACAGTTTTTACTAATTGCTCGTTTTATTGATTTTATTGGTTCTAAAGCTTCACTAATATTTATTAATGATTATTTAGTTGACCAAAATTGTTACGAGTCTATTTGACCCGCTTAAAGACACGTTTTCCCGGTTACCTCGAAGAACGCGTTTTAAGGTTCTATTAGCGTTTTAATTCATTATTTGGATCCGTTTTCTTCGGGAGTTGTTCCCATATATTATTTAGGTCTTATTAAACCTTTGGAATCCATATAATACGCTAACCGAGGTCTCATACCTCCTATGGTTATTTTAACGCTTATTTAGCGTTTTTCGCTTTTTAAGCGTTTCTTTATTTCTTTTTGGATTTATTCTCCTTACCAATATTAATTAGGTACCATTAGGCCCTTAAATACGTATTAGATTAATTTTAATCCCTATATTTAAGTTCGGGGTATTTCAATCTACCCCCTTAAGAACTTTGTCCTCAAAGTTGTTCGAGGTTATGGGATTACTATACTTACTCATTTACACTTGCCTAATACCAAAGCCATGCACTCCTCCTCCTTACAATTCCCAAATTCGTTCATCCAAGTTTTCCTTTCCATACCATACCAATGTACAATAGTTACTCCAATCCATATTACTATCAGCCATCCGATTCCTCATTACAAAATTTATACATACCTACAGTGCAAAGCTGTCCCCAAAGCAATGCAATACTCATCACAATCCCGCAGGCACTCAGGTCATCTCGACACAGGACTCCTCTATGTCCCGTTGCCCTTGGAATAATACAATATGCTACCTACTGTCATTCTCCGGTATAAGCTTCTAACAATTACTTACTCTCCAGTCTAAGGAAAATTCTTTTACAACTACCAATTAGAAATCTTTCTAAAGCATACAACTCCAAATTCCAATTTTTTTATTCATTACTCTTTCCTATGTGTGATTCTTGTGACCACTTGAGGGGAGCTTCAAGAATCATTCAACCCTGATGTGATCAGCATCAGTGTTGAACTATCTTTCCACCCTAATTGTGTTCGGTTTCCCTTGACCTGATCAGGATCAAGTTCGACTTCCCACATCAGTTTCAAACAAGCAAACAATTTAATTGTTTTCATTTTCTATCTTTTACTCTTTCTAGTCGTGATACGAATTCATACATCTCCAAAGGATGGAATCAATCCATCAATCATTCTCACTCTACTTCCCAAATGCTTTACTCCGTGGTTCAATACCTAGATGCTCATTTCATCAACCTTCACTACTTTCATCCATTACTCTCCATCATCTCCAATATTCTAACTAAGGAATACTATACCTATGAGATTTAGTTGTCTTCAATTTGCTTTGAATAATTTACCTACGATTCCACTACTCATAAACTTCATTCATCTACTACTCTCATTCATTTCGTACTACTTCTTCAAAGGCTACAATACTTGTGGAGCTCCGTCCACTACTCATTACTCTTCTTTACCAATACTCTTACACTGGTGTTACCAGATGGGTATATTCGTCCTATGGTATTTGCATGTCTAATGCCTAGTTACCATAATTACAATATGAATGAATACTTATGTTTATTTAACATAATATCAATCATCAATTTGATTCTCATTTGTGCTATGCACATTACGGTTTATGTGTTTTATTCACAAAACTTACATTAAGCGGTTTTCGCTCTACCCCCCTTAAAAGGGATTACGCCCACGTAATCTCCAATATGTTAATATTAAACATTGGTTATTTAATTCGGGCAATCTGAAGCGTTTAGCTTCACTACGGTATACTATGTAATATGCTCTGGTCAAAGGGTCTTAACCATACCGATGGTTTAGTCTTTGCACCAAGAATTCCTATATGAGTTTATTTAACTCATAATTAATTCGGTTCAAGCCTAACCGGCTTCAAGGCATTAATGGCCATTCTATTATACTCACCAGGTGCATTAATCTCCTAGCTAGGGCCCACTAGCTTCTGCTGCGCGACCCTGATAACTTGGGTTATCCACCTTCTTGTTATCCTTAACGTGTTATACATCACCTTTTATCCGTCTACTATGGGAATAAGGTTCATAAACAAATGCGGTCTTCTTTTACCGTGTTTGAACTCAATGAGTTTAAGATTTATAACCAGCTCTCTGGTAATCTACTGCACATGCTATTCGTGCTTCCCCGATTATTCGTTTTTCGGGCGCGGTTAAGTCACCACTTAACTGTAGCGCTTCCTCTGTCGTCACTAGCTTCCAAATTATACCAGTTCTTCTGGTTCGGTACAAGTGTCCTTTACTTGTATGACCTTGCATTTTCTATGCGCCGGTCCTTGTGACTTTCTTAAGTCTCTTTTCACTCTTTATTCCACTGGAATTCACATCTTGTGATTGTTAGCGTGTTTTACACTCTTCGTGCTTCTTTGGCCTTAGGCCGCACGGTTTGCTGCTAAGCTTGCTTAACTGGCTTATGCCATGTTGTTGGTGAAAAGAAAGGTTTACTACGGTTTACATTCTCCATATCCCTTGCCATCCCATTAGGTCATTAGCTGCACAAGTGCAATACCAAAACACCCAGTCATACAGAGTGCAGAGGCGTAAACGCTTGACAGTAAGTCACTTATGTGATAGGAAGGAATATTTCTGTCTGTCATCTCATGCTTATACTCCGTGTTATTATCTGCTACTTCCTCATAGCGGTCGCTTGTTGCGCACCGTATTCTTACTCATTGTACAACATTTTTCTTACTGTCTCTGTTACTGTGGTAGCTTATCTTTACTCGTTGCCATTGTCGTTGGCACCATTTCCTTATGGTGTAAATACACTAGGAGTTTCCTGTGTTCGTGTGTATGACGGTCGTCGTGGCATACCGCAATCTTATTATCTTCCCAATGTGGAGATGTCTTATTGCAATATAAGTTTCATGTGTAGGTTAGCTTACCTCACATTATCTCATTCATGATACAATTTACCAAGTATCTTTGTTGACACTGGGTGAAGTAATTTGTCGGGTTACAACTCTCTTGAGCGCTGGTCATTCATGGTGTGCAATGTGCATTCCGTTGATTGTTTTGACAATTATTGTCTTTCCGTGCTGAGCATTGGGTATAGGCTTTAGCTGTGTAGTTCTACTTGTATGTACATCACCGGGACATCCCAAGAAAATTCAAGGGTTTTCTGGTCCCGTTCTATCATTGATAAGTGAAGTTCTTGTTGAGAGGCTTGTTTCCACTCATAGGTCTCATGAAGAGGTTGACTATGTTAGTATTTATACAACGGTTCACCACATGCTTGGGTGCATACGGAGTATGCTTACTCCTTAAGTCATAACGGTTTGGAAATCTCATTTCCTTATTCCATCGCCCCTTGGCCATATCTATATGGGTAGGCTTTTCTGTTATAATAGATGGAAGCCTTTCTAAGGGTTCACATCTTCACCACATTGGTGGTCTTAGGCTAACGAGGGGTACCTTCCCTTGGGTTTCTCGTAGTGTCCAAGTGTGGACTAGGCCAATGTTGGCATTATCATGATTCTTATGCCTCTGTGCTACCATTGCTACAGAAGGCATAAAGGTAATTAAAAGCTTGTCAACTGTATATATACTAGACTGATATTCTAGTGACAGTGACACTGAGTTGGCCATTACTCCAAGCCACGGGTGTTGGATTTGAATTGATGGTCCAGTTGTTGATTTCTTTGTCGTATGGGACAATGTCCCTTGCAAGTCTTGTTATCAAATGGTGTGGGTTATGCAACCGTTAAGGTTTACATAACATAGTTGGTTGATGGCTTTTAAGCCTTATTGCTGCAAGCTATGGTCTTTGCAAGCTGCTTATACATGTTTCCATGCCATGTATACCCCATAGGTTGGAGGTATTACTAGGCTCCATGGTAAGTCGTGACATCACGCTTCCGTTCATAGGAGACCCTTTAGGCCCTCTGGTGTTAATTAGTGCTCCTATTAATTTAGGGCATTTCCTGTTAAGTGAAATCCCTTCGGTGTCTTAACCGAGTGTTCGTTCTAACTTCCGTGCTTTTATCATGTCGCGTTGTGTTCGACTGTTGCAATTCAGACACCCTTCGAGGATTGCTCCTGAGTGCTGTTGAATCATGCCGTTACATCCGGCTAACGTTTATGATATGTTATCACCATACCGCCTTGTGGTGTTGTATTTGAGTTATTCCCTGGGGTTATGACGTCTCCCATCCTTGGTAGTAGACTGTCTACACTTGCTCCTAGTGTTTAAGACTAGGTTTAATATCCTCTTCAATGATGGATTTTACTTCGTGGTAATCTTGTGATTGCTCTTGGGAATTCCGTCCCGTTTGTTGAGCATCGTTGTGATTACTTTAGGCATTTGCCTTGCTGAGTTCAGGCTGGGTATACTTTCCAGCTGTCATGTACTTGCTTGATGTCTTTGAGACATATCCAATGTCTATACTCATTACTCTGCGCCTTTTGCGCTTCCTAATTCTCATTCCTCATCTTCAGATGGGTTCTCTAAATTCTTTTATGCTAATTACTTAGCTGAGTTCCTTCTCCTTGATTGTCTGAGGTGTCCAGTTGTTCTGGTTTGAACTTACTCGTGGTCCGTAGAACGGAGTTGACTACTTCCCGTGCGTCGCACACTACATGTATACATACGTGGGGTACCATATTGATACGTTACCACTTACCCAACTATATGTCAGGCCCGCAAGCTCCTTCGGAGTGCGGTTGTCCCACATCCCGTAACGGGTACACTCGTAGTGTTCGTCACACGCCTAGGTGAAGTATTCTATTGTCAGCTCCTCTTGTATCAATCTATGATACTCACCGTAATTCTGTTGGTTTTGTTTAAAAATCCAAGGTTTAAAAGAAAAGTTGTGTTTTGAAAGAAGAATTTTGGGTTTTGAAACAATGGTTCGGTGTTAAAAGAAGTTCTACATGGCATAGCCATGTTTGTGGTCTTGACCAAGTCCAGCTTCCCGCTGACTGGTATGTCTTAATACAATGGTCAGGCCGTCAGGCCTTCCAAGGTTGATTCCTCTAGCTTCCAGGATTTGTGATCCTACAGTTGTTTCGCTGCTGTCACGGTACATTACTATGTACTGTGGTTTGTTAAGTTCCTCTACATGTTCCTGTTCTTACTGCACTTGCCGTGGCAAGTGCGTGGTACTGTTGGTTTTTGGTTAGACCTATACCGGTCTTGGTATGGTTCCCACTTGTTTTTAATAGTCTTGTTGACTCTTCCCTAGATCATATTGATCTATGTTTGGGGTACTCGATCCTTTAAGTAGCTTCCATTGATCTTGACATGGTTGTCTTTGGTTCTTTCTTCCTTGAGGTACTTCTATTTATTTGTGTTATTTATTAGTTTATGTTTTTCCTTGTGCCCGTTCCACTGGTTTACCGTGGTTATTGAGCCTTAGCTTGTTTAGGCACTACTCTCGTAGTCCTATCGGTTCATATCCCTTGGATATCCTTGTAGCTGTGTAAGCGATGTCGGCCAGGTATTGTAATTTTTTGGCGTTGTAGTTTTGGAGTTAATCACTCCTGACTATGTCCTTAGTCAGCTAGCATACCGTTGGTGGTGCTATTTAGCTATTACTGTCCCGTAGACTTGTGTCTCGGGTTTTGTTACTGTTCCTTTTTCCGCTCCGTTGCGCTTACTGCTTCTTTCTTGCTGCTGCTGGTTGGTAACCAGATTCCGCGACTGCTAAGCATGTCGCCCCATGTTGTTGTAAGTTGTAGCCTCCTTATGGTTGGAGTGCTCATCCTACCGCCATTAAGTGCGGTACTGTTGTTCAACCGGAATCCATTTCCGGGACTTCCAATTTTGGAATCGACTGTGTGTCAAGTCCTTTCCTCTTGTAGGATTATCTCACTACTGCCAGATCGGGTTTTCCCGAGTATGAGAGGTCTTTCCTTCTCTCTGGTGTACTTCCCCAAGTTATACAATAGGGTAGTGGAGGGCGGGTCTGGTATTGTAGGTATCCGGTACTCACCGGTAGTTCCTAACTAGCGTATCTTAATGCTAACACTCAGCCCTTAGCCCTAAGCTTCTAATTCCTAACTCGGCATTCCTAAACTCGGTATTTCCAGTCATCAGAGCGATACTTCGCTCTGATACCACTTTTTGTAACACCCCTACTGCTAATATTGTCATTACCGTCCAATCTCCTTACACATCAGATACACGCAGCGGATACATACTTACATAATGAGGGTGATACAATGCCGTTAGTCACCCACGTGACTAACAAGGTGCTACTGCTACATACAGCATCGGTCTGATGGACCGGAATCCCGAGTGTTACATATCTACCATACACACTCCGTAAACCAATAAATGCTACAATCTTCCATTCGATACAATACTTCAAATACAATACAATACAATCCACATACGAGTTACTAAGATCCTTATACAAGTACACTACCTCTTCCAAGTTCATACGTACTCACTAAGAGACTACTTACTACCCGTTCCTCACAAGCTACTTCCTTCTAAATACAAGGGTGTGCCTCCGGTCTCTTACCTTGACCACATCCGCTTCGGTACCTGCACACTAAAAACGTTCCCCCTAGGGGGTCAGCTTTCGCTGCGCATGATAAACGCATACCCGCGTACTAGTGAGGGTACGCCGACCACTTGGTCGAATACATGCAGTTCATTTTCATACAAACATACATGCATACATGCTCTTATACACAATATTACAATACATTACGCAAGACATACACACATACATACACTTCATTACATACCAGAAGTACAACATAAACCATCCAATACATACTTACCTTTTTCCGAATTACACATACACATTACATACACAATATACAAACTTGTTAGCTTCATTGGTCCACCCGGGTTAATCGGGTGGAGATTACTCTTTTACTCGTTACTCCATACATACGCATACATACTCATACTCATACTCATACATACTTACTTACTCTTACTCTTACTCATGTTAAGTCGTCGGGACCTCCGGCCCGGGGACTACTCCGTCCCACCTCCGGGATTTACTTGACTCACCAATCCGGGATGCTACCCATTTAAGGGATTTGGGCCGCGGACCAGTTTAAGAGTCAGGAATTGCAGCCAACCTCTTGTGACTCCGCATCCTCACGCGTGGCCGAAGCTATATCGGACTTCTACTCATTCCAATTTACTCAATTAAGTTAGGAGTTAGGTAGTTAGGAATTAGCAGAAGTCATTCATGCAAGCCACATACACAATTACAATGCTCAATACTCATTTATACAAAATACGGTACAAACACTTAAGTACAATACAAGATTCGAATACAAGTCATCATCATTCATATATTTCATGAATTATACAAACTATTGTTCAAGACAAATATCAAGAACAATGTAAACAAGCACGAGTAAGTGCAATATATCCGATTCGTGCATTTATCTTATTAGGTGGTCAAATAAGCACACAAATCGGGGTAACCAGATTAGGATACAGGGCATGAAGAAATCATACCTTTCACGTTGACCTGGGACTCACCGACTCTCTTCGGTGTTCAACTATTTGAATCCTATCACATACATACATTTGGATGGTTAATTATCCATAATTAACCTTACTGATACTTTCCTAAAGTTTCCTAGTTTATACTTACTAACCCTTTGTTACTTAAATACATTTACTTAAGTTACTTACTTACAATTATTTTCTAAGCTTGTTTATAGCCTTAATGACCATTAAACATCATTAATCATGTCTTAATTAACTTATAATATCATTACCCATCCTTACTTAAGCTTTTAAAATACATTCTGGAGGAAATTTGTGTTGGTCCGGGTTGGTGTGGTTTACAAACCCGGACCAACTCGCTGGAACAAAATATGGGTGTGAAAATAAATGAATGGGTCCGGGTTTACATCCCTATATACAAACCCGGACCATCTGTTTGGAAATGTTACGGGTGAGTTTTTGACATCGTCCGGGTTTGTGTGCTACTTTGCAAACCCGGACAACTTGTCTTGGTATGTTACGGGTGTATTTTTGGTCCGGGTTAGTATCTTGGTTTGTAAACCCGGACCATCCCTTTGTAAAACTTTCTGTCGAATTTTAAGGCTAGTCCGGGTTTGTGTGCTGGTTTGCAAACCCGGACTAGTTACAGTATTGCAACATATATAAGTTTTTGAGTTTGTTTCAATTCCAAACTTCTACCAATCTCTCTCCCTAATATTTCTACATATAATCTAGCATGTTTTAACTTTGTTTAAGCATTTTAAACTAGCCCAAACCACTCTCTAAACTCCTTTGTCAATATCTGTTCACTTACAGATTTTTCCACTGTTATTCTCTTCTCTGTTACAGTTTTCTCCTTCCACAATGCTACAGATTTTTCCTTAAATCTTTACCATTCAATACTCCCTCTACTAATGCTACTCCTAACATCCTCAATGCATTGCCTCAATCCTAGCTCCATCCCATTACTTAACTCCTCTTCTAAATCTGTTACAAAGTACTAAACTACTCACTTAAACTCTCCAGATACACTTAGTCACCACATAGGTTATCCCTTCCTCCTCCTCATCTAAGTCCTTCAATTTCCATAAAAATTTGGGCATAGGTTCCCCTATATTTCTAACATTGCCCACATACATTTTCAGCTCACACATTCATTCCAATTCCCCAAATCAAGTCACACATCATTCCACACAATATACCACAATATTTTTCCTGCACATACATACTCATTACCCAATGTTTTCCCAAGCTTTTAATCCTCCTTTAAAAGTTCCAAAACAGCTACATTACCTTACTCATCATACTTCAACATTGTAACACCCCAACTCAATCCAGATGTGGTCTCGCAACTTAACAGTATATATATAAACATGTCACAGCGGAATTCTTTACAATCCAGGACCTTGCCACGGTCTGTCTATAGAATATACCGAACATTAGTACTACAACCTTAACCAATTACATATCCTTCTTACAACCCCCTCACATCCTATACATCTTACTAACTCAAATTGCCATACGAGTGTACATGCACAACTCGTAGGCCACACTTAACCCGTAACACTTGTACCCCTTCTTACTCTCGCGACGGCCGCTTCCTGATGTACCTGTGTAGTAAAAACAGCCCCCAAAGGGGGTCAGCACGAATGCTGGTACGATCCCCTCATGGCCCCCAAGCTAACGTGGCTACGACGACTAATTGTCGATAGCATGGAGGTTGATTAAATGCACAACATAATAGTAAATGCTGTAAACAACAATCCATATATGAACAATCAAGTTCACACACACAATGAACGGCTTAAATGCGTTCCCTTAATTAGAGAGTTAGTTATTTAACTCCTTAAGTAATGTTCCCCCTTAATCTTAGTCCATCCTTATCTCACCTCAATCTTAGTCTTATCTTAATCTTAGAAACAACCATCCTTAAATAAGGAGTGGATGTAGCTTATCTTAATCTTAATAATACAAACCATCCTTTAAAAAGGAATGGTTGCAACTTATCTTAACCTTACCTTAATCTTAATCTTAATTTAATCTCAATATACAAACCGTTCCTGGAAGGGAATGGTTGTAGCTTAATTCGAACCTGGGATTTAGGTGATCCCACCGCACCATCTTAATGCCACCTACTCTGGACGGGAGTCCAGCGTAGCTGAGCCGGCAACCGGCCCTAGGCTACAAGTCCGGAGACAAGTCCTTAAGCGGAAGTCGAATCTGCTATAGATACCGACCCCCTTTCCTTAGCATGCATGACCGGAGATCGGTCCCGGGTGTCCTCACTCAAGTTCCAGTTAGTAGTAATCTCAAGACCATGTTTGTTGGTTAATCTCTTTCGGTTCATATCGTCCCTTATTAGGGAGCGTTCCTTAGTCTCACTCAATTCCTTACTAAACATTGGTTAGTAAGTCCTCACGGTATGTTGTGTTAGTTTTCAAACATCACACAACAATACAATAAATATAATACATTCCGGTTGCATGCTTTATCTTGTTTAGTGAGCACACAAAACAAATAACACACAAGCCGAGGGACACCTCGTTCAAGCAGGTCACAAGAGAACTGTACCGTTACCGTTGGCCGTTCGGTTGCTTAATCTCTTCCAAAGTCCAATTCCAAGTCCTAAAACATTCATTCAGTTTTAGGTTGTTAATCACTTAACTCAATTCAACTTACTTATCTTACTTAACTCACTTAACCCTTAATGATCCCAACCTAACAACTCTTAAGTCTTACAACTTAATCTTACGAACTTAACCTTAAACTTTTAAGCTTATTCTTAACTTAATCCCCTAGGTCTTTATACCTCTAGTATCATTGCCTCCTTAATGGGGTACCCTTAATACCACTAAATTCTCTTAGGGTTTCTCTTTTTTTTTTAAGTCTTAAGGGTCGTCCGACCCACCGACCGACCCAACCTTATGGGTCGGTCCATCTCAGAAACTTTTCCGTCTTTTGAAACCCCGTCCGACCCAGAGCTTGACCGACCGACCCAAACCCTCTGGGTCGGTCCATTACAGAACCCATTTCCTACGTTAAATTTTGCCCGACCGACCCAAAGCTAAGCCGACCGACCCAAAACCCTCTGGGTCGGTCCAGTCCAGAGACATTCCGGCTGGCTCAACATGGCCCGACCGACCCACAACTGGGTCGGACCCTGGGTCGGTCCATTACAGATTTTTCTTTTAAATTGTTCTTTCAATTCCAAACTCTTCCACAAGTGTCCTAATAGGTCCAACACCATCTTGGCACATTAAACCCACCTTATAACCTCAACCAAACTCATTAAAACAACTTCCAAAGATCTTCTCAAACATTTACTCAATTCTTGCAAAAACTCCTAACACTTGTTAGTTAATCCCTTTTCTTTCCAACATGTACATTATGTCTAAAACTTCAACTGTCCAAAGTGTTTCTTTTCAACCCATATAACTCCTCCTTAACATCATTGCACTCCATCTTGCTTGTTAAACCTTCCAAGGTTATCTTGCATGTCCATGCACAATTTCTCTTCTTTTCATTTGTTACTCACTCTTAAACTCTTAAGCTTGCTTATACATTTCTTTCCATTATCTTAATACCTTGACATTGTTCTTCATTTACCTTAACCATGCAACACCCTCCGTAGACATTTCCACTTCTCTTATGCAACTTACCCACCATTCTCACGATCATACCCTCTTATACGTTTATAGTCATTTTCCTTGACGACTTACAACCTCCTCCTACCTTTTTCACTTCCATCACCCAAATCCACACATTACCATTCAACTAAACCTTACTAGTCCACCACTAACATCACCACCTCTTACACAAACTTCCAACTCCCCGAACTCTCATTGTTCTTCTCTTAGTTCATACCCAAATCACCTTAAAGCATTATACACCTTTCCTCCAGATTTGCACAAGTCTTACCATTCGTCGTACCATGACTTTGGTGTGTTCATTGCACCCATCTAAACTCTAATTTCCTCATAGACATCTCTAGGTCATTCTAAACCTCAAGAACTCCTTAGTTAACTCATTTCCACTCAAATTCCTCATAGTGACTCCTAGTAAATCCTAGGTCATATTAATTCTCCACCATCACCTAAACACTTATTTTCTACTCAAATTTCGCCATAGCTCCACTAGTATCTTATCATGCCAAAACACATTATTTTTCCTCAATCAACCATCTCACACACATCAAGTTCTTCTCATCATATCTCATCACCCAAACCAATTCATTCACAACAAACTCAATATATTGCAATAATCTTAAATTGCATAGCACTAAGGCTCTTAAATGACATGGCTCTTAGGCCCTTAAATGACTTAAACTTAAACACTGAATTTCCCACATATAAAAGCTTTCAACCTGCAAATACACCCATCAATCTCATAGTAGTTATAATGCTCTTAAAATCCTTCTTAAACTTATTTTACTAACTCATTCCCATTGGCTCCTTAGTCACAAGTTCACAAGCTTATTTAAGTTCTTTTTGTTAGGTTATATAACCCATTACCTAATGTAAGCCCTAGGCTACATTGGTACCCATATAAAACTAATTCCTTAATCTTAAACCACCATTAGGTAAGCAATTTACCTTGTTTTCTCAAGCTTATCTTAACCTCCTCCTTAGACCTTCTTCTTGCATGGATCTCGGCCACCACTTAAACTTCCTTTGCCAATGTTCTAACCAATATTCAATGACTCACATGAGTACTAAACAATACACTAACCTCAAGGAATGAAAACCTAGGTTAGAAATGTGTTCTAAGGCATAAAAGTGGATGATTACCTTTGAAGTCTCAAAGTAGACTTGGGCATTGAATGAAATAGGACCTCCACTAGTCCTTGGTGAATAAATCAAGCTAGAACAAGGCATAAAAACAAGGCCCCATGAGAAGGAATTTTCGGCCATATAAGGAAGATGATGGAAACTTGGTTTTTCTTACATTTTCTTTACCTTAAGAGAATGGAGAAGCTAATGAGCTCTTCAAACTTGATTTTACTCCATCAATGTAGTTTCCTCTTGGCACCAAAATGGAGCTTTGAAAGATTTGAAAAGATAGAAAGATAGGTCTTGGCCTAACTAAGAGAAATATATGTTTAGTTTTTGATTTGGAGCTAAAATGAGTAAGTTGTTGCCAAAGCAAGGTGGTGGTGCCATGGGTGCTGCTCCTACGTGAATGAATGGAGGAAGAAGATGGTGAAATCATTGGAAGAAGAGAAATGAAGAGAGAGAAGAAGAAAGGTGGCTAATGTAAGATATTTGCTTTAATAAAGCAAATAGTACTCTTTTACTTATCTCTTCTTTTCTTCCTTATTTGACTACTTATGGTGACTCATCCTCCTTTAGAAAACCGGCCCCCTATCTTAAATAAGGCTAGTCATGGTCTTTGTTGACCTAATTAGCTTATATTGATTAAAACTTAAACTAGTCACTATTTGGCACTATTCACTAATTAGTGCACATATTTCTGAAATTTTGGATTTCCCATTGATTTAGGCTTCCTAATGTGATACTAATTAGTACACATGTTGATTAAAGAGTAATGATGGACATTTAGCCACTCAAAACTCAATTCTAAGACAATTTCTCAAAAATATGCTTTAAGACTTCTTAAAGCACATTTTGTGTTTTAACTTGTTTTCAAGCTTGGTTCTCTTTGATAATTGATTTAAAATGACCATTAGAATATTACTAAGGTCTTATCATGATATTTGGGTACTCACCCAAGTCTCTCCAAGCTTAGAGCACATTTTGCCCTAATTGCCCTTAAGGCATTTTCTTGTGTTTTCCTTGGTTTAAATTGTCCGCCAATCTTTCTAAGGCATATTCTAGCCTTACTACATCATAATTGGATGTTTACTTAGCATACTTAGGTTTGGGGTATTTCAATCTATCCCCCTTAAAAGAACTTTGTCCCCAAAGTTCCCATGCATCTTATCTTATTAGAATACATGTCTTACCTCATTCCTTAGATCATATAGATCATACTTATGTATACTTAATCTCATTGGATCATTAGATCCGCCATATTCTTATACTTAAATATCACACACATGCTTAAGCATGTATAGCACTCAAAATTCTCCTTGTTTCTTTTGATGATTAAAACATTCACATAATTTCCAACGTATTCTCCCATGTCACCGGTCCATATACAATGGCTCATTCGTCC
The DNA here is from genome assembly GCA_023374045.1 of Limonium bicolor. Taxonomy (NCBI): domain Eukaryota; kingdom Viridiplantae; phylum Streptophyta; class Magnoliopsida; order Caryophyllales; family Plumbaginaceae; genus Limonium; species Limonium bicolor. The sequence goes on along the minus strand of CM041779.1, from coordinate 121,231,280 downwards.
TCGTCACCATGGGCCAGAATACAAAACACGCTGCTCTCCCCATGTCACCGGTCCGAAGACAAAGGCTCGTGCGTCCTCGACTTCATGGGGAGACTCAGTAAAAAGGTAATCCTTTTTACGAGGTCAGGTGAGGAATAATTTCCTCTAATTAAAAATACAATCAACTCCAATTTCATTTTAATCCCAAGGCCTCTATCCATAGTGTGATTTAGTTGTGACCACTGGTAGGGAGTTTCAGGAATCATCCAACCCTGATGTGATCAGCATCAGTGTAGAACTATCCTTCCACACCCAATTTGTGTTCGGTTTCCCTTGATCCCTAGAAAATCAAGTTCCCACCTCCCACGTCATTTTCAAACATCCAAATAATTCACTCATGTCCAATTTTCTATCTTTTTGTTCTTCTAATCATAATCAATACATCTCCAAAGTGTGGACTCAGTCCATCAAACATTCCCAATTCATCTCTTAGTAATTACCTCAAGACTTAAATTCCTACTAAGTTCTATAACTGTCCCATACCAACTTCCACTGTCTCATACCACATAGCATTACTATTTCCTAACTCATAATCATATCAAATTGTATCTCATAATGTTATCTTATTCTTATCTCCCACATAGTCTCATATCGACTCTTACCTCATATATTCTTATTTCTTAAGTCTCCTTAATCCTCTTCCTTAATTCTCTTAACTTGTACTCGCACCGGAGTTAACAAGATAGGTACTTAATATGTATGGTATTCACATCTTCTGTGTGCAATAACCATGATTTATCTCGAAATGTTTATTGTAAAACATATTCTCAAATTATTTTGTGCTATGCACACCGTAGTTTATGTACTCAGTACACAAACATACGTTAAGCGGTTTTCGCTCTACCCCCCTTAAAATGGATTACGCCCACGTAATCAACATTATATCATCCTTGAACATAAGTTCAAGATGTCTAATTCTTACCAAGCATTCTAGCTTCCATGTCATCTATCTTGCTTATAATTCGATCAGAAATGACTTAGTCTCTGTATCGAGGATTCTTAACGGTACTTATACCGTTTCCTTAACTTAGTTTGGTCTAACCTCAAAGGTAGTGATCTGCTAGCCTCCGCTGCATGACTCTGATAGTTTTAGGTTTATTTGCCTCTCTTATCCTTTTACAGTATCGGATATCTTTCTCTTGCGTGCTTATGGTTTAGCACTAAAGGTCCCTCAATGGTCACGTGTTATCTTTATATATACACGGCCTTGATGAGTTGTAGCTCGTCTATCCAGTCTCCCTGGAGATCTAATGTTCATACTCTTAGTGTTTTCTCGAATGTCTAAATCGTTCTCTCCAACTGACCTTTGGTCTGAGGATGATTCCTAATCTGAAACTACTGTTTAGTGCTTATTTCACTTTACAGTTTAATCTTATTCGTCTTAAGACATGTCCTATGTCTATACTTAACAATCCGTGCTTCTCCCACTTCATAGTCCTTAATTATTTGTTCTCTGATTCCCTTGTGTTGCTGGTTCAACTGAATTCTTCTCTTCGACTGTCTGTGGTAATGGCTGCTCTTGTCTGATCTTGTGTCGTTGTCCGTGGTACGGAGTCGACTACCTCCCGTGTTCCTTACACCACTCGTCTACATGCATGAGGTACCTTACTGGTACATTACTACTTACCCAACTAACTCATAAATGAGCATGTTAGGCCTGCAAGCCCCTGTGGGGTGCAATCGTCCCACGTCTCGTTTTAGTAAACTCATAGTGTCCGTCACACGTTTAGCTATTGCTAATTATGAAGTATTCTGTTGTTGATCCCTCTTTCATCGTTCCATAATAACATTTATTGTTCTTCTTGAAGTCAATCAAGGGAAGTCCATTTACTGTGTGCTTGGGTATGGTATGCTCTAGCTCCTCTCTGTATTCCGTATTGATCCGGTCACTTAATATCTGAGGTCTCTTTCCGTAGAGCCTCTTATCTTGTTTCTCATATTTATGCTACTAGGAATGCACTTCCAGTTCCTTAAGGAATGGGTAGTGTGCTTCCTGTGAAATCTTACCTAGCCAGGTCCAAACTACTGGCATCAATGCTCAGTTCGTCTACCATCTTATTTCCTTACTTATACTGGTCTTACTCATAAATCTAATTGCCTCAGTGTCAATATTTGACGGCTCATACATAATGGTCGCCTTACCGCGTACCATGACTTAATCCACTTATCTAACTATTGTACTCACGACCACTACTATCATGGTAGTTGGCCCTTACCATGTTGCCCATTAATGGTGCAACCTCTTATTCACTTGTTCTAATGCCTTACCTTATACTCAATCCCTTCTTGGTGTAAACACACTGGGAGTTCTCTCATTCCGGTATTGGCGGTTGTCGTACCGTGTTGTAAAATAGTTGTCTCTTGATATGAAGATGTTCTGCTCCAATCTCAGATTCGTAAGTAGGCTAATTTCTTTCGCTTTCTTTCATCCTTAGTGATGTTATCTACCATGTAGTTTAACTGGTTACTGAAGAAGTCATCCACTGAATCACAAGCTCTTCTGAGCATTGATTAACTGACGTGCCATAATGTGCAGTCACAATGTTTATCTCTGGCCATTACTAATTCTTACATCCTGGGTGTTGGATGTGGGGTCTATCTGTGCAACCTTCCTTATTACTCAAGTGTATCTGGTATGTTCTAAGGTAATCTCAAGGTTCATAGTTTCCATTTTCTAAATAAAGTGTATTTTATCTCTAATAGGTGAAAGCCCTTTTTGAGGGGTTCATTCCCACTCATGGCCTCACAACAAGGAGAGGTATCCCCACCCTAAAAGGCATGGTTCGTTCTCCGCTCCTGTCCTTAGCATTATCTCAATATTCTCATTGGTACCCTTTCTTGGTAATGTTCTTCCCAATCTAAGTTATAGGTTTGGTAACCGTTCATATCTACAAATTGTAGTCCCTTCGTGGCTTAAACAAGCTCTCTTATAACTTACTGTGCCTCGGGCTCTGATGTGGTTAACATCCTTGGCTCGTAGGCTCTTAATGCTTAATGTCTCAGTTCATTATTTGTACTCTTACTCATCTGCAGGTCATCCTTATAAGATTCTGGTTCTTTGAGCACTATCCACCGTTAGGTTACATACTAAATGTAGTATCGGGTTCCACGATAAGTTGCTGCATCCTGCTTCCTGCTAGGGAAGTTGTTCAGGTGATCTGAGGTTACTTAATGTCTTTGACAATTCTGTCATTTTACTAGACTTATGTCTTTTAATAATCAAGGTTAGGTTCGTATTAGGCGTTTGCCTTACGGTGTCCAAGTTGGATATCATCCTGTCATCTTATACTCCCATCTCAACGCTTCGTTCAACTTCCGTTGACTATGCCACCCGTTGATGATCAATCATACTTGGGTGTTAATGAGTTAAACAAACAGTGTTAACTGTCATTCATCAGTTGTTCGGCTCGACTATGCCCGCTCTGTGGGGGTAGTCCTCTGAGCTTTCCTTTTCCAGGGTTGTACGACCTTAATCCTTAGTAGGTTATAGCTTACGTTTATTTCTTTTATTCTTGTTTTCTGGGTTTTCCAACATCTTCATTGAAGAATGTTGTTATTGGTATCCTTAATGGTCACTCTGGGAGTCTTATCCCGTTTTCGTTGTAAGTCGATGCTTCAACAGTCTCAATAGTATCTTATAATACATCCCTTGTATATCATTGCTTATATAGTGTTTTTGCTCGCATTACCGAGCGATCTCTTAGGTTTTCCCCTTGGAGTTCGGGATTGTGTTCTTACCGTACTGTCGGTTGTTGTTGTAGTGGGTTATACCGTTGCTAATATTTATACGGTTTAATACTTTGTCCAAGTTCTGCTCCCAGCAGACTGGTGTGTCACCTCATCTCATCATGGTCAGGCCGTCGGGCCTTTCCAAGGTCTTATTTTTCTGTTCTTATGGATTTACAATCCGGTATTAATATGTGTTACAACTGTAGCGTTATCCTATCTTGCCATGGTGGCTTCCCGTGTAGCTTAACCGTGGTAGCACTTGCTATGGCAAGTGCGCCATGCAGGATGGGTTATTGGTACAAGGTACATCGGTAGTGACACTTCCTTCTAATTTCCATGTAATTGGCAGTCCTCGGGACTCCTTCGATAATCTCTTATTTTGGATAACCGTCCATCCGGCAGTTTCCTTGTTGTTTGACAGTACTGTCATCTATTAGGGCGTTCCTCTTTATGAGGGAATCCCTTAATATTTTCTTATGTCTTAACCCTCGCTCCTCTCTCCACACATTTTGTTGTGGTTACTCAGTAATGATTCTCCTTTAGGCACTACATCGTAGCCCTATTTCGGTATACAATTTATATGAGTTCCTATCGTCGTCCGCATTATGTTGGCCAGGTTTTATAACCTTCCTCATTGTATGGGGTTTGGAGTTCCCGTTTCTAACTGGACTTTCCAGTAATCTCAATCCTCATGCTTTGTATTATCCCACTATTATGCTCACTCGGACCGCTGTCCGGTACTCATGTCTCTTATCATTTCCTTATCCATTGCACGCGTAGTGCTTTCCTTAACATTGGTATCGTGGGTTATTTCGACTGCGTAGCATGTCGACCCATGTTGCCGGTAATTTCCGTTCCCTTACTGATAGTATTCCATAGGTAGCGCCTGTTTCTCTGTTGCGCTCCATTGAAAACCTCCAAGTTCTCCGTAACTGTTGTGCAACAAGATGTTTCTCGTACTGCTTATTGTTAGCTAACTGCCAGATCGGGTTCCCCCGAGTAAGAGAAGGCTTTCTTCTCTCTGGCGTTTGTTTCACATATTTAGGGTTAGGGAGTGGAGGGCGGGCCTAGGTACTATGGATGTCCGGTAAACACCGGGAAGTCCTGACTAACGCACCTCTCACTCTATCTCTCAACCCTTAACCCATAACTCAATCTCAACCTCAATATTCTCCAAAGTCCGGTATTTCTTGTCTTCAGAGCGTAACTACGCTCTGATACCACTTTTTGTAACACCCCAACTCAATCCAGATGTGGTCTCGCAACTTAACAGTATATATATAAACATGTCACAGCGGAATTCTTTACAGTCCAGGACCTTGCCACGGTCTGTCTACAGAATATACCGAACATTAGTACTACAACCTTAACCAATTACATATCCTTCTTACAACCCCCTCACATCCTATACATCTTACTAACTCAAATTGCCATACGAGTGTACATGCACAACTCGTAGGCCACACTTAACCCGTAACACTTGTACCCCTTCTTACTCTCGCGACGGCCGCTTCCTGATGTACATGTGTAGTAAAACAGCCCCCAAAGGGGGTCAGCACGAATGCTGGTACGATCCCGTCATGGCCCCCAAGCTAACGTGGCTACGACGACTAATTGTCGGTAGCATGGAGGTTGATTAAATGCACAACATAATAGTAAATGCTGTAACAACAATCCATATATGAACAATCAAGTTCACACACCAATGAACGGCTTAAATGCGTTCCCTTAATTAGAGAGTTAGTTATTTAACTCCTTAAGTAATGTTCCCCCTTAATCTTAGTCCATCCTTATCTCACCTCAATCTTAGTCTTATCTTAATCTTAGAAACAACCATCCTTAAATAGGAGTGGATGTAGCTTATCTTAATCTAATAATACAAACCATCCTTTAAAAAGGAATGGTTGCAACTTATCTTAACCTTACCTTAATCTTAATCTTAATTTAATCTCAATATACAAACCGTTCCTGGAAGGGAATGGTTGTAGCTTAATTCGAACCTGGGATTTAGGTGATCCCACCGCACCATCTTAATGCCACCTACTCTGGACGGGAGTCCAGCGTAGCTGAGCCGGCAACCGGCCCTAGGCTACAAGTCCGGAGACAAGTCCTTAAGCGGAAGTCAATCTGCTATAGATACCGACCCCCTTTCCTTAGCATGCATGACCGGAGATCGGTCCCGGGTTTCCTCACTCAAGTTCCAGTTAGTAGTAATCTCAACCATGTTTGTTGGTTAATCTCTTTCGGTTCATATCGTCCCTTATTAGGGAGCGTTCCTTAGTCTCACTCAATTCCTTACTAAACATTGGTTAGTAAGTCCTCACGGTATGTTGTGTTAGTTTTCAAACATCACACAACAATACAATAAATATAATACATTCCGGTTGCATGCTTTATCTTGTTTAGTGAGCACACAAAAAAAATAGCACACAAGCCGAGGGACACCTCGTTAGCAAGCAGGTCACAAGAGAACTGTACCGTTCACCGTTGGCCGTTCGGTTGCTTAATCTCTTCCGGAGTCCAATTCCAAGTCCTAAAACATTCATTCAGTTTTAGGTTGTTAATCACTTAACTCAATTCAACTTACTTATCTTACTTAACTCACTTAACCCTTAATGATCCCAACCTAACAACTCTTAAGTCTTACAACTTAATCTTACGAACTTAACCTTAAACTTTTAAGCTTATTCTTAACTTAATCCCCTAGGTCTTTATACCTCTAGTATCATTGCCTCCTTAATGGGGTACCCTTAATACCACTAAATTCTCTTAGGGTTTCTCTTTTTTTTTTTAAGTCTTAAGGGTCGTCCGACCCACCGACCGACCCAACCTTATGGGTCGGTCCATCTCAGAAACTTTTCCGTCTTTTGAAACCCATCCGTCCGACCCAGAGCTTGACCGACCGACCCAAACCCTCTGGGTCGGTCCATTACAGAACCCATTTCCTACGTTAAATTTTGCCCGACCGACCCAAAGCTAAGCCGACCGACCCAAAACCCTCTGGGTCGGTCCAGTCCAGAGACATTCCGGCTGGCTCAACATGGCCCGACCGACCCACAACTGGGTCGGACCCTGGGTCGGTCCACTACAGATTTTTCTTTTAAATTGTTCTTTCAATTCCAAACTCTTCCACAAGTGTCCTAATAGGTCCAACACCATCTTGGCACATTAAACCCACCTTATAACCTCCACCAAACTCATTAAAACAACTTCCAAAGATCTTCTCAAACATTTACTCAATTCTTGCAAAAACTCCTAACACTTGTTAGTTAATCCCTTTTCTTTCCAACATGTACATTATGTCTAAAACTTCAACTGTCCAAAGTGTTTCTTTTCAACCCATATAACTCCTCCTTAACATCATTGCACTCCATCTTGCTTGTTAAACCTTCCAAGGTTATCTTGCATGTCCATGCACAATTTCTCTTCTTTTCATTTGTTACTCATCACTCTTAAACTCTTAAGCTTGCTTATACATTTCTTTCCATTATCTTAATACCTTGACATTGTTCTTCATTTACCTTAACCATGCAACACCCTCCGTAGACATTTCCACTTCTCTTATGCAACTTACCCACCATTCTCACGATCATACCCTCTTATACGTTTATAGTCATTTTCCTTGACGACTTACAACCTCCTCCTACCTTTTTCACTTCCATCACCCAAATCCACACATTACCATTCAACTAAACCTTACTAGTCCACCACTAACATCACCACCTCTTACACAAACTTCCCGAACTCTCATTGTTCTTCTCTTAGTTCATACCCAAATCACCTTAAAGCATTATACACCTTTCCTCCAGATTTGCACAAGTCTTACCATTCCTCGTACCATGACTTTGGTGTGTTCAATGCACCCATCTAAACTCTAATTTCCTCATAGACATGTCTAGGTCATTCTAAACCTCAAGAACTCCTTAGTTAACTCATTTCCACTCAAATTCCTCATAGTGACTCCTAGTAAATCCTAGGTCATATTAATTCTCCACCATCACCTAAACACTTATTTTCTACTCAAATTTCGCCATAGCTCCACTAGTATCTTATCATGCCAAAACACATTATTTTTCCTCAATCAACCATCTCACACACATCAAGTTCTTCTCATCATATCTCATCACCCAAACCAATTCATTCACAACAAACTCAATATATTGCAATAATCTTAAATTGCATAGCACTAAGGCTCTTAAATGACATGGCTCTTAGGCCCTTAAATGACTTAAACTTAAACACTGAATTTCCCACACATAAAAGCTTTCAACCTGCAAATTCACCCATCAATCTCATAGTAGTTATAATGCTCTTAAAATCATTCTTAAACTTATTTTACTAACTCATTCCCATTGGCTCCTTAGTCATAAGTTCACAAGCTTATTTAAGTTCTTTTTGTTAGGTTATATAACCCATTACCTAATGTAAGCCCTAGGCTACATTGGTACCCATATAAAACTCATTCCTTAATCTTAAACCACCATTAGGTAAGCAATTTACCTTGTTTTCTCAAGCTTATCTTAACCTCCTCCTTAGACCTTCTTCTTGCATGGATCTCGGCCACCACTTAAACTTCCTTTGCCAATGTTCTAACCAATATTCAATGACTCACATGAGTACTAAACAATACACTAACCTCAAGGAATGAAAACCTAGGTTAGAAATGTGTTCTAAGGCATAAAAGTGGATGATTACCTTTGAAGTCTCAAAGTAGACTTGGGCATTGAATGAAATAGGACCTCCACTAGTCCTTGGTGAATAAATCAAGCTAGAACAAGGCATAAAAACAAGGCCCCATGAGAAGGAATTTTCGGCCATATAAGGAAGATGATGGAAACTTGGTTTTTCTTACATTTTCTTTACCTTAAGAGAATGGAGAAGCTAATGAGCTCTTCAAACTTGATTTTACTCCATCAATGGAGTTTCCTCTTGGCACCAAAATGGAGCTTTGAAAGATTTGAAAAGATAGAAAGATAGGTCTTGGCCTAACTAAGAGAAATATATGTTTAGTTTTTGATTTGGAGCTAAAATGAGTAAGTTGTTGCCAAAGCAAGGTGGTGGTGCCATGGGTGCTGCTCCTACGTGAATGAATGGAGGAAGAAGATGGTGAAATCATTGGAAGAAGAGAAATGAAGAGAGAAAGAGAAAGGTGGCTAATGTAAGATATTTGCTTTAATAAAAATAGTACTCTTTTACTTATCTCTTCTTTTCTTCCTTATTTGACTACTTATGGTGACTCATCCTCCTTTAGAAAACCGGCCCCCTATCTTAAATAAGGCTAGTCATGGTCTTTGTTGACCAACTAATTAGCTTATATTGATTAAAACTTAAACTAGTCACTATTTGGCACTATTCACTAATTAGTGCACATATTTCTGAAATTTTGGATTTCCCATTTATTTAGGCTTCCTAATGTGATACTAATTAGTACACATGTTGATTAAAGAGTAATGATGGACATTTAGCCACTCAAAACTCAATTCTAAGACAATTTCTCAAAAATGTGCTTTAAGACTTCTTAAAGCACATTTTGTGTTTTAACTTGTTTTCAAGCTTGGTTCTCTTTTCTAATTGATTTAAAATGACCATTAGAATATTACTAAGGTCTTATCATGATATTTGGGTACTCACCCAAGTCTCTCCAAGCTTAGAGCACATTTTTGCCCTAATTGCCCTTAAGGCATTTTCTTGTGTTTTCCTTGGTTTAAATTGTCTGCCAATCTTTCTAAGGCATATTCTAGCCTTACTATATCATAATTGGATGTTTACTTAGCATACTTAGGTTTGGGGTATTTCAATCTACCCCCCTTAAAAGAACTTTGTCCCCAAAGTTCCCATGCATCTTATCTTATTAGAATACATGTCTTACTTCATTCCTTAGATCATATAGATCATACTTATGTATACTTAATCTCATTGGATCATTAGATCTGCCATATTCTTATACTTAAATATCACACAACATGCTTAAGCATGTATAGCACTCAAAATTCTCCTTGTTTCTTTTGATGATTAAAACATTCACATAATTTCCAACGTATTCTCCCATGTCACCGGTCCGTAGACAATGGCTCATTCGTCCTCGTCACCATGGGCCAGAATACAAACACGCTGCTCTCCCCATGTCACCGGTCCGAAGACAAAGGCTCGTGCGTCCTCGACTTCATGGGCGAGACTCAGTAAAAAGGTAATCGTTTTTACGAGGTCGTGTGAGGAATAATTCCTCTAATTAAAAAAAATACAATCAACTCCAATTTCATTTTATCCCAAGGCCTCTATCCATAGTGTGATTTAGTTGTGACCACTGGTAGGGAGTTTCAGGAATCATCCAACCCTGATGTGATCAGCATCAGTGTAGAACTATCCTTCCACCCCAATTTGTGTTCGGTTTCCCTTGATCCCTAGAAAATCAAGTTCCACCTCCCACCTCATTTTCAAACATCCAAATAATTCACTCATGTCCAATTTTCTATCTTTTTAGTTCTTCTAATCATAATCAACACATCTCCAAAGTGTGGACTCAGTCCATCAAACATTCCCAATTCATCTCTTAGTAATTACCTCAAGACTTAAATTCCTACTAAGTTCTATAACTGTCCCATACCAACTTCCACTGTCTCATACCACATAGCATTACTATTTCCTAACTCATAATCATATCAAATTGTATCTCATAATGTTATCTTATTCTTATCTCCCACATAGTCTCATATCGACTCTTACCTCATATACTCTTATTTCTTAAGTCTCCTTAATCCTCTTCCTTAATTCTCTTAACTTGTACTCGCACCGGAGTTAACAAGATAGGTACTTAATATGTATGGTATTCACATCTTCTGTGAGCAATAACCATGATTTATCTCGAAATGTTTATGTAAAACATATTCTCAAATTATTTTGTGCTATGCACACCGTAGTTTATGTACTCAGTACACAAACATATGCTAAGCGGTTTTCGCTCTACCTCCCTTAAAATGGATTACGCCCACGTAATCAACATTATATCATCCTTGAACATAAGTTCAAGATGTCTAATTCTTACCAAGCATTCTAGCTTCCATGTCATCTATCTTGCTTATAATTCGATCAGAAATGACTTAGTCTCTGTATCGAGGATTCTTACCGGTACTTATACCATTTCCTTAACTTAGTTTGGTCTAACCTCAAAGGTAGTGATCTGCTAGCCTCCGCTGCATGACTCTGATAGTTTTAGGTTTATTTGCCTCTCTTATCCCTTTACAGTATCGGATATCTTTCTCTTGCGTGCTTATGGTTTAGCACTAAAGGTCCCTCAATGGTCACGTGTTTTTATATATACACGGCCTTGATGAGTTGTAGCTCGTCTATCCAGTCTCCTGGAGATCTAATGTTCATACTCTTAGTGTTTTCTCGAATGTCTAAATCGTTCTCTCCAACCCTTGCTTGAGGATGATTCCTAATCTGAAACTACTGTTTAGTGCTTATTTCACTTTACAGTTTAATCTTATTCGTCTTAAGACATGTCCTATGTCTATACTTAACAATCCGTGCTTCTCCCACTTCATAGTCCTTAATTATTTGTTCTCTGATTCCCTTGTGTTGCTGGTTCAACTGAATTCTTCTCTTCGACTGTCTGTGGTAATGGCTGCTCTTGTCTGATCTTGTGTCGTTGTCCGTGGTACGGAGTCGACTACCTCCCGTGTTCCTTACACCACTCGTCTACATGCATGAGGTACCTTACTGGTACATTACTACTTACCCAACTAACTCATAAATGAGCATGTTAGGCCTGCAAGCCCCTGTGGGGTGCAATCGTCCCACGTCTCGTTTAGTAAACTCATAGTGTCCGTCACACGTTTAGCTATTGCTAATTATGGAGTATTCTGTTGTCGATCCCTCTTTCATCGTTCCATAATAACATTTATTGTTCTTCTTGAAGTCAATCAAGGGAAGTCCATTTACTGTGTTCTTGGGTATGGTATGCTCTAGCTCCTCTCTGTATTCCGTATTGATCCGGTCACTTAATATCTGAGGTCTCTTTCCGTAGAGCCTCTTATCTTGTTTCTCATATTTATGCTACTAGGAATGCACTTCCAGTTCCTTAAGGAATGGGTAGTGTGTTTCCTGTGAAATCTTACCTAGCCAGGTCCAGTGTAACACCCCTCATAACAAATACATAATAGTCGCTCACGTGAACAGGAATTAAAGGCGTCTCACAGCGGAAGAAATTACAGTAATAGAACTCACATGGGTGTTACTTGCCACCACTCGCCCATACGATTTAGCAGTAAACATCTTAACAAAATTAAACCTAAAATACAATCCGCAGTGACAACGAGATACCACCTACATTTCTATCTAAGTATCAATAGCACACTACTGTGAGCATCTAATCATAATCCAAATCTTACAACCCCTTTCCAGTGGAATCATTTAGTACATAACGAGGTATGAACGGTTAAATCCAAATCAACAACGTCCTAACTACCCCATCCCGCACTTCGGCTTCAATGTGTTCAGCAAACCTGCACAATAAGTGTAGTATCAGCGATAGTCGCTGAGTATGCCGGATCTGGACCCTATTGGTCACTTGTCATTTTTAGCCGTCTTGATATTAGATTGGTTTCATGCTTTGTCATTTTACAGATATGATAAATACTGTAACAACATGCATGATTATATAATCATTCATCAATCCAAACAAACATATATGGGTATACACATTACTTCATATCATCATACAATACATGGTACTGAGAACTCGTTCATCGTATGTTAACATCATCACATAGTACATCACTCGGCCCTCCGGGCCTTCACATATCGTTTGTTTAGGTTAGCACAGTCGGTGTCGTTAGGACAACCCGAAATATACTCACTTGGACAGTTAGTCCCACGTACACACAATGGTGCTCACTGCCCTTATCATCCGAAGACTCTGGGACTTATTCACTTTGCCTTTGTAAGGCGTCCATTTAGGTGGCCAAGGGCCTGGTGCCAACGGTAGCACACTCCGCCAGACGATCTATCTAGGCTCGATCAGGATAACTAGGGAAAACCCGATACGGATAACCCAAGAGATCTCTACGCGCGACCAGCAGCCAGTGACTGTCTGGATTAAGGTACATCATCACATTCATTTACACTCCACTGTTAGCTTTGTTAGTTAGATAGTGAGTTACAGTTTTAGTTATGGAGTACATCACTTAATTTGTTGGCTACCCTATGGGTCTTACGCATGCCTAGAATTATTCTAGGTAACATTCACTTTCGAGTCAAAGCTCTAGAGACCGACAATGTCGTGTCCCGTTCCTAAGTATTCTACTTAGGTTATACCTATATACTTGTAATACTTAGCGTATTAAGTCAAGCAACAGTGGTCACAATCACACATTTCACATATGTAGTTTTGTATAGGTCGATCTATAGTCGACGTAGTATTAGTCCCGTAGGGTGTTCGTGCATAAATAATGCATGAACATAACTACACATCACTACATAAATCCATACATACATTCACACAAGTTATTTATCAAACAAATCCGAGCCCGAGGAATCCCTCAGGACAACTCAGATCAAATCCCTTTACATACCGTACACCGTTGACTAGATTCGTGCAGTGCAGGCCACTAGAGCTTTCTTCGAGCGCGTACGTCGGGAATGCGATCTAGTAATACAAGGAACCAAGCGTCAATCCACATGACAGCACAATTCGTATCTCCGAATAATATTTGAAGTCCCAGTACTATGTCCCCAGACTTAACGTTTGTTGTTAGTTAACGATCATTCTAATATTTATAACCCCTTACTCGTTGTGTGAGTTAATTCTCGGTTTGCATCGAGCATGAAACCTTACGTTATACACTTATGATACTTCACTAGGGTTATTTATCACCAAGGTCTTATACTAACCGTAGTATTTTATGTCGTTATAACTATGGTGTATAACTTTATTCTTGGTACGTGTTTATCTATGTATGTATGCATTTAGCATAACAGTTTGAATAACTATATCCTTAGCCACATAATATTATTTGTGCCTATTTGTTCCATAATGTTATATGGTACGTTATTTTATGTGTCACTAGACTTATAACACGTGGGTTTTGATAACTTAGGAGTGTATCGAAAATAATATACATATGTGCACATTTGAACTCCTTTAATATATACTTTCATTACTCACCAAAATTACCACATAACTTATAATACATTGTAGGTATTTAATTTTATAACATCAAAACTTTGTGGTAAGATAAGACCCAAGGTCTTTTCACACTTGTTTGATTATCGGTTACACCTATATATGTACATCTAATTTCCTTTCACATCTCAAACTCACCATATTAATTTAGATTGAAGACCCTGGTCTGTATTACAACTTACCACTCACTGTAACTTAATTGCACAGAAAGAAAACATGACATCAGAAATCTTAAGTTCATGCCTTCGTAGTATATTTTTTTTATCTGTTTAGTAATTAAGTTGATTTCCAAATTCCTATGAATGTATCAGTTTAATCCACCCTCTTAGGAGTATCTTAGGTTCATGATTAACTCTCTCCAACTCCAAACAAACTGTTATGCTCACTTACAGAGACAGCTTAGTTCCTGAAATAAAACTGAAAACATTGTTTATGCATCTTTTCTTCAAGTCTTTCCTCAGTCCCATGCTCGGTTTCCAAACTTCTCAAACTATTACACCACTTGAGGCTTGCATTGGTAAGAGGTTTGAACTTAAGGAAAACTCAGAACAATGCTGTTATCATCTCAGCACCTCAAATTACAGAAACTAAAATTGTAACACTGTAACACATGATCTGATAATTCCTCTTGCACTTGTAATTTGTTCACGGTTCTGGTTTGAGTTTTCCCCAGGTTACTTAGCTACCGGAATAAATATCCTAGTACAGTCTTGACCACAAAACAGATTCGCCACCATAAAGTTTTAGCTCTTGACAGATCTATATACAGCAAGGAAAACAAGGATGACAGGGCTGAATCCAAACTGACAAAAACTCCTCTTTGTTTTCCTTCTGTTTAATTCACAGTTGGTTTTTTCTTCCTTATCGATGTGATTACATACTTAGATAATTGGTTTAGCTAGGTTTTAAGTCCTTGAACTACCCACAGCCATCCCTTTATATTCTCTGAAACTTGTTAAACAGAAACTGAAGTTTCTGAAACTGTAACTGGACTTCAGGACTGGTGTATACCCTTATTCTTACTTCTGCCTATTTTTTCTAACTGAGCTATACTCTCCCCATTTCCTTACCTACTTAACTACTGATGTATCGAGATCTTTAGACCCAAGAATAACTCAAGCAATCTCACTGATGCCACTGCAACTGTGTTACTGAATTGAAAATTGCAGAATCAGAAAACTGCAACAGATGAATCTTTTTCCTTCCTTTTCTTTTCTCTCTGTTGGTTTCGTTTCTGATCATTAATTCTTCCCAAGTGATTTGCCCAGCTACTTAAGTACTCAATCAAGCTTTTAAACTCAAACAAAATCCAGAACAGTCCTGTTACAGATATAGGAATAACCAGACACTTATCTGGTGAGAAAAACTGAAACTGAATTAGAACTGAAATCAAAACAGGAACTGATTTGTGATCTTGGTTTTCTTTCCTGTCGGGGGTTTTTTCTTTCAACAGATTAGATCTCCCTTAACTACTTACTCAGTTACTCAAATATTCCATTAAGCTTCTCATCCCATCTAAAACCTAAACACTTGTTACAGATACAGAAATCTCAAACACTGAAACCTGGAGCTAATCTCCAACACTGATAAAACTGAGATATGTTACAGTTTGTCCTATGTCCCTTTCCAGCTCCTTACCTTAGTTTCTATTTCCTCCCTGTTGTGCTCTTAGTTAGGAGCCTTAGTTTAGTTCTAATTTATTTAAACAATCCAAGACATTCAGTTAAAGTTACCAAGATCATCTTCTCAATAAAAATCCCAAAGGTCTGTACTGATAACAAACAGCCAGACAGTATTTTTGTAATTGGTTTTCTTTTCTGTTGCATGTATCTGTTTTCTGGTTCTTTAGTTGTTTAGCTATCTAGTTAACTGTCTAGGTGTCGGTTTAATCTTCATAGCAGCCCAAAGGTGACATGGGTCTCAACAGACAGAAAACTGGAACCTGTACTCTACCCCTTTGAAACTGGAAAATAAACTGTCACAACCTCTTAAATTTGCTTTTCTGTTACAGACTTGCTATCAGTTTAATCCCCAACTCGATTTGGTTGTTTAGGTATTAGTTTTAATGTAGTTTTAAACCACAAATACTCCAAGGCCACAAGGGCCACGTCCCTGAAAACTTTTTACACAGAACTTGAAACTGAAACAGGTAGATACACTTAAACTGCTGTGATGTTTTCTTTCTTTTTCCTTCCACTGTTTATGTATCTGGTTGGGTTTTTAACTCTCCCAAGTGTTCTTAACCATACCTGGGTGTGTTAGCATTGGTTTAAATTCATTTACACATACAACACAACTCCCTCTAAGCCCTCTGTAACCCCTTGCCAAAAAACTTAAAATCTCAGAAACTGAAAATTGACAAACCAACAGACACTGGTGCATGACTCATTTCTGTTACATGGTTGTGCATCAGGTTAGGCTTTTTAAATCCTCAAGATGTGATTTTCCACACTTAGGTGTGTTAGAATGTCTTAGATCCATTAACTCACCACACAAGCCAGTTGCACAAAATTACAGAAACTCAAAACTTACAGAAACATCAAACTGAGAACTTACTTCTGTTTTCTGAGAGTCTTATGTTTTGGTTTTCCTTTCAGTTCCCTTCACCACTAACCTAGATAGTTATGTGTTCGATTGAGTTTTAAGTTTCTAATCTAGTCTTTCTATTCTCACATTTCCTCTGCAAAACAGATACACCATCACGGGTCTCATTAGTTGAAGCTATACCAGAAACAAAAACCAGAACCATTTCTTCTGTTTTTCTGTTTGTTTTCTTTTCTTGTGTTGTGATTTGTTTTTATTCTTTTCTTCAACACTCTCACGTACAGAGATTTGTTCAGGTGTGTTATAGGCTTATAAGGTATTAGCAAATCAAAGCCACCTATCTACACCGAGGTTACATGCTACAGATTTGTATGATTAACCAGTTTGACAGATTTACTCTACTTTCTGTTTTTCTGATCTTGAGTTAGTTTAGGAGTTACTCACCAGTCTTGACAACTCTCTAGCTACACCTTGGGTGGAAACCTCGAACCCACAGCACCTTGGTCAGTTGGCTACACTGGAACAGTTTTACTTAGATATTAATCCGTGACAACTTAGAGGAAAAACATGGTTTGGAGTAACTGAAACAGGCATGGCCTGTACCTGGTTTTCTTTTCCTTCTTCACCGAGGATAGTACAGCAAGGGAGGTTGACTTGGTCTTATTCCTTCAACAAGCTGAGAAATACCTACTGCCTGCTACATGCGGAGAGAGACAGAAAGGAAGAAGGAGAACTCAGGACTAAATACGGTTACAACCGGTACAACCATGAAGAAAATATGGTGAAGCTTACGTAAGGAAACAAAAACAGAGGACAGAAGCTTATTGCATGCTAGGTTTATTTCTGTAACAGAGGAGGAGTTCAAGCTTGCTTCGTGTGGTCTTACCTTGCGAAAACAAGGAAGCTAACTTCCCTTCCTTCTCTGTTTCCCAACCGAATTTTCCCACTCTTCTAGCTCCCAGTAGCGGTCTTTGCTGCTGGGTGTATATACTCACGGTTTAGCTCTTGAAAATGCGAAACTCATGGAAGAACAGTGAGCAAGGTTTAAGCTCGGAAACTCACCTAACTACTGAGCAGCAGTTCTGGAGATCGTGGGCAGCTCTCGGTGGGAGTTGAAGCAGGCGAAGGTACTGAAAGAGAATGAGGAGAAGGTAATCGATTATAATGAAGTAGGTATGGTCGTTGGTCTGTGTGAGTGTCGTATGGGAATCCTCAAGAGGGATGGGTATTTTGGAAAAACAATTCCCTTGTCGCCTGAAAGTATATGGTAATCTGGAGGATGATGCAGTCTGTCGTATGGAAGTTTGAGATGGTTGAGTTTGAGGGGTCAATTACAAAGGGGAATGTCGGGTGCTTCATCACTCCTTTCTGTAACTTAAGTATGGTGATTACTTATTACAGTTCGTGGGTAGTTTATACCGAATACGAGCTCAGCTCGACTGGTTAAGGTTTCGGGATAGGTACAAGAGTCTCGAGTTTGAATCCCGGCTAGAGCATAGTTGCTCTTTTATTTTTATTTTCAGCCTTATTATGCCTATATATTGCATATAAGTGACTTGTATTAACGTGTTACGTTATTAGTTGTATGTACATATATGTATACGACTATTTCGTTATGCCCCGTTTTTAATTACATCGTTATACGGGTACAATTATTTATAGTAGTGTTCTAATTATATATACAACGTTATAACTTTGTAACGTTGTGCATATATACGTATATACTCGTTTTATACTTTAATGTTGTAAGTTATATATTTAAATAACGTTTAATTATTTAGGGGCATTTCAGGCTACCCCCCTTAAAGGGACTTCGTCCCGAAGTCGTCTTCCTCGAATGATTTATAGCAACTACCCATATGGACATGGTGCACATCTATTTGATGTGACGGTACCTAAGCGGTACAGTATAACTGAATTCATAAGGAGTGTACATATATATATATATACAATAGTCCACCATTCACACATGTTCACAACATACACATGCGCGCAATGCGCCAACAATCTACTAACAAGGCAAAACACGTATGCCCCGCATACAAATACACATACAGACACACATGATAATCAATTAGTACACGTATGTCCCGAAGTCGCTTTACTTAAATAGGTGTATTAATAACTACCCTTATAATCCCCATAATGTATATCTACGTGATATATCATTTACACACATGGTATTGCACCTATACAGCACATAGCCATCATCCATGGCGTTAATTCAAACATATGGATGTAGGCGATCCATCCGCACGACTATTTCCTATCAGTTCTACCAACTCTGACAACCTCCCCGAGGTGTCCACACCATACCATCATCACACATTCCATATCTTAAGGACTTACTTTGTATCCGGACTGTACCACATGTAATCAATCTACAAGGTACTATAAGTATGTATATCACACATATCATAAAGAACAGTACTACATTCATGTATGTAGACACATCATTTCAACAAGTATTTCATAAGATACATACAACAAGTGCACATTTCACACAAACAAATCAACCACGTACGCCCCGCGTACCCAACAACACCAACAAAATGAACGAACAACATCACAAACAACGTATGCCCCGCATACGAAACAAACCAACAATCAACATCGTGTGCCTCGCATACCCACAAACGTACCAACAACCAACATCGTATGCCCCGCATACCCATAAACTATTGTATGCCCCGCATACGAAATAATAGAATTTAGTGCAAACATGTGCACAGCCAAGAGGCTCTACCCCCCTTAAAAAGGGTTACGCCCCCGTACCCCACAAGTATTCAACAGCCGCTCCACGAGGAGCGCTGGATACTTGGCTCTCATAGAGTTCTCTAACTCTCATGTGGTGTTTCACTTTTGGAGTAGATTATTCCCATTTCAGAGAGACGGGTATGACTCTAGCCTCTTCGGGCTCTTAAATATATAAAGGGTGAGGCACGTGTTTGTGCCCTCTCCCGAATTGTTTTGATGGGCCCACTCGCTTCGTACAGAGGTGTAGACCCATGAATATAGGGTCGGTTGATTCCTTGTATTGTTGTATATCCCATCGTTAGGGTTACTAGCATTTTCGCGTATCTCGTCTCATAGACTTTCAGCTTGAGTTGTCATATGACATTGGCTATTATTTGTATTTAGTGCTCCTTGCACTTGTCTTTGTACATTTCCACGTAGATGATGTTTGTCATCCGTGTCTCCTGGTGGTTTTGTTCCAGAGTAATACACTGTTGTAGTTCTTTGATACGCACTCTTGTTGATATTCATTGCATCTTTCTGTATTTCTACTAGATTAATAGTTGCACAAGTGCAATACCAAAACACTCAGTCTTACAGAGTGCAGAGGCGTAAACTCTCAGCAGCTAATATCTAAAGAGTTACACAGATAAGAGGAGCGAATCATCATGTGAGTGGTACATTCCAAGTCCATTATTCCTTCTTAAGGTATCTGCTATCATTTAGCTTGTCCCTCATCATTGCGTAGTCACGCGTTTATGTTCACATCATCTGGTAGATTTATCTGGATTGCAAGAACTAGCATGATCCTTATGAGGGTTCTACGTATTATTCGTCCATATAGTGGTTCCTTGTTTCTGTCGTCTGCCTCGTCATCTTTGAAGGGTCTCCTTGTCTTCACTGTGTATCGTTGCTACTCTGTGTCGTAGGTTCCTGGTTCCTCTAGCCCGTCAGTTGATTTGCGGTTCTTCTCGTCTATTTGGGGTGATCTGCGTCACTGTCCGTAGCACGGAGTTGACTACTTCTCGTGTTCCTAACACTACTTGTCTACATGCATGGGGTACCATACTGATACATTACTACTTACCTGACTAGCCTATAAATAAGTCTGTCAGGCCCACATGCTCCTATCGGAGTGCGGTCGTCCCATGTCTCGTTTAGTAAACTGGTAGTGTCTGTCACACGACTATTGTGAAGTATTCTATTGTCAATCTCCCTTTTGATGGATGTCCTTGTTGTAGTTTGATGTTGATTGGTCCGCAATGTTGGTTATCTTGTCGTAGATTCTAATGTTCTAGCAGTATGGTGGTAAGGTGGTTGGAACATTATTTTTGTTCCCTGGACTCATGTCCTTAGTAACATATTAGTGGTAGCACTTGGTCGCTAACCAGTTAAACGTTAAACGTTGGTTCGTCTGTATGGCTGCAATCGATCAATGTAATGTTCGTGTTGAGCCAGCGATGTCAGTTCTCGTATTTCGATCTTCATGAGTATATACATAATCCTTTCCTCCAGGTTTAATCATTATCATATCTTGCCCATGCCTCCCGATACGGCGTAGGGTAAGTTCTCATACTTGGTATTTATATGCGTTCTCTCTCCCGTTTAATTGGGCGTATTGTAGATTGCATGATTGCTTGAGCAACTTGGCTCTTCATCTTTCCAACTATTTTCATTGATGGTAATGCATCCTCAAAGGGTATGCTATTTCTCATAAGATTAGGTTTGTCCATTAGGACTAAACATTTATCACCATTAGTGATTAGCATCACATGCTGGTATATACTCCTGGTATTCAGCTAGTAAGTAATGTCTTGGTTGTTACTTATTGTTTAGCGCTAGTTACTTGTAACTGCAGTTTTTTTTTGTATTTCAAGTGCGCGGTTTGGCGCCTGTTAGTGAATCATGATTGTTATTCACATTGCTTACGGTATGTACCGTAGCCCCCTTTTTCATTATATTAACTTTGATCTTGCTATTAGTAATATACCTGGAAAGGTAATTGGAGTCGGTGTTCCCGGTCTTCTGAGCTTATGCCTCTTATTTGCACCTTAGGTACGTGCGTACTCGCGCTATTTAGCGTTTGGTTAAGTGTTTGCCATTGTTTTAATTTGAATATTCGTTCTTCACTGACAGTCGTCACAACAGTGAACGACCTGTTTTTTAATATATATCAATACTTATCATCTTTACATGGTCGGACGCCAATGGCGGTAGCCATTCTTTCACCTAGAACTTGTTTGATAATCAGTATGATCCTGACAATGCATATGATTTAATCTTGATGTTGATTAGTTGTAATAGTACATAACAGTATATGGCACTCCTTAGTGAGGGTAGTGCTCAGAGGTGGTAATTATTCATGCGTTTAGTGTTGATTCGCGTTCATTGTTGCGAAGGTATTGGTATTGGCCGTATTACGGTATAATTGCTGTTTTCACTCTTGGTCCATCAGTGGACTGATACGCTTTACTAATTCTCTTGTGTTCATCACGTATTAGCGTATGTATGAATATAGTTAGTAAACTATAAGTTACATTTATTATAAAGTTAAAGTGTTATAACATATGATATGTATAACATTTTATTAAGTATTGGCAATATTGTAATAATGGAAAAATATCAGAAGTTGATGGAAATAAGAATTTTGATGTATATGCCTTTCGGCAATAATATAGTTTTTATTAAAAGTATGGGTTATAGTATATGTACTGAGAAAATGAAATTTATAACCTAAGGTTAGTATAAAATGAAACCTTAGGAATTTTTAAATTATTTTTTTTTTGCCCCGATATGTGACAAGATATTAAGATAAAGTTCTTAATATATTGCATAGTATAATGCATCAAATCAAATAATCATCTTACATTAAGTTGATGATGAAAATGTGACATATAATATAGGAGGGTAAATCATGAGATATGAATATAAGTGAATAATATAAATACTGCGCATACGATATAGTTGGATATTGTATGGCAGCGATCGTTATACGATCGTATTCTCGTCATAGTTTTATTTGTATGATTTAATATATATATAACGTAGCAGTTAATCGCAAGTTTTCTTTGCTAGTTGTTTGTAACTAGGATACTGCAGTTTTGTTTATCCTTATTATGATTAATTTTGGCAACTTGTGAAGAGTTTCAGGAGTCATACGACTCTGGTGTGATCAGCACCAGTGTTGCACTAGCCTTTCACCCCAATTTGTGGTTGGTTTTTCCTTGATCCCCGGGAATCAGGTTTCACCGTCCACTTCCAATTCAGCCATTTAATGGTTTGATAATTAAATTATGTTATCTTGGCTCAGCCGGTGTCATTTGATTCGTCTTGCTTAATAGTTATAATTGTAATGGGCTGGTGTGCCATTTTCATTGCGTTATTTGGACTCGTCAGGTCCTTCAGAGGTTGTAGGCCTCGTATCTTAGTGGTTTATTGTAACAATTGTAGTTATGTAGTTTATACTAGAGGTGTACAATTGTTTGGTGATTATTGGTAGCCATAGTGTCGTACCATAGGTCTACGCAGTTTACAGTATTCGTTTGTACGATAATAGCAGTGGTAACTGCAGTAGTAATTATTTGCAGCACTTGCAGTGGCAAGTGCGCGGGGTAGATGAAATTATTAGTACATTGTTCAAATCAGCGCTTGCAGTTGCAAGCGCACCATGCAAGTAGAGTTGTCGGTTTCCGACTTGTTTGTCTCTCACTGTTGTGTTGGTTGTTTAACTACTATTAGAAACATTGTTCATGAATAAGACGGTATCTGGATTTGGGAAATTTCCTGACCACATTGTCATTAGAATAATCAAGTCCTCTCTCACAATATATTTACAATAGCGTAAACGTTTGGACTTGTCTCCCTACAGGTACCGCCACGACAAGGTCGCAGTGTCACGGTGTTGTGTGTACACAAGTTTAGGATTGAAGTTTGAACATAACAGGACGGTATCCTCACAAGGTTCCTCCACGTTCTCAAGATCCTTTCTTTTTACAGTTTGGCGGTTAAAGGTTCCATTACGGGCGACGGTCTCGCGGAGTTCATGGTGCTCCCGGTCCGCTTGCCCTGATGTTCTTGGGTGATCCTTTCCACGCCGTTGTAGTAGTGGTGGCGCTCGCCTCTGGTAGTGTCTATTGATACGGCGCTTGGTCGTCAATGGAGGTATGACATTGAGGTTGTATTAGTGTTACAGGAGCAGGAATTATTCATTCGCTGCGAGAGTGTTTAAAAAAAGTCTGTTGGGCTGGGTAGCCCTTTTCCCTATATTCGGTGATTATATCTCTTGGTTGTATTATACTCATTAGGTTGTGGCGGGAGGGGTACTGTCGGCGGTAGTTCGTACTGGACTTCCACCTGCAAGTGGACTGCCGCCAATGTACTCATGACGTTTGTGCCTCCTCCTGGCTGAGCTCTCAGCTGGACCTTAACAGGGGTAATATTCCAGGGCCTTTATGCCTTTGGTCAGCTTCTTGGCTCACACCACCACTAGATGTCGGTATTACCGTTCGTCTTCTCAATAACACACCATAATACAATTAACTCATTTATGTGCCCCATGGGCTAACACTTGTAGGCCAAAGGCTCTGCCAAGACGTAATTCCATTAAGACACAGACGTTTCGTACCTCACAAACGTTTCCCAAGTTTCCCAAATCCTAAGCTCACTGTCTTAACCTAGTATCTCGTCATCAGAGCGGTACTCCGCTCTGATACCACTTTTGTAACACCCCTCATAACAAATACGTAATAGTCGCTCACGTGAACAGGAATTAAAGACGTCTCACAGCGGAAGAAATTACAGTAATAGAACTCACATGGGTGTTACTTGCCACCACTCGCCCATACGAGTGATGTAGCAGTACAACATCTTAACAAAATTAAACCTAAAAATACAATCCGCAGTGACAACGAGATACCACCTACATTTCTATCTAAGTATCAATAGCACAACTACTGTGAGCATCTAATCATAATCCAAATCTTACAACCCCTTTCCAGTGGAATCATTTAGTACATAACGAGGTATGAACGGTAAATCCAAATCAACAACGTCCTAACTACCCAATCCCGCACTTCGGCTTCAACGTGTTCAGCAACCTGCACAATAAGTGTAGTATCAGCGATAGTCGCTGAGTATGCCGGATCTGGACCCTATTGGTCACTTGTCATTTTTAACCGTCTTGATATTAGATTGGTTTCATGCTTTGTCATTTTACAGATATGATAAATACTGTAACAACATGCATGATTATATAATCATTCATCCAATCCAAACAGACATATATGGGTATACACATTACTGTCATACATCATACAATACAATGGTACTGAGAACTCGTTCATCGTATGTTAACATCATCACATAGTACATCACTCAGCCCTCCGGGCCTTCACATATCGTTTGTTTAGGTTAGCACAGTCGGGTGTCAGTTAGGACAACCCGAAATATACTCACTTGGACAGTAGTCCCACGTACACACAATGGTGCTCACTGCCCTGATCATCCGAAGACTCTGGGACTTATTCACTTTGCCTTTGTAAAGGCGTCCATTTAGGTGGCCAAGGGCCTGGTGCCAACGGTAGCACACTCCGCCTGACGATCTATCTAGGCTCGATCAGGATTAACTAGGGAAAACCCGATACGGGATAACCCAAGAGATCTCTACGCACGACCAGCAGAGAGTGACTGTCTGGATTAAGGTACATCATCACATTCATTTACACTCCACTGTTAGCTTTGTTAGTTAGATAGTCAGTTACAGTTTTAGTTATGGAGTACATCACTTAATTTGTTGGCTGCCCTATGGGTCTTACGCATGCCTAGAATTATTCTAGGTAACATTCACTTTCGAGTCAAAGCTCTAGAGACCGACAATGTCGTGTCCCATTCCTAAGTATTCTACTCAGGTTATACCTATATACTTGTAATACTTAGCGTATTAAGTCAAGCAACAGTGGTCACAATCACACATTTCGCATATGTAGTTTTGTATAGGTCGATCTATAGTCGACGTAGTATTAGTCCCGTAGGGCGTTCGTGCATAAATAAATAATGCAGTGAACATAACTACACATCACATACATAAATCACATACATACATTCACACAAGTTATTTATCAAACAAATCCGAGCCCGAGGAATCCCTCAGGACAACTCGGATCAAATCCCTTTACATACCGTACACCGTTGACTAGATTCGTGCAGTGCAGGCCACTAGAGCTTTCGAGCGCGTACGTCGGGAATGCGATCTAGTAATACAAGGAACACTAAGCGTCAATCCACATGACAGCACAATTCGGTATCTCCGAATAATATTTGAAGTCCCAGTACTATGTCCCCAGACTTAACGTTTGTTGTTAGTTAACGTATCGTTACTAATATTTATAAACCCCTTACTCGTTGTGTGAGTTAATTCTCGGTTTGCATTAGAGCATGAAACCTTACGTTATACACTTATGATACTTCACTAGGGTTTATTTATCACCAAGGTCTTATACTAACCGTAGTATTTTATGTCGTTATAACTATGGTGTATAACTTTATTTCTTGGTACGTGTTTATCTATGTATGTATGCATTTAGCATAACAGTTTGAATAACTATATCCTTAGCCACATAATATTATTTGTGCCATATTTGTTCCATAATGTTATATGGTACGTTATTTTATGTGTCACTAGACTTATAACACGTGGTTTTGATAACTTAGGAGTGTATCGAAAATAATATACATATGTGCCACATTTGAGCTCCTTTATTATATACTTTCATTACTCACAAAATTACCACATAACTTATAATACATTGTAGGTATTTAATTTTATAACATCAAAACTTTGTGGTAAGATATGACCCAAGGTCTTTTCACACTTGTTTGATTATCGGTTACACCTATATATGTACATCTAATTTCCTTTCACATCTCAAACTCACCATATTAATTATAGATTGAAGACCCTGGTCTGTATTACAACTTAACCACTCACTGTAACTTAATTGCACAGAAAGAAAACATGACATCAGAAATCTTAAGTTCATGCCTTCGTATATATTTTTTTTATCTGTTTAGTAATTAAGTTGATTTCCAAATTCCTAATGAATGTATCAGTTTAATCCACCCTCTTAGGAGTATCTTAGGTTCATGATTATCTCTTTCCAACACTCCCAAACAAACTGTTCTGCTCACTTACAGAGACAGCTTAGTTCCTGAAATAAAACTGAAAACATTGTTTATGCATCTTTTCTTCAAGTCTTTCCTCAGTCTCATGCCGGTTTCCAAACTTCTCAAACTATTACACCACTTGAGGCTTGCATTGGTAAGAGGTTTGAACTTAAGGAAAACTCAGAACAATGCTGTTATCATCTCAGCACCTCAAATTACAGAAACTAAAACTGTAACACTGTAACACATGATCTGATAATTCCTCTTACACTTGTAATTTGTTCACGGTTCTGGTTTGAGTTTTCCCCAGGTTACTTAGCTACCGGAATAAATATCCTAGTACAGTCTTGACCACAAAACAGATTCGCCACCATAAAGTTTTAGCTCTTGACAGATCTATATACAGCAAGGAAAACTAGACAGGGCTGAATCCAAACTGACAAAAACTCCTCTTTGTTTTCCTTCTGTTTAATTCACAGTTGGTTTTTTCTTCCTTATCGATGTGATTACATACTTAGACAAGTGGTTTAGCTAGATTTTAAGTCCTTGAACTACCCACAGCCATCCCTTTATACTCTCTGAAACTTGTTAAGCTGAAACTGAAGTTTCTGAAACTGCAACTGGAATTCAGAACTGGTGTATACCCTTATTCTTACTTCTGTCTGTTTTTCTCACTGAGCTATACTCTCCCCATTTCCTTACCTACTTAACTACTGATGTATCGAGATCTTTAGACCCAAGAATAACTCAAGCAATCTCACTGATGCCACTGCAACTGTGTTACTGAATTGAAAATTGCAGAATCAGAAAACTGCAACAGATGAATCTTTTTCCTTCCTTTTCTTTTCTCTCTGTTGGTTTACGTTTCTGATCATTAATTCTTCCCAAGTGATTTGCCCAGCTACTTAAGTACTCAATCAAGCTTTTAAACTCAAACAAAATCCAGAACAGTCCTGTTACAGATATAGGAATAACCAGACACTTATCTGGTGAGAAAAACTGAAACTGAATTAGAACTGAAATCAAAACAGGAACTGATTTGTGATCTTGGTTTTCTTTCCTGTCGGGGGTTTTTTCTTTCAACAGATTAGATCTCCCTTAACTACTTACTCAGTTACTCAAATATTCCATTAAGCTTCTCATCCCATCTAAAACCTAAACACTTGTTACAGATACAGAAATCTCAAACACTGAAACCTGGAGCTAATCTCCAACACTGATAAAACTGAGATATGTTACAGTTTGTCCTATGTCCCTTTCCAGCTCCTTACCTTAGTTTCTATTTCCTCCCTGTTGTGCTCTTAGTTAGGAGCCTTAGTTTAGTTCTAATTTATTTAAACAATCCAAGACATTCAGTTAAAGTTACCAAGATCATCTTCTCAATAAAAATCCCAAAGGTCTGTACTGATAACAAACAGCCAGACAGTATTTTTGTAATTGGTTTTCTTTTCTGTTGCATGTATCTGTTTTCTGGTTCTTTAGTTGTTTAGCTATCTAGTTAACTGTCTAGGTGTCGGTTTAATCTTCATAGCAGCCCAAAGGTGACATGGGTCTCAACAGACAGAAAACTGGAACCTGTACTCTACCCCTTTGAAACTGGAAAATAAACTGTCACAACCTCTTAAATTTGCTTTTCTGTTACAGACTTGCTATCAGTTTAATCCCCAACTCGATTTGGTTGTTTAGGTATTAGTTTTAATGTAGTTTTAAACCACAAATACTCCAAGGCCACAAGGGCCACGTCCCTGAAAACTTTTTACACAGAACTTGAAACTGAAACAGGTAGATACACTTAAACTGCTGTGATGTTTTCTTTCTTTTTCCTTCCACTGTTTATGTATCTGGTTGGGTTTTTAACTCTCCCAAGTGTTCTTAACCATACCTGGGTGTGTTAGCATTGGTTTAAATTCATTTACACATACAACACAACTCCCTCTAAGCCCTCTGTAACCCCTTGCACAAAAACTTAAAATCTCAGAAACTGAAAATTGACAAACCAACAGACACTGGTGCATGACTCATTTCTGTTACATGGTTGTGCATCAGGTTAGGCTTTTTAAATCCTCAAGATGTGATTTTCCACACTTAGGTGTGTTAGAATGTCTTAGATCCATTAACTCACCACACAAGCCAGTTGCACAAAATTACAGAAACTCAAAACTTACAGAAACATCAAACTGAGAACTTACTTCTGTTTTCTGAGAGTCTTCTGTTTTGGTTTTCCTTTCAGTTCCCTTCACCACTAACCTAGATAGTTATGTGTTCGATTGAGTTTTAAGTTTCTAATCTAGTCTTTCTATTCTCACATTTCCTCTGCAAAACAGATACACCATCACGGGTCTCATTAGTTGAAGCTATACCAGAAACAAAAACCAGAACCATTTCTTCTGTTTTTCTGTTTGTTTTCTTTTCTTGTGTTGTGATTTGTTTTTATTCTTTTCTTCAACACTCTCACGTACAGAGATTTGTTCAGGTGTGTTATAGGCTTATAAGGTATTAGCAAATCAAAGCCACCTATCTACACCGAGGTTACATGCTACAGATTTGTATGATTAACCAGTTTGACAGATTTACTCTACTTTCTATTTTTCTGATCTTGAGTTAGTTTAGGAGTTACTCACCAGTCTTGACAACTCTCTAGCTACACCTTGGGTGGAAACCTCGAACCCACAGCACCTTGGTCAGTTGGCTACACTGGAACAGTTTTACTTAGATATTAATCCGTGACAACTTAGAGGAAAAACATGGTTTGGAGTAACTGAAACAGGCATGGCCTGTACCTGGTTTTCTTTTCCTTCTTCACCGAGGATAGTACAGCAAGGGAGGTTGACTTGGTCTTATTCCTTCAACAAGCTGAGAACTACCTACTGCCTGCTACATGCGGAGAGAGACAGAAAGGAAGAAGGAGAACTCAGGACTAAATACGGTTACAACCGGTACAACCATGAAGAAAATATGGTGAAGCTTACGTAAGGAAACAAAAACAGAGGACAGAAGCTTATTGCATGCTGGGTTTATTTCTGTAACAGAGGAGGAGTTCAAGCTTGCTTCGTGTGGTCTTACCTTGCGAAAACAAGGAAGCTAACTTCCCTTCCTTCTCTGTTTCCCAACCGAATTTTCCCACTCTTCTAGCTCCCAGTAGCGGTCTTTGCTGCTGGGTGTATATACTCACGGTTTAGCTCTTGAAAATGCGAAATTCATGGAAGAACAGTGAGCAAGGTTTAAGCTCGGAAACTCACCTAACTACTGAGCAGCAGTTCTGGAGATCGTGGGCAGCTCTCGGTGGGAGTTGAAGCAGGCGAAGGTACTGAAAGAGAATGAGGAGAAGGTAATCGATTATAATGAAGTAGGTATGGTCGTTGGTCTGTGTGAGTGTCGTATGGGAATCCTCAAGAGGGATGGGTATTTTGGAAAAACAATTCCCTTGTCGCCTGAAAGTATATGGTAATCTGGAGGATGATGCAGTCTGTCGTATGGAAGTTTGAGATGGTTGAGTTTGAGGCGTCAATTACAGAGGGGAATGTCGGGTGCTTCATCACTCCTTTCTGTAACTTAAGTATGGTGATTACTTATTACAGTTCGTGGGTAGTTTATACCGAATACGAGCTCAGCTCGACTGGTTAAGGTTTCGGGATAGGTACAAGAGGTCTCGGGTTTGAATCCCGTCTAGAGCATAGTTGCTCTTTTATTTTTATTTTCAGCCTTATTATGCCTATATATTGCATATAAGTGACTTGTATTAACGTGTTACGTTATTAGTTGTATGTACATATATGTATACGACTATTTCGTTATGCCCCGTTTTTAATTACATCGTTATACGGGTACAATTATTTATAGTAGTGTTCTAATTATATATACAACGTTATAACTTTGTAACGTTGTGCATATATACGTATATACTCGTTTTATACTTTAATGTTGTAAGTTATATATTTAAATAACGTTTAATTATTTAGGGGCATTTCATCCAGACTACTGGCATCAATGCTCAGTTCGTCTACCATCTTATTTCCTTACTTATACTGGTCTTAACTCATAAATCTAATTGCCTCAGTGTCAATATTTGACGGCTCATACATAAAGGTCGCCTTACCGCGTACCATGACTTAATCCACTTATCTAACTATTGTACTCACGACCACTACTATCATGGTAGTTGGCCCTTACCATGTTGCCCATTAATGGTGCAACCTCTTATTCACTTGTTCTAATGCCTTACCTTATACTTAATCCCTTCTTGGTGTAAACACACTGGGAGTTCTCTCATTCCGGTATTGGCGGTTGTCGTACCGTGTTGTAAAATAGTTGTCTCTTGATATGAAGATGTTCTGCTCCAATCTCAGATTCGTAAGTAGGCTAATTTCTTTCGCTTTCTTTCATCCTTAGTGATGTTATCTACCATGTAGTTTAACTGGTTACTGAAGAAGTCATCCACTGAATCACAAGCTCTTCTGAGCATTGATTAACTGACGTGCCATAATGTGCAGTCACAATGTTTATCTCTGGCCATTACTAATTCTTACATCCTGGGTGTTGGATATGGGGTCTATCTGTGCAACCTTCCTTATTACTCAAGTGTATCTGGTATGTTCTAAGGTAATCTCAAGGTTCATAGTTTCCATTTTCTAAATAAAGTGTATTTTATCTCTAATAGGTGAAAGCCCTTTTGAGGGGTTCATTCCCACTCATGGCCTCACAACAAGGAGAGGTATCCCCACCCTAAAAGGCATGGTTCGTTCTCTGCTCCTGTCCTTAGCATTATCTCAATATTCTCATTGGTACCCTTTCTTGGTAATGTTCTTCCCAATCTAAGTTATAGGTTTGGTAACCGTTCATATCTACAAATTGTAGTCCCTTCGTGGCTTAAACAAGCTCTCTTATAACTTACTGTGCCTCGGGCTCTGATGTGGTTAACATCCTTGGCTCGTAGGCTCTTAATGCTTAATGTCTCAGTTCATTATTTGTACTCTTACTCATCTGCAGGTCATCCCTATAAGATTCTGGTTCTTTGAGCACTATCCACCGTTAGGTTACATACTAAATGTAGTATCGGGTTCCATGATAAGTTGCTGCATCCTGCTTCCTGCTAGGGAAGTTGTTCAGGTGATCTGAGGTTACTAAATGTCTTTGACAATACTGTCATTTTACTAGACTTATGTCTTTTAATAATCAAGGTTAGGTTCGTATTAGGCGTTTGCCTTACGGTGTCCAAGTTGGATATCATCCTGTCATCTTATACTCCCATCTCAACGCTTCGTTCAACTTCCGTTGACTATGCCACCCGTTGATGATCAATCATACTTGGGTGTTAACGACTATGCCCGCTCTGTGGGGGTAGTCCTCTAAGCTTTCCTTTTCCAGGGTTGTACGACCTTAATCCTTAGTAGGTTATAGCTTACGTTTATTTCTTTTATTCTTGTTTTCTGGGTTTTCCAACATCTTCATTGAAGAATGTTGTTATTGGTATCCTTAATGGTCACTCTGGGAGTCTTATCCCGTTTTCGTTGTAAGTCGATGCTTCAACAGTCTCAATAGTATCTTAAAATACATCCCTTGTATATCATTGCTTATATAGTGTTTTTGCTCGCATTACCGAGCGATCTCTTAGGTTTTCCCCTTGGAGTTCGGGATTATGTTCTTACCGTACTGTCGGTTGTTGTTGTAGTGGGTTATACCGTTGCTAATATTTATACGGTTTAATACTTTGTCCAAGTTCTGCTCCCAGCAGACTGGTGTGTCACCTCATCTCATCATGGTTAGGCCGTCGGGCCTTTCCAAGGTCTTATTTTTCTGTTCTTATGGATTTACAATCCGGTATTAATATGTGTTACAACTGTAGCGTTATCCTATCTTGCCATGGTGGCTTCCCGTGTAGCTTAACCGTGGTAGCACTTGCTATGGCAAGTGCGCCATGCAGGATGGGTTATTGGTACAAGGTACATCGGTAGTGACACTTCCTTCTAATTTCCATGTAATTGGCAGTCCTCGGGACTCCATCGATAATCTCTTATTTTGGATAACCGTCCATCCGGCAGTTTCCTTGTTGTTTGACAGTACTGTCATCTATTAGGGCGTTCCTCTTTCTGAGGGAATCCCTTAATATTTTCTTATGTCTTAACCCTCGCTCCTCTCTCCACACATTTTGTTGTGGTTACTCAGTAATGATTCTCCTTTAGGCACTACATCGTAGCCCTATTTCGGTATACAATTTATATGAGTTCCTATCGTCGTCCGCATTATGTTGGCCAGGTTTTATAACCTTCCTCATTGTATGGGGTTTGGAGTTCCCGTTTCTAACTGGACTTTCCAGTAATCTCAATCCTCATGCATTGTATTATCCCACTATTATGCTCACTCGGACCGCTGTCCGGTACTCATGTCTCTTATCATTTCCTTATCCATTGCACGCGTAGTGCTTTCCTTAACATTGGTATCGTGGGTTATTTCGACTGCGTAGCATGTCGACCCATGTTGCCGGTAATTTCCGTTCCCTTACTGATAGTATTCCATAGGTAGCGCCTGTTTCTCTGTTGCGCTCCATTGAAAACCTCCAAGTTCTCCGTAACTGTTGTGCAACAAGATGTTTCTCGTACTGCTTATTGTTAGCTAACTGCCAGATCGGGTTCCCCCGAGTAAGAGAAGGCTTTCTTCTCTCTGGCGTTTGTTTCACATATTTAGGGTTAGGGATGTGGAGGGCGGGCCTAGGTACTATGGATGTCCGGTAAACACCGGGAAGTCCTGACTAACGCACCTCTCACTCTATCTCTCAACCCTTAACCCATAACTCAATCTCAACCTCAATATTCTCCAAAGTTCGGTATTTCTTGTCTTCAGAGCGTAACTACGCTCTGATACCACTTTTTGTAACACCCCAACTCAATCCAGATGTGGTCTCGCAACTTAACAGTATATATATAAACATGTCACAGCGGAATTCTTTACAATCCAGGACCTTGCCACGGTCTGTCTACAGAATATACCGAACATTAGTACTACAACCTTAACCAATTACATATCCTTCTTACAACCCCCTCACATCCTATACATCTTACTAACTCAAATTGCCATACGAGTGTACATGCACAACTCGTAGGCCACACTTAACCCGTAGCACTTGTACCCCTTCTTACTCTCGCGACGGCCGCTTCCTGATGTACCTGTGTAGTAAAAACAGCCCCCAAAGGGGGTCAGCACGAATGCTGGTACGATCCCCTCATGGCCCCCAAGCTAACGTGGCTACGACGACTAATTGTCGATAGCATGGAGGTTGATTAAATGCACAACATAATAGTAAATGCTGTAAACAACAATCCATATATGAACAATCAAGTTCACACACACAATGAACGGCTTAAATGCGTTCCCTTAATTAGAGAGTTAGTTATTTAACTCCTTAAGTAATGTTCCCCCTTAATCTTAGTCCATCCTTATCTCACCTCAATCTTAGTCTTATCTTAATCTTAGAAACAACCATCCTTAAATAAGGAGTGGATGTAGCTTATCTTAATCTTAATAATACAAACCATCCTTTAAAAAGGAATGGTTGCAACTTATCTTAACCTTACCTTAATCTTAATCTTAATTTAATCTCAATATACAAACCGTTCCTGGAAGGGAATGGTTGTAGCTTAATTCGAACCTGGGATTTAGGTGATCCCACCGCACCATCTTAATGCCACCTACTCTGGACGGGAGTCCAGCGTAGCTGAGCCGGCAACCGGCCCTAGGCTACAAGTCCGGAGACAAGTCCTTAAGTGGAAGTCGAATCTGCTATAGATACCGACCCCCTTTCCTTAGCATGCATGACCGGAGATCGGTCCCGGGTTTCCTCACTCAAGTTCCAGTTAGTAGTAATCTCAAGACCATGTTTGTTGGTTAATCTCTTTCGGTTCATATCGTCCCTTATTAGGGAGCGTTCCTTAGTCTCACTCAATTCCTTACTAAACATTGGTTAGTAAGTCCTCACGGTATGTTGTGTTAGTTTTCAAACATCACACAACAATACAATAAATAATACATTCCGGTTGCATGCTTTATCTTGTTTAGTGAGCACACAAAACAAATAGCACACAAGCCGAGGGACACCTCGTTAGCAAGCAGGTCACAAGAGAACTGTACCGTTCACCGTTGGCCGTTCGGTTGCTTAATCTCTTCCGGAGTCCAATTCCAAGTCCTAAAACATTCATTCAGTTTTAGGTTGTTAATCACTTAACTCAATTCAACTTACTTATCTTACTTAACTCACTTAACCCTTAATGATCCCAACCTAACAACTCTTAAGTCTTACAACTTAATCTTACGAACTTAACCTTAAACTTTTAAGCTTATTCTTAACTTAATCCCCTAGGTCTTTATACCTCTAGTATCATTGCCTCCTTAATGGGGTACCCTTAATACCACTAAATTCTCTTAGGGTTTCTCTTTTTTTTTTTAAGTCTTAAGGGTCGTCCGACCCACCGAATGACCCAACCTTATGGGTCGGTCCATCTCAGAAACTTTTCCGTCTTTTGAAACCCATCCGTCCGACCCAGAGCTGGACCGACCGACCCAAACCCTCTGGGTCGGTCCATTACAGAACCCATTTCCTACGTTAAATTTTGCCCGACCGACCCAAAGCTAAGCCGACCGACCCAAAACCCTCTGGGTCGGTCCAGTCCAGAGACATTCCGGCTGGCTCAACATGGCCCGACCGACCCACAACTGGGTCGGACCCTGGGTCGGTCCACTACAGATTTTTCTTTTAAATTGTTCTTTCAATTCCAAACTCTTCCACACGTGTCCTAATAGGTCCAACACCATCTTGGCACATTAAACCCACCTTATAACCTCCACCAAACTCATTAAAACAACTTCCAAAGATCTTCTCAAACATTTACTCAATTCTTGCAAAAACTCCTAACACTTGTTAGTTAATCCCTTTTCTTTCCAACATGTACATTATGTCTAAAACTTCAACTGTCCAAAGTGTTTCTTTTCAACCCATATAACTCCTCCTTAACATCATTTCACTCCATCTTGCTTGTTAAACCTTCCAAGGTTATCTTGCATGTCCATGCACAATTTCTCTTCTATTCATTTGTTACTCATCACTCTTAAACTCTTAAGCTTGATTATACATTTCTTTCCATTATCTTAATACCTTGAAATTGTTCTTCATTTACCTTAACCATGCAACACCCTCCGTAGACATTTCCACTTCTCTTATGCAACTTACCCACCATTCTCACGATCATACCCTCTTATACGTTTATAGTCATTTTCCTTGACGACTTACAACCTCCTCCTACCTTTTTCACTTCCATCACCCAAATCCACACATTACCATTCAACTAAACCTTACTAGTCCACCACTAACATCACCACCTCTTACATAAACTTCCCGAACTCTCATTGTTCTTCTCTTAGTTCATACCCAAATCACCTTAAAGCATTATACACCTTTCCTCCAGATTTGCACAAGTCTTACCATTCCTCGTACCATGACTTTGGTGTGTTCAATGCACCCATCTAAACTCTAATTTCCTCATAGACATCTTTAGGTCATTCTAAACCTCAAGAACTCCTTAGTTAACTCATTTCCACTCAAATTCCTCATAGTGACTCCTAGTATCTTATCATGCCAAAACACATTATTTTCCTCAATCAACCATCTCACACACATCAAGTTCTTCTCATCATATCTCATCACCCAAACCAATTCATTCACAACAAACTCAATATATTGCAATAATATTAAATTGCATAGCACTAAGGCTCTTAAATGACATGGCTCTTAGGCCCTTAAATGACTTAAACTTAAACACTGAATTTCCCACATATAAAAGCTTTCAACCTGCAAATACACCCATCAATCT
Organism: Limonium bicolor; assembly: GCA_023374045.1. Taxonomy (NCBI): domain Eukaryota; kingdom Viridiplantae; phylum Streptophyta; class Magnoliopsida; order Caryophyllales; family Plumbaginaceae; genus Limonium; species Limonium bicolor. Next base: position 121,195,031 of record CM041779.1, on the reverse strand, counting down.
CATAGTAGTTATAATAAACTTATTTTACTAACTCATTCCCATTGGCTCCTTAGTCACAAGTTAACAAGCTTATTTAAGTTCTTTTTGTTAGGTTATATAACCCATTACCTAATGTAAGCCCTAGGCTACATTGGTACCCATATAAAACTCATTCCTTAATCTTAAACCACCATTAGGTAAGCAATTTACCTTGTTTTCTCAAGCTTATCTTAACCTCCTCCTTAGACCTTCTTCTTGCATGGATCTCGGCCACCACTTAAACTTCCTTTGCCAATGTTCTAACCAATATTCAATGACTCACATGAGTACTAAACAATACACTAACCTCAAGGAATGAGAACCTAGGTTAGAAATGTGTTCTAAGGCATAAAAGTGGATGATTACCTTTGAAGTCTCAAAGTAGACTTGGGCATTGAATGAAATAGGACCTCCACTAGTCCTTGGTGAATAAATCAAGCTAGAACAAGGCATAAAAACAAGGCCCCATGAGAAGGAATTTTCGGCCATATAAGGAAGATGATGGAAACTTGGTTTTTCTTACATTTTCTTTACCTTAAGAGAATGGAGAAGCTAATGAGCTCTTCAAACTTGATTTTCCTCCATCAATTGAGTTTCCTCTTGGCACCAAAATGGAGCTTTGAAAGATTTGAAAAGATAGAAATAGGTCTTGGCCTAACTAAGAGAAATATGTTTTAGTTTTTGATTTGGAGCTAAAATGAGTAAGTTGTTGCCAAAGCAAGGTGGTGGTGCCATGGGTGCTGCTCCTACGTGAATGAAGGGAGGAAGATGGTGAAATCGTTGGAAGAAGAGAAATGAAGAGAGAAAGAAGAAAGGTGGCTAATGTAAGATATTTGCTTTAATAAAGCAAATAGTACTCTTTTACTTATCTCTTCTTTTCTTCTTTATTTGACTACTTATGGTGACTCATCCTCCTTTAGAAAACCGGCCCCCTATCTTAAATAAGGCTAGTCATGGTCTTTGTTGACCAACTAATTAGCTTATATTGATTAAAACTTAAACTAGTCACTATTTGGCACTATTCACTAATTAGTGCACATATTTCTGAAATTTTTGATTTCCCATTGATTTAGGCTTCCTAAAGTGATACTAATTAGTACACATGTTGATTAAAGAGTAATGATGGACATTTAGCCACTCAAAACTCAATTCTAAGATAATTTCTCAAAGATGTGCTTTAAGACTTCTTAAAGCACATTTTGTGTTTTAACTTGTTTTCAAGCTTGGTTCTCTTTGCTAATTGATTTAAAATGACCATTAGAGTATTACTAAGGTCTTATCATGATATTTGGGTACTCACCCAAGTCTCTCCAAGCTTAGAGCACATTTTTGCCCTAATTGCCCTTAAGGCATTTTCTTGTGTTTTCCTTGGTTTAAATTGTCCGCCAATCTTTCTAAGGCATATTCTAGCCTTACTACATCATAATTGGATGTTTACTTAGCATACTTAGGTTTGGGGTATTTCATACCTACTACTCATAACCTCATTCATTGCTCATTTCACCTGTTTGTAAACAGCATCAATATACCAAACTCTCCAACACAATACTACCCATTATCACTCAATAATTTCCTGCACATTCCCATTTCTTTCCTTAAGGTTTATACATGTTTTGGGATCAACTTTTGAAGCTTTAAAACATTTAAGTTCTCTTACCCATTTCATTACTACTCATTATCATTATACATCGCACATTTTAAACTACTAAAAACTGTTACATAAAACATTTACAAGACTCCACAAAAGAGTGCAATTTACCTTGTTCTTTACTAGCTTCTCCTTTCTTCTTCTTTCCTTCTTTCTTCCTTCTTTCTTTCTTTTCCTTCCCACCGGTTTTGTAGATTAAATTCTCTAAAACTACAACCCATACACACCACCATTCAATACAAAACTAACCCCTAACCATCTTTGAAGCTTAAGGTATATTCTAGGGTTTAGGAAATCGCATTACCTTGCAAGGGTGCAAATGAAGCTTGGAGTGGTTCAAGAACAAGATTTCCAACTCCTTCAACAAGCCAAAATCGGCTAGAGTGCAAAGAAATCAAACAAGGTTTTAGCTTCATTTTCGTTTTGCCCATGAGGCTAGAAAAACAAAGGAGTTTCAAGAAGATTTTTACCTTAAAATGACAAGGAGGAAGAGGTGGTTCTAATGGTGGTCTTGAAACTCCAAATGCTCCATACCCATGGAGATGAAAGTTGTCGTTTTCGATTTTTGAAAAGATAGGAATGTAGCTCTTGATGAGAGGATTCCAATGGTACAAGTTTTGTAATTTTTGGAGGAGATTTGAGGTAGTAACAAGAGGAGAGAAGTGGTGTTTTGTGTGGGTTTGTTCATTCCTCCATGGCTGTCGCTGGAGAAGGAAGAAGGAAATAGAGAGTGAGGGGGAAGGGGCTGCTACGTGAGTGAAGAAATGAGAGGATAGAGAGAGAGAGAGTGAGTGGTAAAGTAATATATGTTACTTTTTGCTTTTGAAATGCTTTTGTCTTTTGTGAATAAAAAGAGAATAGAGAGTGTGTGAGAGAGAGAGCAAATCGTGACACACACAGCCCATGTGGGTTTTAGAATTCTATTTACAATATTGGACACATAAGTTTTGGTTATTTATGTTTCTACCCACAACTTCCGTTTTTGACAGTTTTTACTAATTACTCGTTTTATTGATTTTATTGGTTCTAAAGCTTCACTAATATTTATTAATGATTATTTAGTTGACCAAAATTGTTACGAGTCTATTTGACCCGCTTAAAGACACGTTTTCCCCGGTTACCTCGAAGAACGCGTTTTAAGGTTCTATTAGCGTTTTAATTCATTATTTGGATCCGTTTTCTTCGGGAGTTGTTCCCATATATTATTTAGGTCTTATTAAACCTTTGGAATCCATATAATACGCTAACCGAGGACTCATACCTCCTATGGTTATTTTAACGCTTATTTAGCGTTTTTCGCTTTTTAAGCGTTTCTTTTTCTTTATTTCTTTTGGATTTATTCTCCTTACCAATATTAATTAGGTACCATTAGGCCCTTAAATACGTATTAAATTAATTTTAATGCCTATATTTAAGTTCGGGGTATTTCAATCTACCCCCCTTAAGAACTTTGTCCTCAAAGTTGTTCGAGGTTATGGGATTACTATACTTACTCATTTACACTTGCCTAATACCAAAGCCATGCACTCCTCCTCCTTACAATTCCCAAATTCGTTCCTCCAAGTTTCTCCTTTCCATACCATACCTATGTACAATAGTTACTCCAATCCATATTACTATCAGCCATCCGATTCCTCATTACAAAATTTATACATACCTACAGTGCAAAGCTGTCCCCAAAGCAATGCAATACTCATCACAATCCCGCAGGCACTCAGGTCATCTCGACACAGGACTCCTCTATGTCCCGTTGCCCTTGGAATAATACAATATGCTACCTACTGTCATTCTCCGTATAAGCTTCTAACAATTACTTACTCTCCAGTCTAAGGAAAATTCTTTTACAACTACCAATTAGAAATCTTTCTAAAGCATACAACTCCAAATTCCAATTTTTTTTATTCATTACTTCTTTCCTATGTGTGATTCTTGTGACCACTTGAGGGGAGCTTCAAGAATCATTCAACCCTGATGTGATCAGCATCAGTGTTGAACTATCTTTCCACCCTAATTTGTTTCGGTTTCCCTTGACCTGATCAGGATCAAGTTCGACTTCCCACATCAGTTTCAAACAAGCAAACAATTTAATTGTTTTCATTTTCTATCTTTTTACTCTTTCTAGTTGTGATACGAATTCATACATCTCCAAAGGATGGAATCAATCCATCAATCATTCTCACTTTACTTCCCAAATGCTTTACTCCGTGGTTCAATACCTAGATGCTCATTTCATCAACCTTCACTACTTTCATCCATTACTCTCCATCATCTCCAATATTCTAACTAAGGAATACTATACCTATGAGATTTAGTTGTCTTCAATTTGCTTCGAATAATTTACCTACGATTCCACTACTCATAAACTTCATTCATCTACTACTCTCATTCATTTCGTACTACTTCTTCAAAGGCTACAATACTTGTGGAGCTCCGTCCACTACTCATTACTCTTCTTTACCAATACTCTTACACTGGTGTTACCAGATGGGTATATTCGTCCTATGGTATTTGCATGTCTAATGCCTAGTTACCATAATTACAATATGAATGAATACTTATGTTTATTTAACATAATATCAATCATCAATTTGATTCTCATTTGTGCTATGCACATTACGGTTTATGTGTTTTATTCACAAAACTTACATTAAGCGGTTTTCGCTCTACCCCCTTAAAAGGGATTACGCCCACGTAATCTCCAATATGTTAATATTAAACATTGGTTATTTAATTCGGGCAATCTGAAGCGTTTAGCTTCACTACGGTATACTATGTAATATGCTCTGGTCAAAGGGTCATAACCATACCGATGGTTTAGTCTTTGCACCAAGAATTCCTATATGAGTTTATTTAACTCATAATTATTCGGTTCAAGCCTAACCGGCTTCAAGGCATTAATGGCCATTCTATTATACTCACCAGGTGCATTAATCTCCTAGCTAGGGCCCACTAGCTTCTGCTGCGCGACCCTGATAACTTGGGTATCCACCCTTCTTGTTATCCTTAACGTGTTATACATCACCTTTTATCCGTCTACTATGGGAATAAGGTTCATTAAACAAATGCGGTCTTCTTTTACCGTGTTTGAACTCAATGAGTTTAAGATTTATAACCAGCTCTCTGGTAATCTACTGCACATGCTATTCGTGCTTCCCCGATTATTCGTTTGTCGGGCGCGGTTAAGTCACCACTTAACTATAGCGCTTCCTCTGTCGTCACTAGCTTCCAAATTATACCAGTTCTTCTAGTTCGGTACAAGTGTCCTTTACTTGTATGACCTTGCATTTTCTATGCGCCGGTCCTTGTGACTTTCTTAAGTCTCTTTTCACTCTTTATTCCACTGAATTCACATCTTGTGATTGTTAGCGTGTTTTACACTCTTCGTGCTTCTTTGGCCTTAGGCCGCACGGTTTGCTGCTAAGCTTGCTTAACTGGCTTATGCCATGTTGTTGGTGAAAAGAAAGGTTTACTACGGTTTACATTCTCTATATCCCTAGCCATCCCATTATCATTAGCTGCACAAGTGCAATACCAAAACACCCAGTCATACAGAGTGCAGAGGCGTAAACGCTTGACAGTAAGTCACTTATGTGATAGGAAAGAATATTTCTTCCTGTCATTCATACTTATACTCCGTGTTGTTATCTGCTACTTCCTCATAGCGGTCGCTTGTTGCGCACCGTATTCTTACTCATTGTACAACATTTTTTTACTGTTCTGTTACTGTGGTAGCTTATCTTTACTTATTGCCATTGTCGTTGGCACCATTTCCTTATGGTAAATACCTGGGTTCCTGTTCGTGTGTATGACGGTGTCGTGGCATCCACAATATTATCTTCCCAATGTGGAGATGTTCTTCCATTTTAGTTTCATGTGTAGGTTAGCTTACCTCACCTTCCATCATCATTATGATACAATTTACCAAGTATCTTGTTGACAGGGTGAGAATGGTTGTCGGTTACAACTCTCTTGAGCGCTGGTCATTCATGGTGTGCAATGTGCACCGTTGATTGTTTTGACAATTATCATTTCCTAGTGCGAGCATGGGTATAGGCTAGCTGTGTAGTTTACTTGTATGTACTCACCGGGACATCCCAAGAAATTCAAGGGTTTTCTGGTCCCGTTCTATCATTGATAAGTGAAGTTCTTGTTGAGGGTTTGTTCCACTCATAGGTCTCATGAAAGGTTGACTATGTTAGTTTTACAACGGTTCACCACATGCTTGGGTATACGGAGTATGCTTACTCCTTAAGTCATGGTTGGAAATCTCATTTCCTTATTCCATCGCCCCTTGGCCATATCTATATGCGTAGGCTTCTGTTATATAGATGGAAGCCTTTCTAAGGGTTCACATCTTCACCACTTGGTGGTCTTAGGCTAACGAGGGGTACCTTCCCTTGGGTTTCTCGTAGTGTCCAAGTGTGGACTAGGCCAATGTTGGCATTATCATGATTCTTATGCCTCTGTGCTACCATTGCTACGAAGGCATAAAGGTAATTAAAAGCTTGTCAACTGTATACTAGACTGATATTCTAGTGACAGTGACACTGAGTTGGCCATTACTCCAAGCCACTCGGGTGTTGGATTTGAATTGATGGTCCAGTTGTTGATTTCTTTGTCGTATGGGACAATGTCCCTTGCAAGTCTTGTTATCAAATGGTGTGGGTTATGCAACCGTTAAGGTTTACATAACATAGTTGGTTGATGGCTTTTAAGCCTTATTGCTGCAAGCTATGGTCTTTGCAAGCTGCTTATACATGTTTCCATGCCATGTATACCCCATAGGTTGGAGGTATTACTAGGCTCCATGGTAAGTCGTGACATCACGCTTCCGTTCATAGGAGACCCTTTAGGCCCTCTGGTGTTAATTAGTGCCTCCTATTAATTTAGGGCATTTCCTGTTAAGTGAAATCCCTTCGGTGTCTTAACCGAGTGTTCGTTCTAACTTCCGTGCTTTTATCATGTCTGTTGTTCGACTGTTGCAATTCAGACACCCTTCGAGGATTGCTCCTGAGTGCTGTTGAATCATGCCGTTACATCCGGCTAACGTTTTGATATGTTATCACCATACCGCCTTGTGGTGTTGATTTGAGTTATTCCCTTGGGGTTATGACGTCTCCCATCCTTGGGTAGACTGTCTACACTTGCTCCTAGTGTTTAAGACTAGGTTTAATATCCTCTTCAATGATGGATTTTACTTCGTGGTAATCTTGTGATTGCTCTTGGGAATTCCGTCCCGTTTGTTGAGCATCGTTGTGATTACTTTAGGCATTTGCCTTGCTGAGTTCAGGCTGGGTATACTTTCCAGCTGTCATGTACTTGCTTGATGTCTTTGAGACATATCCAATGTCTATACTCATTACTCTGCGCCTTTTGCGCTTCCTAATTCTCATTCCTCATCTTCAGATGGGTTCTCTAAATTCTTTTATGCTAATTACTTAGCTGAGTTCCTTCTCCTTGATTGTCTGAGGTGTCCAGTTGTTCTGGTTTGAACTTACTCGTGGTCCGTAGAACGGAGTTGACTACTTCCCGTGCGTCGCACACTACATGTATACATACGTGGGGTACCATATTGATACGTTACCACTTACCCAACTATATGTCAGGCCCGCAAGCTCCTTCGGAGTGCGGTTGTCCCACATCCCGTAACGGGTACACTCGTAGTGTTCGTCACACGCCTAGGTGAAGTATTCTATTGTCAGCTCCTCTTGTATCAATCTATGATACTCACCGTAATTCTGTTGGTTTTGTTTAAAAATCCAAGGTTTAAAAGAAAAGTTGTGGTTTTGAAAGAAGAATTTTGGGTTTTGAAACAATGGTTCGGTGTTAAAAGAAGTTCTACATGGCATAGCCATGTTTGTGGTCTTGACCAAGTCCAGCTTCCCGCTGACTGGTATGTTCTTAATACAATGGTCAGGCCGTCAGGCCTTTCCAAGGTTTGATTCCTCTAGCTTCCAGGATTTGTGATCCTACAGTTGTTTCACTAATGTCACGGTACATTACTATGTACCTGTGGTTTGTTAAAGTTCCTCTACATGTTCCTTTCTTACTGCACTTGCCGTGGCAAGTGCGTGGTACTGTTGGTTTTTGGTTAGACCTATACCGGTCTTGGTATGGTTCCCACTTGTTTTTAATAGTCTTGTTGACTCTTCCCTAGATCATATTGATCTATGTTTGGGGTACTCGATCCCTTTAAGTAGCTTCCCATTGATCTTGACATGGTTGTCTTGGTCGGGGTACTTCTCCAATCCTTGGAGGTAACCTATTTATTTAGTTTTATGTTTTTCCTTGTTGCTCGTTCCCACTGGTTTACCGTGGTTATTGAGCCTTAGCTTGTTTAGGCACTACTCTCGTAGTCCTATCGGTTCATATCCCTTGGATATCCTTGTAGCTGTGTAAGCGATGTCGGCCAGGTATTGTAATTTTTTGGCGTTGTAGTTTTGGAGTTAATCACTCCTGACTATGTCCTTAGTCAGCTAGCATACCGTTGGTGGTGCTATTTAGCTATTACTGTCCCGTAGACTTGTGTCTCGGGTTTTGTTACTGTTCCTTTTTCCGCTCCGTTGCGCTTACTGCTTCTTTTCTTGCTGCTGGTTGGTTAACCAGATTCCGCGACTGCTAAGCATGTCGCCCCATGTTGTTGTAAGTTGTAGCCTCCTTATGGTTGGAGTGCTCATCCTACCGCCATTAAGTGCGGGTACTGTTGTTCAACCGGAATCCATTTCCGGGACTTCCAATTTTTGGAATCGACTGTGTGTCAAGTCCTTTCCTCTTGTAGGATTATCTCACTACTGCCAGATCGGGTTTTCCGAGTATGAGAGGTCTTTCCTTCTCTCTGGTGTACTTCCCCAAGTTATACAATAGGGTTAGTGGAGGGCGGGTCTGGTATTGTAGGTATCCGGTACTCACCGGTAGTTCCTAACTAGCGTATCTCTAATGCTAACACTCAGCCCTTAGCCCTAAGCTTCTAATTCCTAACTCGGCATTCCTAAACTCGGTATTTCCAGTCATCAGAGCGATACTTCGCTCTGATACCACTTTTTGTAACACCCCTACTGCTAATATTGTCATTACCGTCCAATCTCCTTACACATCAGATACACGCAACGGATACATACTTACATAATGAGGGTGATACAATGTCGTTAGTCACCCACGTGACTAACAAGGCTACTACTACTACATACAGCATCGGTCTGATGGACCGGAATCCCGAGTGTTACATATCTACCATACACACTCCGTAAACCAATAAATGCTACAATCTTCCATTCGATACAATACTTCAAATACAATACAATACAATCCACATACCGAGTTTACTAAGATCCTTATACAAGTATACTACCTCTTCCAAGTTCATACGTACTCACTAAGAGACTACTTACTACCCGTTCCTCACAAGCTACTTGCTTCTAAATACAAGGGTGTGCCTCCGGTCTCTTACCTTGACCACATCCGCTTCGGTACCTGCACACTAAAAACGTTCCCCCTAGGGGGTCAGCTTTCGCTGCGCATGATAACCGCATACCCCGCGTACTAGTGAGGGTACGCCGACCACTTGGTCGAATACATGCAGTTCATTTTCATACAAACATACATGCATACATGCTCTTATACACAATATTACAATACATTACGCAAGACATACACACATACATACACTTCATTACATACCAGAAGTACAATAAACCATCCAATACATACTTACCTTTTTCCGAATTACACATACACATTACATACACAATATACAATACTTGTTAGCTTCATTGGTCCACCCGGGTTAATCGGGTGGAGATTACTCTTTTACTCGTTACTCCATACATACGCATACATACTCATACTCATACTCATACATACTTACTTACTCTTACTCTTACTCATGTTAAGTCGTCGGGACCTCCGGCCCTGGGGACTACTCCGTCCCACCTCCGGGATTTACTTGACTCACCAATCCGGGATGCTACCCATTTAAGGGATTTGGGCCGCGGACCAGTTTAAGAGTCAGGAATTGCAGCCAACCTCTTGTGACTCCGCATCCTCACGCGTGGCCGAAGCTATATCGGACTTCTACTCATTCCAATTTACTCACTTAAGTTAGGAGTTAGGTAGTTAGGAATTAGCAGAAGTCATTCATGCAAGCCACATACACAATTACAATGCTCAATACTCATTTATACAAAATACAATACAACACTTAAGTACAATACAAGATTCGAATACAAGTCATCATCATTCATATATTTCATGAATTATACAAACTATTGTTCAAGACAAATATCAAGAACAATGTAAACAAGCACGAGTAAGTGCAATATAATCCGATTCGTGCATTTATCTTATTAGGTGGTCAAATAAGCACACAAATCGGGGTAACCAGATTAGGATACAGGGCATGAAGAAATCATACCTTTCACCGTTGACCTTGGACTCACCGACTCTCTTCGGTGTTCAACTATTTGAATCCTATCACATACATACATTTGGATGGTTAATTATCCATAATTAACCTTACTGATTACTTTCCTAAAGTTTCCTAGTTTATACTTACTAACCCTTTGTTACTTAAATACATTTACTTAAGTTACTTACTTACAATTATTTTCTAAGCTTGTTTATAGCCTTAATGACCATTAAACATCATTAATCATGTCTTAATTAACTTATAATATCATTACCCATCATTACCCATCCTTACTTAAGCTTTAAAATACATTCTGGAGGAAATTTGTGTTGGTCCGGGTTGGTGTCCGGGTTACAAACCCGGACCAACTCGCTGGAACAACATACGGGTGAAATAAATGCATGGTCCGGGTTTACATCCCTATATACAAACCCGGACCATCTGTTTGGAAATGTTACGGGTGAGTTTTTGACATCGTCCGGGTTTGTGTGCTACTTTGCAAACCCGGACAACTTGTCTTGGTATGTTACGGGTGTATTTTTGGGGTGGTCCGGGTTAGTATCTTGGTTTGTAAACCCGGACCATCCCTTTGTAAAACTTTCTGTCGAATTTTAAGGCTAGTCCGGGTTTGTGTGCTGGTTTGCAAACCCGGACTAGTTACAGTATTGCAACATATATAAGTTTTTGAGTTTGTTTCAATTCCAAACTTCTACCAATCTCTTCCCTAATATTTCTACATATAATCTAGCATGTTTTAACTTTGTTTAAGCATTTTAAACTAGCCCAAACCACTCTCTAAACTCCTTTGTCAATATCTGTTCACTTACAGATTTTTCCACTGTTATTCTCTTCTCTGTTACAGTTTTCTCCTTCCACAATGCTACAGATTTTTCCTTAAATCTTTACCATTCAATACTCCCTCTACTAATGCTACTCCTAACATCCTCAATGCATTGCCTCAATCCTAGCTCCATCCCATTACTTAACTCCTCTTCTAAATCTGTTACAAAGTACTAAACTACTCACTTAAACTCTCCAGATACACTTAGTCACCACATAGGTTATCCCTTCCTCCTCCTCATCTAAGTCCTTCAATTTCCATAAAAATTTGGGCATAGGTTCCCCTATATTTCTAACATTGCCCACATACATTTTCAGCTCACACATTCATTCCAATTCCCCAAATCAAGTCACACATCATTCCACACAATATACCACAATATTTTTCCTGCACATACATACTCATTACCCAATGTTTTCCCAAGCTTTTAATCATCCTTTAAAAGTTCCAAAACAGCTACGTTACCTTACTCATCATACTTCAACATACCTACTACTCATAACCTCATTCATTGCTCATTTCACCTGTTTGTAAACAGCATCAATATACCAAACTCTCCAACACAATACTACCCATTATCACTCAATAATTTCCTGCACATTCCCATTTCTTTCCTTAAGGTTTATACATGTTTTGGGATCAACTTTTGAAGCTTTAAAACATTTAAGTTCTCTTACCCATTTCACTACTACTCATTATCATTATACATCGCACATTTTAAACTACTAAAAACTGTTACATAAAACATTTACAAGACTCCACAAAAGAGTGCAATTTACCTTGTTCTTTACTAGCTTCTTCTTTCTTCTTCTTTCTTTTCTTCTTTCTTTCTTTTCCTTCCCACCGGTTTTGTAGATTAAATTCTCTAACACTACAACCCATACACACCACCATTCAATACAAAACTAACCCCTAACCATCTTTGAAGCTTAAGGTATATTCTAGGGTTTAGGAAATCGCATTACCTTGCAAGGGTGCAAATGAAGCTTGGAGTGGTTCAAGAACAAGATTTCCAACTCCTTCAACAAGCCAAAATCGGCTAGAGTGCAAAGAAACCAAACAAGGTTTTAGCTTCATTTTCGTTTTGCCCATGAGGCTAGAAAAAAAGGAGTTTCAAGAAGATTTTTACCTTAAAATGACAAGGAGGAAGAGGTGGTTCTAATGGTGGTCTTGAAACTCCAAATGCTCCATACCCATGGAGATGAAAGTTGTTGTTTTCGATTTTTGAAAAGATAGGAATGTAGCTCTTGATGAGAGGATTCCAATGGTACAAGTTTTGTAATTTTTGGAGGAGATTTGAGGTAGTAACAAGAGGAGAGAAGTGGTGTTTGTGTGGGTTTGTTCATTCCTCCATGGCTGTCGCTGGAGAAGGAAGAAGAAATAGAGAGTGAGGGGGAAGGGGCTGCTACGTGAGTGAAGAAATGAGAGGATAGGAGAGAGAGAGTGTGAGTGGTAAAGTAATATAGTTACTTTTTGCTTTTGAAATGCTTTTGTCTTTTGTGAATAAAGAGAATAGAGAGTGTGTGAGAGAGAGAGCAAATCGTGACACACACAGCCCATGTGGGTTTTAGAATTCTATTTACAATATTGGACACATAAGTTTTGGTTATTTATGTTTCTACCCCACAACTTCCGTTTTTGACAGTTTTTACTAATTGCTCGTTTTATTGATTTTATTGGTTCTAAAGCTTCACTAATATTATTAATGATTATTTAGTTGACCAAAATTGTTACGAGTCTATTTGACCCGCTTAAAGACACGTTTTCCCCGGTTACCTCGAAGAACGTTTTAAGGTTCTATTAGCGTTTTAATTCATTATTTGGATCCGTTTTCTTCGGGAGTTGTTCCCATATATTATTTAGGTCTTATTAAACCTTTGGAATCCATATAATACGCTAACCGAGGTCTCATACCTCCTATGGTTATTTTAACGCTTATTTAGCATTTTTCGCTTTTTAAGCATTTCTTTATTTCTTTTTGGATTTATTCTCCTTACCAATATTAATTAGGTACCATTAGGCCCTTAAATACGTATTAGATTAATTTTAATCCCTATATTTAAGTTCGGGGTATTTCAATGGATATCCCTCTTTTTTTGTTTATTAGTTCTTGTTGTCGGTTATCTTGTCGTAAGTGCTATTGCCCTAGTGGCATCAGTGGTAATTCGTGCCATAAACCGGCGTTATTCAGCTCGGTGTGTAAGTAAATTTTGTGCTATATTTAGCAAAATTGGTTCTCCTAATTCGATCTCATTGAGTACAACACATATTCCTTTTCTCCTTGTTTATCATGATCACATCTCATCCATAGTTCATTTTTGTTCCCTCATCCATTAAATTGAATGTATTGCAGATTGCATAATAGCTTGAGCAACTTGGCTCTTCACTTCCCAACCATCCTCACTGGTGGGTGCATCAAAGGGTATGCTTGTCCATAAGGACTAAACATTCATCACTAGTAGTGATTAGCATTAAATTCGGGTATACACTGATGGTATTTGGCTAATAAGCCATGTCTGAATATTCTCGAACAATTTAAACTGGTGTGGTTTACAGTCACAGTGGCCGTATAATTTCCTCAGTCACAGTGGCCGTATAATTTCCAATCTTAAGGTTTGTATGAAAAAGTATGAAAATTGTTTTTTGGTATATACATAATAAAAACTAAAAAGTAGTAGTTGCAGTTGCAGCACTTGCTCTGTCAAGTGCGCAAGGCAGATGGAAATTTCAGTGGTTTTCTTGTCATAGCTTGCAATAGCAAGTGCGCCATGCAGGTGGAAATTTAGGTTCAGTAATTACCGGTCTCATTGACTCTACGTCGTCGAGTATAGACTACATGATAATGTAAGCATCAACATCCTGTTCATATATATAATCCGTCAAGTTCCAAGGTTACTCGTATCGAGTCCACAACTAGTCTCAAAAGTCATACACAAAAAGGCAAGTGGTCTATGACACACTCCCACATACTTATAACATATCTCTGTCTAATATCCAAGGTCAAGTACACAACATAGTCAGCAAAAGTCTTCCACCAGCGGTCTCATGGAGTTCAGGGTACTCATGCCCTATCGACTCCCTTGCCTTTCTGGGCTCCAGCATCAGTAGATGTCTGGCCATCCTGAACGCCTCGTGGTACTCCAGATCCTCCAACTGAGGTCTTCTGAGTATTTCTTGGTGGCCTGTAATTACGGCTCTCAGGGTTCATCCAGCACTCGAACTCCCGGTGGCCCTCTTTCTTGCAATACTGACACTCAACTTTGCGGCCATTGCAGTCGACCCCAGGTTGGTCCTTCCCACAACGCTTGCAATAGAAATGGCGCTGGGGCTGTCCGGTGCCTAGTGGTAGCATTTAATTTACGTTAAAATCTGATGATATAAAGGTTAAGGTCACAATTCAATTTAAGAGGTAGGTGTTCTCACCCTTAGGAGGCGCAGATCTCAAAGGCCGAGCATCTATAGCTGGGCCGGTCAACCGAAGGATGGGTTCTTTCCCCTTAGCTCCCTGGTGACCCTACTGCCCTTTCTTTTGGAAAAATTTCCTGTTTAAGGTTTTCGGGTCAGCATTCATAAGGTATTTAATATGGTAAGTAATTTAGAATGGGATAAGTCCTTACTTTCCCTTCTTCTGGCTATCGCTTGGAGATGCTCCTCCACCCTCAGACTCTCCCTCAGGGTTCTTTCTCTTCTTTGCCCCGAGAGTCTCTTCCCGAGTCTGGAGCATTAGCTCCGTCCTCGAGGCAGCGTCATAACACTCCTGGAATCTCATCGATAAGTTCTCACAAGGTTAATCGGTAATGTAGTAAGTAAAGAATTTATGGCTTTCATGTTAATATCTGGATGGTAGTGTAGAGGGTAGCACCCATCGCCATCTGGATGCGAAACAACAATCCCCCCCGGACTTTCCGACCTTCACGGTCTCTGAGTACTCAACTCCGGGGATAAAGTCCAGTAGACCAATGAATCGAGCGTAGTACTCATCCACGGTCAAACCTCCCTGGGATAATGTCTCGAACTCATGGCGCTTCTTCTGCTTGAGATGTGCCGGGTAGTACTTCCCCTTCAGCAACTCGACAAAGGCAGCCCACGAAAAGTCAGGCGTAGCCTGGTGATGGTCCTTGACCAACCTCCACCAAGTGCTGGCTGCATCCTTCAGGTGGAAAGCAGCAATGACGACCTTCTGGTTGGCAGGTACTTGCAAAGCTTCGTAGGCCTTCTCATGTTCAACTATGAAACGCTCCAAAGCTACGGGGTCTGGCTCCCCTGAATATGTAGGTGGTCGGGTCTCGGTAACTGACTTCAGCCAGTTCATTTCCTGGGCTGTGGCGGGAGGGCTGGTGCTCCTCCAATCTGAGTACCAAGCTGTGCGAGAACAGCAGCAATCATCTCAGCAACTCCTAGAACCACGGGGTCAACGCCTTCACCTCTACCAGTACCACGCCCTCTAGTTCCCCCAGACATCTGTAGTACAGTATGTCACATAAATACTTGGTAATTTACCGTACACAACCAGTAGATATTGAATTGCCTTAAGGCTAATATGTCACGCAATTTGCGTTACTAAACACAATATCTTTTAAGACGAGTCGTCTCGTACCTCACAAACGTTTCCCGTAATTTCCCAAGTCCTAAGCTCACTGTCTTAACCTATTTCCTCATCATCAGAGCGGTACTCCGCTCTGATACCACTTTTGTAACACCCCTATCCATAATCACGTAATAATCCTCTCGTAGCAATAGATAAAACGTTACAGCGGAAGGAATAATAATAACAACAACACTCACTCGGGTGTCACCGGCCATTACTCGCCCATGCGAGCAACGAAGCCAAACTACATCCAACAACCAACCAAAACAAGCTACTAACCGCCGTGATAATGAGAAAACTCCTATACATCATACTAAGTCCATACTCATAAACATCGACAGTGAGCATCTACCCAAACCTGAATATACATAACCGTACCATATTACAACTCCATGTGCGGTAATTAAAATAAACTCTAATTACCCTGTTCCCGCACTTCGGCTTCGGCGATAATCAACAACCTGCATAATGGTGTAGTATCAGCGATAGCCGCTGAGTATGCCGGGCCTGGACCCTAATGGTCACTTAGTCATTTAAACCATCTTATTATTAGATTGGTTTCATGCTTTACCATTTTACAGTTATAATCAATACAGTAATATACATGTATAATATACATAATCATCCATCCAAACATTCATAAACACTTAACCATCCATCCAATTCAACAGTCATAAAACATTACAAACAACAATTGTATATCGAACGTATCGAATAATAATACAGAATAAACGCCGTAGCGAACACCATCCTTTATTAATTTAATTTAATTTGGCCTTCAAGGCCCCATCCATATCGAAATGATTACAGTGTAATGTACAATGTACAATCGTTGTAGCGTACAGTTTCCATAGTTAATTTACCTTGGCCTTTAAGACCCCATCCAAACCATGTTTAATTAATACCGGTTGGGCGTCATGTTAAGACAACCCTATAACCTCACCATGGATAGTAGTCCTCCCGTACACACAAAGGTGCTCATTTCGCCAGAGG
Source organism: Limonium bicolor (assembly GCA_023374045.1). NCBI lineage: Eukaryota > Viridiplantae > Streptophyta > Magnoliopsida > Caryophyllales > Plumbaginaceae > Limonium > Limonium bicolor. The sequence goes on along the minus strand of CM041779.1, from coordinate 121,178,539 downwards.
TCCGGAGGCCCCTCACTATTCTCTTTTGTCTCGTAAGACGTCCATATAAAAGGCCGTAGCCACCTGACCCACGATCCAAATAGGGCTCGTTGGGTATAAACCTGGAGCGGAACCCAATCGGGAACCCCTCAGTGATCACAAATGCGCAACCAGGTAGTTCGTAAACTACACTGGATTCCTCACCTCAACTCACACCATCTCTCCTCTCATAATGCTTAAGATCTGCTCTAGTCTTATGGAGAATATAATTATTAATTAGCTGCCCAATGGGTCTCACGCAAACCTAGAAGTAATCTAGGTCATATTCATGTTCGAGATCCATGCTCTAGAGACCGACAATGTCGTGACTCGTTCCTAAGTTTTACTTAGGTTACCATACTTAATATTAATACTATGGGTATTATATCAAGTAAAACCGTCATGTCATCACAATAACGTAATGTATGTTTATATAAGTCGATCTATAGTCGATGTAATTTTAGTCCGTGGGATGCTTGTGCATAAATAATTAATGCGGCAACACATATAAATTCACATACATGTATCCAAACACTTAACCACACGTGATATCAACCAAATCCGAGCCCAAGGAGTTTCCTATAGGCAACTCAGATCAAACCCTTTACATACCGTTAACCAAGACCTAGGATGCGCAGTGTAAACCACTAGCTCGTCAAGCTCCTCGTGAAGTATGATCTACACGGTAATTAAAACTATAAGTCAGTCTCCATGACTACATCCGGTATTTCTGAATACAAGTAACTCCGACAGTTCATCCCGATTTCTATAGTTAATTGTTACGGGTTTCTCTAAACCGGTCGGCTTTGTTACTAATGCTCGTATGTCAAAACATTTGAATGTTAAGTTTAATTCATTATATATCTTTAATCTTATCACCATTAAATAATAGGTACATAAACTATAGTTGATGTATGCATGCATGACTATTATATTGTATTATTTTCCACCATCCATTATAAACATTGTATTATATACTCCATTATATTAGCAATTATATTTGCATTCAAAAACCATAACTTATAGTTTGTAACTATTTTTCTAAAACCACCACATTATATATATGGTTCCAACCATAATATATATCCTTATATACTTATTCTTGTATTGTATATATGTACCATAGGGTAAATTCCATGAGTTAAAACTCTTATATTGTATGTTACATTTATCATCTTATATTAGATGATTATTCCCATTATTGTTTATATTATACAACCTTATTAGATTAGTATCCTAATATTATGTAACATTTTATGTTGTACAATTATAACCCTAAGGTTTATTCCAATATATACCTTAGTTATAAATCTCATTTATTTATAGTTTGTCACATTATTTAATGTGAATAATCCTTACTTATTCAATTCCCTTTTAAACCATATAATTGTTATACATTTATAACTAATAGCAATGTTCACAGAATCGCGATTCGATCCCACGATCCTACGATTTTACGATCCAATTCATAGTTACGATTCGGATCGTAGGTAGGATCGGAGCCATGTAGGATCGTCAAAGGATCACGATTCCATTGCACGATCCTACGATCCTACACTCTAGATCCGTAGTACGATCCTACGATCCCATCGATTCCAACTTTATTTATAGTTTATGATTTTCATATCAATGTGAATCATATCTTAATAAAATATAAAGAAACAAAAAGTTCTTAAATTTTTTTAGAAAGATTCATAATCCATAAAGTATCATGGCTTTGAAAATTCCAACTTGTGTTATTCAAACAACTTTTATAGTAGATTTATTTGAAGTCATTGAGCGGATATGGATTAAGATTGGAATATCACTTCTTGTTACTCTCCATCATGAAAGATTACAATATGTACTTAGGTGTTAGAAAAATGTATAACATTTAAAGTGTTATTTAATATTGTAATGATTGAAAAATTCAAAGTTATAAAGCTCTAAAGTAGAAAATGGAAAAAACCTTAAAAGAACCCAATACAAATTTATAAAATTGTTGTACTCTTTTCATTTTTTCTTCTTGGTTTATAATTGAAAAAATAAGCTGTGAAAACTCATTTGACTTTGTATTCCATTGCTTAATTACTTACTCTTTTGAATGAGCATTAATGTGAAAACCCATGATTTGTAAACAAAAAACTTGTAGCTCATAATGTTTGTTTGGAGGGTGATAAAAAATAAAGACTCACATAAAAATTATGAAGTATGTGGATTTGATTTATGGTTAACCTATATTATTAAATTTTATCTTTTTCTATGAACAATATTATGAGAATTCTATGGTTTTCTTATCTATATTTCAATTTGTAAGTGTACTATCATAGTTGTGGTTTTTATTTTTATATTTTAATTCAATTGCTATATATTCTACTCAAATTAAACTTTATGCCTTAAATAGAAGTTTTTTATAACATATGTATATTTTTCAACGATATTAACTCACTTTTTGTAGGATCGACCGATCCCACGATTCGATCCCACGATCCGATCCTAGGGGTCACTTACGATCCTACGCTAGGATCGCGATCCTAAAACATTGCATAATAGACCATAGTCTAAATTCACATTTATAACCTTAATAATTCGGTACAGCACCTTATTTTATTTAAATTCCATTTTGACCACATAACATTTTGTAATGTTATACTATATATTAAATCATATAATATGATATCTTTATTTCCTTTAATTTATAACCTATAGTTTTTATACAAAACTATTTATTATTGCCGCATTGGCACCATAACAAAACCATATTCTTTTTCATATACCATAGTTTCCTTTATTTACAAAATCACCCCATTATTTATACCATTTATATATCATATAATATAACATTTTTAACTTATAAAATGGTATAACCTATGGTTATATTTTTGTAAAATTCCGAACAGACCCACCAAATTCCTATAATTGCCATTTGGCCCAATTTATAACATATAGTTTTATAATATCATTAAAAATATATTATACACATATCTTAATAAATACTCTTATATTATTCTAAAAATCACCAAATTTCACCAAAGGGTTATAATTACCCTTACTAACCATATACTTTCGGTATATTACATTTCCACCCCATCTTTTATTCCAAAGTGTCATAATGACATAATATAATATTATACATATATAGTTTATTTAAATTCCAAAATCAACCCAATAAATTCCTAAAACTCTAATAGCCCATGGGTGTTTATAATACCATTATACACCCTTTATTTTCGGTAATAACATATTTACCACATATGTTATAGAATTGTTACAATTAAATACTTATCTTATTATAAAATCTTAAATAAGTTATCTAACTTATTTAATTTGGTCAAAACCTACCATATGGTCAAGGTTGACCACCTTAATATTTTCTTGACCATTAATTTCCATATAATACGGTTTATACCCATATTTTCTAGAAATTACCATTTAACCCCAAAACTTTATATAATCTTATAATTTTTTATTTAAACTCATTTAAACCTCTAATTTTCGGCTTATTAATATATTGTCCCCAAATTTAATTTATTTACACTATAACCCCAATTCCTTGCAGTAATTTATTTTTAGCACCTAAACTTAATTAAAAGCTTATAAATGCATAAATAAAATGGCCTAAAGTACATGGCCTTATTACAAACATTAGCTTATAAAATAAATTACACATAAATGCCCAAAAGTACTTTAAACTCTCGGCCCTTACCACATCTTTTCCTTATTTACCAATTTTCCACATAATGTCTTAAATTTGACAATTATGCTAATTAATTAGTTATAAAATTTACTAAACCATTCCTTAATCACCTAAGGTCAAAATAAGACCTTAATAAACCATTCACTCACGGCACAATATATATACATATGTATAAACACATATTAATATACCAAGTGTAGGTTTAAGTGATTTATACCTTGTTTTTGCCTAGTTAAGGCCTTGTTTGGCCATGCCTGCTTAGGATAAAATTTCCACTGCATCATTTACATGTTTTCAAACAGCAATTAAGGCATGATAGTCTCCAAGCAAGATCTAACCATAAGGAGTGTTTAATGTCAATTTTCAAGGTAAATTTTACCTTAGATTACCAAGGTAGCCAAGGTTGTCTTCGGCCTAAATTTAGAGAAGTTAAAGAGCATCAAAAGAGCTACTAAAACCAAGCTTTAAACTGGTATAACTCAGATTAGAAGATGGCTAATTTTTACCTTGTTTAAAATGCTAAAATGGTGTTTTTGGCTTGGATCTGGCTATACCTTGAAGCTCTTGATATACCAAATGAATAATTATGTTAAGAAGAAGATTATAAGCTTAGAAAACAAAGCTTTACAACCGGAATTGATGAGAATCAAAGGATAAGTGCTTAAAGCACATTTTTATACCTTAAGAACAAGATTAGATTTCTCCACCTTCTTCCCTTGTTAAAGCCGAGATACACCCTCCATTTAACTCCAAAACAACCTAAGAACATTGATGGAAATGGTTGATGCTTTGCTCCATGGAAAGAGGAAAGAGTTGTGAAGAAAATGAACATAAAATGACTAATTAAGCTTACCTAGGTAGCAAGGTGTTCTTCTCTGTTCTTGGTGTGTTATCCACGGTTTTGGAGAAGCAAATGAGAGGTTTGAAGATGCTGGTGTCGGCTGGGAATGAAGGCAATGAGTAAATAATGCTAGTTTTGTCCTTATAAGTTAATTAACGTTACTTTAGCAAATAGTAATTAGGTGAGTCATTAGATTGGCTAGGATATTTAGAGATTGATAAATGGGTGGGTTTGACAGCTGTAAGAGGTCGGCAATGGGGGTCTTGGTCAATTGGTGACCTTTGACCATATTTAATATTAAGTAACCAAATGTTATTTTTGGGTACTATTCATACTAAATTGCCCATTTTGATTTTATTTTCAAACTTTGATTTAGACTTTATAATATAGTCTATCATGTCAAATTAATGATATAAAGAATATACTCTAGTCTTTAAAATGACAAAAAGTCATTATCTTAGAGCTCATACACAAAAACGTGCTTTAAGGTGTTTTAGTGCACATTTTGTGTCGCAAGGTGTTTCTGAGCTCAGTTTCTTTGAGAACAGTTTTTTGTGTTCCTTACATGATATTTGATCATGGGAATCAAACTTTATATCATTTAGAGGTCATTAGACCTTTAAGGTTTTCTTAGGCACATTTTTGCCCTACTTGACCTTGAAGCATGAAAATGCTTGTTCTTTGTGTTGGAGTGTTGTCCAACAATTGTAATGTGTTTAGTTATGTGTTAATAAGCTTAGGAAAAAGTTTTAGGTCCTAAGAAGTTCATTTGGGTATTTATTTACCCTAAACAGTCAAAGGGTGCAACATCTTGCTTTGTGTTGACCACTGTTGTTCTCGGTTAACTTTTAAGGCATGTTTAGGCCTTAATCAATGTGATTAGATATTTAATCCATATTTTATTAGTTTGGGTATTTCAATTCCAACACTTCCTTGTAACTCTCGGCCTATTTTTAACATAGGATCCAATTCAGTTTTTGAAGTGTTAATGATATGAACTTAATATGTCATTAGGAGTATGAACACTCACTTTGGTATAGGTGTATTTGGGACTGTTTTCCCACGGTTTGAGCATGGTGTTTTCCATGGGTTTACAAGCAGCATTTCAGGCAGAAAAAGGACACATATTAGCCATGTAAAACAAGGTTATTATAGGTTGTTTTAAACTTGAAAAATACGTGACACTCACCTTGGTTTGAAGCTGGTTGTCAAGGCTTCCCACGCCTGTTTTTAGTAAGTAACATGAGGTGTTAAACTAGTGTTTACACCAGTAGATATGCTCGGTAATATAAGGAGAAAGAAGTGGGGTTTTTCTTATTGAGAGCTTGTTAAACCAAGGTGGTTTTGTTGGGACTTTGCTACTGCATGAACCAAGATGCTTCCCCTCTGATTTTGCATGGAGAAACCAAAGATTTAAGCTTGGAAACTGGGGGTATATTACCGGTAAAATAACAAGGATAAGGTAAGTGTTTTCCCTTACCGAAATGATGGAAATGTAGCCCCTGGTATAGACGTTGCTAATGCATGGATAATGAACGTTTTTTTCCTCTAGTTTTATACGTGAATAAAGCAGGGATTTAAGCTAGGAACTAGAAGTATATTATCAGTTGGTTTAAGCTAGGAAAATACATGTTCTTTACCTTGGTATAGAGCTGGTTTCAAGGGCACTCATGCCTGGTTTTTCCTAAGCAAAACAGGGAGTTAAACTACTACCTGTACCAGCCTATATTACCGGTGGAAACAAGAGGAAATAAGGTGGAATGTTTTTTACCGAAACAAGGTCATCCAAGGTGGTTTTGTTTGTCTATTTCACGCCTGTTTTTACCCAGCAAAAGAAGTGTTAAACCGGTGCTTATACTAGCACATGTACTCGGTAATACAAGGAGGAAATAGACAAGGGTTCGCTCACCGAAAGCATGGCCAGACAGAGTGGTTTGTTTGGCTCATCGTTGCCATATAAACCTAGGTGTTGTCCCCTGTTTTTTTTTTGCAAGAAAAGAGCAAGGTTTCAGTTGGAACTGGGCATGATTTACCGGAAGAACAAGGGGGAAACAAGACCTGTTTTTTTCTTACCGAGAGGATGAATATGGGGCTCTATTCTTGGATCTTTCCTCCACTAAATGCTGGGAACTCCCTCTGGTTTCTGTTCGTGAAAGGAGCAGGCTTGAGCTGAGAACTTCCTTCTCTGTTTTTTTTCCACGTAAAGGAAGCAAGGAAGATAGCTCAGGAAAAACTGGTAGTTTTACCGGCAATGGAGAAGGAAAACTAGGCTAGATTCATGCTCATTTTTACCTTAGGAAGATAGGAAGTTCTCTTCCCTTTCCTCTCCTTGTACCAGCCGAGAATCTGCTCAACTTCAACCACTAACACAACCTTGTTTGTTGGAAAAAAATGGAGATGTTTAGCTCTTTGAAGAGAGGAGAGTAAGAGGAAGAAAATGGATATTTTTGAGCCAAAAATGCTTACCTAGAGAAGGAGATAGCAGGCATGGAAATTGGTGGTGTCTCTCGGTTTTGGAATAACAGAAGAGAGGTTTGAGAACTGCTTACCGAGGAGGAAGAAGGTGAATGGAAGAAAAAGAAACCGGTCGATGAGGTGGGTATGGTCCTAGGCTGATGACATGTGATGGCAACTATTTAATTATTTGAGGAACTTCCTCTAATCGAATTGTCGGACAAGTTGTAGTAGTAGGCTGATTGATATTATATAAAAAGAGAGATACCCATGCCTTCTTTAATAAGGTAAAAGTAATGAGCCATATATTCTTGAAGTTGGAAACGGTAATAAGCTGGGAAGACTACCTTAAAACTGGCAAAAGTGAGTATTAGTAACACGGTAGAGAAGTAGGTTGATTTGTATATTACATTATATGTTACTTTTGAACCTGAAATGAACCCATCATTATGGGTACTAATCGGTGGTCTTTTTTTTTTTGCAGGTTCTTCAGAACTTATAATGGGTAAGGATGGTTAATTGACAGACGGAAATGAAGTAGTAGTTACAGTAGGAAGATCAAGTTTGACTTAGCTTTTATAACATCATGTTTAAACATATAATAACACTCACCTTTTAACGTGTAGTATCTGTAACTCTTGGCAGGTCTTTTAAGATTGCGATTGGATGAGGATAATACAACCAAGCGGTGGAAGTAATATGGTTTCGGTGGAAAGAACAAGATATATTAACTTATGTTGTTGTAAAGCGGTAACCATCTACCTTTAATAAAGGCAATCTGATGAGTCATAATATATACATATGTAGCCGGCAATTAGATGAGAAGAGAGTGGTTCATTAACAGTGGTGTTTGGTCAAGGTCAAGGGAGAAGTGTTGACCCTTGACTAGATTAGGAAAATAAGTGCTATTTTGGGTACTATTCACAACCAAGGCACATATTTTTGATTTTTTTAAAACTTAGAATTAGGCATTTTAATGTGGTACATTATGTCACATTAGTATATTTAAGGGTATTCAAGACCCTAAAATTAAACAAAACTCATTTTGGAGACCATTTCACAAAAATGTGCTTTAAAGAAGCTTAGTGCACATTTTGTGTTCCAATGCGTTTCTGAGCTTGGTTTCCCTTGAAAACGGTTTTAATGTGTTCATTTATTAGTTATAAGGCTCTGGTCAAAATTTATGTCAAACGGAAGGCTCTGGTCAAAATTTTATGTCAAACGGAGTTCGTTTGAGTCTTTAACCACCCTAAAAGGTCAAAAGGTGTAATTTTTGCTTTCTGTTAAACTTTGTTGTGTTTAATTTATTTTTAAGGCATGTTTAGGCCTTAATTTAATTGATTATATGTTTAATAAATATTTAATTAAGTAGGGGTATTTCACCAGAAGCTCGAAAACAAAGTCAACACGAAGCAGCTAGACGATTTCAAGACAAGGAAGATGGTTCCGAGAGAAGACATAAGGTGCAGTTTTGGTCACCCCTTTAGCTCCACATACCTAAAATATCCCTCCATGGTCCCATTGTCTTTCATCACACCCCATGGCCACGTTATAAGCTTTTAAGACTTCTGACTTGATAGTTGTGTGTCCAATCACGTGAAAGTAGCAGATCAAATGCGTAAATCCATCAAATATCGAATTCAATGGTCTAGAAGTTGTGACCGTAAGTGAGAAATGAGTGTAAACACCAAACATGTCGAGTGTAGGTTAGGAAGCACCAATAAAAACATAAGCCTTGACCCTGAAAGGATTAGACTCGTTCGCACGTTTAATCAAAGAAAATACTAGGGGCAATCGATCGTTCCGATTGATTGCCATGAACTCTAGCTCAGATTGTCTTAAAGGAAAATACTGGGGGCAATTGTTGGTTCCAAAAATTGCTATGACAACACCAAACCTAAACATTAAGCACCACCGACACCTTCACACCACAGGCCCACATAAGCCTTTACCTCCACATCATACCACACAAGCCCACATAAGCCCTTACCTCCACATCATATACCACGGGCACCTCATAAGCCTTTACCTCCACATCATACCACACAGGCCCACATAAGCCCTTACCTCCACATCATATACCACGGGCACCTCATAAGCCTTCACCTCCACATAAATTCCATGGCCCGTCATAAGCCTTGATCACCACTAAAGAGATCTCCACATCAAACATCACACCACACCAGTGGCATGTTCATCTCCTAGGAGATAAATTACGAGTCTGGAATCTTTAGTCAGGAAACGATAATTTCACTTTCCTTTTCAGTAGACAGAATTTTGTTTAAATATTGCCATGTTTGGCACCTTTTTCAGCAACTTCTTGTCCTGGACAATTTTCCTTAAACACTTCGGTTTCATAAATCTCATCATGGCCGTGTTTGGCATATTTCCAGCAAATTTCTTTCTTTGAACAATTTTTAATCTGCATCATCGCCATGTTTGGCATATTCCTAGCAATTTCTTGCTTTAGACAAATATGCATCATCACATGTTTGGCATATTCCTAGCAATTTCTTGCTTTGGACAAATCTGCATCATCACCATGTTTGGCATATTTCCATCAATTTCTTAATTTGGACAATTTTCAGTCTTTACAAGCACTTTAATTTCATTTCACAATACCCACGTAAACCTCTTCATTTCCATGTTTGGAACTTTGACAATTTGCTTTTTGCCACAATCATTTGCATAAAACATACTTCACATATTTGCATCATCAAACATACTGTATTCCTCAATTAGCTAGTTAAGAGTAGAACGGATCTCGGTCTCCATAAGCAACCGAGTAGAACGGGTCTCGGTCTCCATAAGCAACCAAGTGGAATGGAGCTCAGTCTCCATAAGCAACTGAGTTGGATGGATCTCGATCTCCATAAGCAACCGAGTAGAGCGGGTCTCGGTCTCCATAAGCAACCGAGTAGAATGGATCTCAGTCTCCATAAGCAACTGAGTTAGATGGATCTCGGTCTCTATAAGAAACCGAGTAGAGCGGGTCTCGGTCTCCATAAGCAACCGAGTAGAATTTCAGTCTCCATAAGCAATTAAGTTAGATGGATCTCGGTCTCCATAAGCAACCGAGTAGAGCGGTCTCGGTCTCCATAAGCAACCGAGTAGAATGGATCTCAGTCTCCATAAGCAACTGAGTAAGGTGGATCTTGGTCTCCATAAGCAACCGAGTTAGGATGGGTTTTACCTCCAAACCTTAGGCACACATAAGTCCTATCACCACAAAAAAAAAACAACCTAAGCACCCATAGGATCTACATTACATTCAATCATTTTGGGCACTCATAAAACCTAGTACCTCCTTTAGGCTCGTCATAAGACCTAGCATCATCCCTTTAGGCTCGTAGTAAGACCTAGCACCAGTCCTTAGTTTACCTGCTTCCATTAAACACATTGCATTCATTTCATTCATTATAGGTAGTCAACGCCTTAGAATAGCTTGGCATCATTTTCATCATTTTTTTAGGTAGTCAACGCCTTAGAATAGCTAGACATCATTTTCATCATTTTCATGTAGTCAACGTCTTAGAATAGCTGGATCATTTTCTTTATTTTCATCATTTTCAGACTCCTTAGAATAATTTGACATCGTTTTCATCATTTTAGGTAGTCAACGCCTTAGAATAGCTTGACATAATTCTCATCACTTTAGGTAGTCAGCGCCTTAGAATAGCTCGACAAAATATCATCATTTCAGGTAGTTGGCGCCTTCGAATAGTTCAACAACATCTCTTTCTCCTTTGGGTAGTCAGCGCCTTTGAATAGCTCGACACAACCCACTAGATTTCAAACGGCATGCAGGGTCTGTTTACGATCCGAAATTTTGGGGTATCACTCAAGGATCAACCAGAATTTTCATATTCATTACATAGTCTAGTTGACGGGGGGCAATCTGTTATACCCAAAATATTAACCCCCCTTAGAGTAGTCTCTAAGGCATACATGTTACAAAGGGCAAAATGGTCCAAATGCACCCATGCGGGATTTTCCAAGGACATTCTCGGGATTTTCTATTTTTATATGACTTGTTCACTATCTCCAGACACTTCCAAAATCATAGTCATTATGAAAGGTATTTAATCATTTTCTGATAATATTTATTCTATTCGGTTATTTATCAAAATAACCTGATTCCACCTCTCAAAATTCTTTAAATCATCTTTTACCTTCAGTTAAAATTTCATAATTTTTCTCGGCCTGCAGCATATTCTAAAAACTCAGATTCCCTTAGAGCACAAAATCAAGCTTTTAGATAAAGATCTTTTTCTATCAATTTGGCCATGCTTTTTCTATAAAAGACCTAGGGCGGAGAAGAACACTTCCAAAGTCATAAAACACAACCACAAACCTTCTCCCCACATTTTTACACTTCCAAGCCTCAAATCAATACCGAAACACTACAAAAATCACCCCGAAATCACCAGAAACTCATCCTTTCTTCTCCCATTGAACTTCCAAGCACCAAAACACCAAAAATACAGAACCAAAATGTGGTTAACAGACCAGGGAAGAAGGGGTCAGAAGCTGGTTTTGAACTCAAGCTAGAACCGAATCCGACGAAGCCTCGAAGGGCTTCCGACATGAAGAATCCAATCGAATTCGAAGGTAAAACCGGTAGAAATCTTAACTTCCTAACTCCCCACGAATTGTTTAATCTTGTGCTAAAATTTGAGTTCGAACTGACTCTTTATGGTTTCTGAATTGTCGTTTGTTTTCGTTTCTATTCATTAACTTGTTCAATAAGTTTCGTCCTTAATTCGTAGTCAAATTGAAAACTTACGATTACTAACATATTGTATACCTTTCAGGCTACACATACATAAATTTTAAGTCAAAAACACCGTCGGGAACCACCAAAAACCCACCGTCCGTGGGTGTCCGTGACCTCGGACGCAAGGTCCGGGACCACGGACGGGTTGTCCGTGACCACGGACGGTGGCGGAATTTCTTATTTTTCAAATTTTCAAATTTTAGGGTTTTTAACAGTACATGTCCGGGCCCACGGACACCCTGTCCGTGGCCCCGGATTTTAAGTTTACGTTTTTATTTTAATTCGGTTTTCATAATCATGTAGTTCTACTAGGGTTCGTCGTCTCGGTCATTAGGTCCGTGCCTACGGACATAATTAAAATTCTACCTAATTTTGCCTCTGAAACCCCAGTTTATGTAGTTTTAATTTTCACTTTAATTTTCTGTAAAAAAATGTTAAAAATACAAAAAATCAGAAGCGCGCACTTAGGTTAAAATGACTTGTAATAAGCCATAATTAAACTAAGTAAAGGAAAAACGACTTCTAGGGGTAATGAAAGTAATTGAACCCTAATTAAGTCGAATATCAAGCCCCTGATCTCGAACTCTCCTTTCCTAATTTGATCTAGGTTAAAATTAGGTGGCGACTCATAATAGGTTCCATTGAGCTAGCTTAAGTTTTAATAATTATGGTTATATGACTTAGTTATTAACTTAGGTTATAAGTGGACCTAAAACCCGATCAGATCCTAATCAACTCGAATCAACCTAGGATAGGGTTTAAAAATCGAGGCTCACACTACACACAAGTTGATCTTCCACTTCTTTGGTTAGGCGAGGTGGTTGTTCTGTCGGCTGTATGTCGGCCACATGTTGTGATGAAGCCTCCTTGAGGACTGCTTTAGCCTTTGATCGGAGAGCAGTCTTGGGTGCCATTGGTTTTGGGGATTTGTAATGAAGTTTAGAACTTTTTGATCGGGTGTTCTTGAGCGGCTTTGAGGCAGGAACTTTTACACTAAACTCACGAGATTGTTGTAAAAGAGAAGAGAAATCGCTTGAATGCTTGGAGAGTTTAGAAAGTGCGAGTAAATAGTGTGATGAGAGCAAGACTCTCATTCCCTTTTATAGTTATCGAGTAACGGTCGGTGACCGCTCCTCGTCCTCTCGCTGACATGCCACAGACTATTCATAACAAGCAGCGGTCGTGACGGTTTATCATCAATCCGTTACGTTTTTCCCGTTTCTATCCATTGCACTCTCTCTAATCTATCCTTACGTTTGTGAAAATGCTGACATATCTATTTCAAGTAGTCGTTTGACATGTTTCTCATGCATTTAACTGTATGTTGACTACAAAACGACCATGTTAAAGGTGTTGCTCACGTGTCGGTGACTGATCGTGGGAATCAAAAGATAACATAATCATGATTAATGAATATCATTCCAAGATCATGAACAATCTTGTTGAATTTTTCTCTACTTAGAGGCTTAGTAAAAATGTTAGCTAGTTGGTCTTCGGTAGAAATGTACTTTAAACCAACTAATTTCTTTTCACAACAATCTCTAAAATGATGTCTAATTTCAATATGCTTGGTAGAAGAATGATGCACAGATTTTTGGAAATAAGATGGCACTTGTATTATCACACATAATTGGCAATGTACCTATTTTGACGCCAAAATCACCAATTTATTGTTTTAGCCACAAGAGTTGAGCATAGCAGCTTGCAGTAGCTATGTGTTCAGATTCAGCAGTTGAGATTGCAACATTTTGCTGTTTCTTTTATCCCTATGCGATCAAACATGATCCAACAAAGAATGCTGTTCTTGACGTGCTCTTTCTATCGGTGATAGATCCTCCATAATCTGCATCTGAAAATTCTACAATGTTACAGTTATTAAACTTAGGATAGAAGAGACCAAGGTTCATGGTCCCTTTGAGATAGCGTATGATCCTTTTCACAACTGTGAGGTGACTTTCTCTTGGATATGCTTGAAACCTGGCACATAAGCAAACACTATACATAATGTCAGGTCTACTAGTAGTTAAATAAAGTAGAGAACCAATCATCTCCCTATATGATCGCTAGTCAATCGGTCGGTCACCAGTTGTGATGCCCATTTTTGTGCCAACTGCCATAAGCGTGTCAAAAGGTTTACATGCCTCCATTCCAAACCTCTTCAACAAATCCTTTACATACTTTCTTGGGATATGATAGTCCCATAGTTGTCTTGCTTGACTTGAAGTCCAAAGAAGAACTTCAATCCCCCTAGATCACTCATCTCAAACTCCTATTTCATCAATGCCTAAAATTTCTTGAATATTTCTCATCAGAGGCTCCAAAGATTATATCATAAACATATACTTGCATAATTAAGAAGTCCTTTTCGTTGTTGTAGACAAACAATGTTTTATCTACTTTACCTCTCTTGAATTGGTTTTCTAAAAGATAGGAAGACAGACGATCGTACCATGATCTTGGAGCTTGTTTGAGCCCATAAAGAGCTTTGTCAAGTTTGAGTACCATGTCATTTCCTTCTTGTGTCTCAAAACCCGGAGGTTGTTCCACATACACTTCCTCTTTGACGTACCCATTGAGAAAGGCACTTTTGATGTCAAGTTGGAAGAGTTTGATTCCTTTATGTGTAGGAAATGCAATTAGTAATCTAATGGACTCCATCCTTGCTACTGGAGCAAAGGTTTCTTGGAAGTCTATCCCTTCTTGTTGACTATATCCTTGAGCTATCAGACGAGCTTTATTCCTAACAACTTCTACCATTTCATTTAGCTTGTTTCTAAAGACCCATTTTGTACTAAGTACTCCTTGTTTTGAAGGACAAGGCACAAGATGCCAGACTTTGCATCTTTCAAACTGGTTCAATTCTTCCTACATTGCTTTAATCTAGTCTGAGTCTTGAAGAGCTTCTTTGATGTTTTTAGGTTCGATGGGTGAAACTATCGTTGAGAAAGCTAGAAGATCTCGAGTTTGAGCTCTGGTTTGAATTCCCTTGGAGATGCATGATATGATGTTCTCCAATGGATGATCTTTGTACAGAGTACGTGATTGATGAATGGTTGATGGTGATAGAGGATCTTCGACATCATGGTTCTCTTCATTAACCTGTTGTTGACCTGTCGTTGACTTGTCAGACAGTTTTCCTTGGTCAGTGATTCATCTTTGGATTTATCTGTGTGAATTTGATCGGCTAGATCAAATCCAAATTATTTATCTTCTTCAGATTCTTGGACCTTATGAACTTCAGCCTCATCAAAGACCACATGTACACTTTCCTCCACCTTCAATGTCCTTTTGTTGTAGACTTTGTATGCCTGGCTCCTTTCAGAGTACCCAAGGAAGATGGCCACATCGCTTCTGGCATCAAACTTTCCTAGGGGGTTCTTTTCATTGTTGTGGACATAACATTTACAACCAAAGATTCTGAAGTGACTTATGTTTGGTTTTCTTCCCTTGATTAGCTCATAGGGTGTTTTATTGAGGATAGGTTGTATGAGCATTCTGTTTGTGATGTAGCATGCAGTCGCCACTGCTTCTGCCCAAAAGACCTGAGGAAAACTGCTCCCCAATAGCATGGCCCTGGCTACCTCTTGTAATGTTATGTTCATACGCTCAACTACCCCATTTTGTTGGGGTGTCCTTGGTGCTGAATATGTGTGATTGATTCCACGTTGTTTACACATATCCATGAATTATTGATTCTCAAATTCTGACCCAGGATCAGACCTAAGCGCCTTGATCTTATGGTTGAGTTGTACTTGGACTTTTCATGGAAAGACTTGAAATATCTCAAAGACTTCGTCTTTGGAAGCAATGAAGAGTGTCCAAACAAATCGTGAGTAGTCATCAACAATTACAAACACATACCAATTTCCTCCAAAACTTTTGATTCTCATTGGCCCACATAAGTCCATGTGAAGTAATTCAAGTGGTTTGGATGTACTTACTAAGTTCTTTGATTTGAAAGAAATCTTAGTTTGTTTGCTTCTAACACAAGCATCACAAAGATTGGTCTCAGATTCTTTAATCTCAGGGAGACCTCTTACCAACCGTTTCTTGACAAGCTTTCTTAACAAGAAAATGCTAACATGCCCTAGTCTTTTGTGCCATAGTGTGGAGTCATCTATTGAAGCAGTCAAGCATGGAAGGTTTGGACAGTCAATATCCTTCAAACTAGTTACATAGACATTTTCCCACCTTTTCCCTTTAACAACTCTTTGCCATTGTTCTAACTTACTATCACTAGTAGAAAATGATTTTAAATGACGCACTTTAAACCACGGTTAAAAAAATAACCGTCGTTTAAACATTATAAACCACGGTTCTTGGGGAAACCGTCGTTTATGTTGCATGCTTCATCAGATAAATGACGGTTTTGTAAATAACCGTCGTTTATAACTACACCGCTTAGAAGCAAAAACGACGGTTGTATTGGAACCGTCGTATAAAGCTACTATAAACCACGGTTCCTAATGAACCGTCGTTTTAAATGTCACGCCAACAATTTAAAACCACGGGTATTTTGAAACCGTCGTTTATTGCTTCCGTCCATTAGCCTTTAAACGACGGTTTTGTCTAATAACCGTCGTTTAAAAGTCTTTAATTAAAAACCCGTCCTTTCTTCTTCTTCTTCCTCCCGCGTTCTCTTTCTCTCTGGCGATTGGCGATTCCCGACTCCCTCCTCTTTGCCGTCGAGCCACCACCCTCCACTCCACCGCCTCCTCTATTGCCGTCGAGCCACCCTCCACTCCACCGCCCCACTCCCGTCGATAACAAACGGGAACAGCTCGCCCCTCCACCCCACTCTCGGTCTCGACTTCGCTAGCTCCACCGCGCCTCCGCCCTCTCCTTCTCTTCCAGTCACGGGGACAACAGACGGGAGAACTACCACCACCGCCCCTCCGCCTCTCCACCATCGCCTAGCTCCCCCTCCAGTACCGCCCCGGCCACTCCTCTGGTTTCGACAACAGACGCGTCCACCGCACCTCCGCCCCTCCACCGTCCCTCCTGTCAACCACCGAATCCCACTTCGGTAAATAAACCGTAGCTATGTATTTTTTGATTAGTGGCTGATTTTGTGCTTTGAGGAGTGATTAATTATCTGTTATTGTGGTTGCTGTGTGTCTCTGTATATGCAAGAGACAAAAAACTGAGAAGAAGAAATGTTAGAACATATGTAGTAGTAGTAGTTAGAGTTGCTGTTTGTTGCTATTATTGTGGTTGCTGTGTGTCTCTGTATGCAAGAGACAACAAAACTGAGAAGAAGAAATGTTAGAACATATGTAGTAGAAGAAGAAATATTCATGCATATTAATGAATTAAAAACCCAAAGTAATTAATAAAGCATAACCTTGTTGGTGGTGTATTAATATTGTTGTAAGTGTTGCTGTTTGTTGCTATTATTCTGGCGGGTGTTATGTTACATATTATTAATTTTGTTGTACTTCTATTGTGTTTGTTTTTGCCAAAAAAAGTGTGGAGTATCTAAAAAAACGCAATGGTCATGCCAAATGTTTTCCAGGATTTAACCTTATTCTACTTGTCGCACCATCTTGCTGTCAACCGCTGCCACCGGTTTGCCTGATCAGAACCCACGGTAAAACACTTGCGTTTCTGATTATGATTTTAGAAACAAATACTTATATATTGTCACGAATAAACGTTGTACTAAATTCTGCTTGTATTATGCAATCATTAGAATAATATTTGCATAGTGCGGTGAAATGTGAGATTAAGTTGAAATGGGGTGGTTGTTTTTGTTCATTGATCATATATATTATTATATACTTGTCTGTCTGATAATAATTCGTATGGTTTACTGAGAATAAATGTTCTTGCTGCTACTGTGTTTGTTTCTGCCTTAAAAAAAATGTGGAGTGTCTAAAAATACGCAAAGGTCATGCCGAATTTTTTCCAGAATTTAAGCTGATTCTAATTCCATCGAATTTAACTTTCTTCATAATTACTTACAGTTTCAGTTTTTTCATCTCTTGCAGGTTGCTCTGAGGTAGAAGACAATCGAATTAAGACGAGGAGAGCAAAAAAACCGGTAATAACATTAGCTATGTTCGTTTGTTTAATATGTTCAATTATTCAAGTTTTTATAAAATTAAAACCTTATTATTATTTCATTGAATAGGTGTCATATACTACGTGCAAGAACATCTGTCTACTTGTCTCTTCTCTATCTTGTGCTGTTCGCGCTGACCATCCAGTACTCATCAGGTTGGTATTTAAAACGTTTCAATTTATTTTTGTTTTTCTATTAAAACAATGGAAAATCAATTCAAACATAGAATTACCTGTCTGAGATTTACCTGATAGAGGTATGTCTTAGATAGTCCCTGTTGGGACTGTCCAATGACCTTTGATCTCACCATCTAGGTTGTGAATGAGTTAATAATATACAGTAGTTCAGTGATAATTTCAGCAGCATTACCGTAGTGTTCTTCTAGTGTACATATATATATGTGAATTGAAACAATTCATATATATATCTACACTAGGAGAACTGTAGGGTAATGCTGCCGAAATTATCACTGAACTACTGTATATTATTAACTTGTTCCTAGGTGAGATCGACGGTGATTGGATAGGTTTAGGTTGTTAAATCTGTAAATAAAAAAAGAGGAGATCAATGGAACGAGTTCACGACATCTGGTGTGTTGAAAAAGGAGATGGAGCGCTCAGTGATGTACAGTGACAGATTGGACATCAAGTACCTAGAAGGGGTCAATAAATTTTGCAAAGTCCTTGTTGACAATCTTAAACCAAGGGATAAGGGATATATTCGATGTCCTTGTGTCGATTGCAAGAACGACTTCAAATACCGAGGTGTGGACAAGATTAAGGATCATCTGATTCGCAGAGGGTTTACAGATGATTATGAAGCCATAACAATACTGCATGGTCAACATTCAGTACAAGTGTTTGAATGTGCTGATAACGTCGTTGCAGAACAATCAGAAATGGATGCTTCACACGATTTTGGGGATACTCAAGATGATTCACTAGGTAGTGATTCAGATGATCATGAGGACCTTAATGCAATGATGGAAGATGTTGAACAACATTTTTCCAACAAACCCAAATCATTCGAAAATCTGATGCAAGCATCAAAGGAACCGTTGTACAGTGGATGTGAAACGCAAACACAAAACAAATTGAGCGTTGTCCTAAAACTATTCAATCTGAAGGCGAGACATGGATGGAGTGATGTCAGTTTTACAGATCTTTTACAACTGCTGAAGAATGTACTACCAAAGGACAATGTGATACCCACAACAACTTATGAGGCAAAGAAGTTAATGTGTCCGATGGGTATGGAATATAAAAAAATACATGCTTGTCCAAATGGGTGTATGTTGTATTGGAAGGAGAATGAGTTGGATGACCATTGCTCTGAATGTGGGGAATCACGCTATGTAAAAAAGGGTGACAGAAACCACATAAGCACTAAAGTGGGCTCTCCTGCGAAGGTGTTGTGGTATCTACCGATAATTCCCCGATTCAAACGTTTGTTTGCAGTTCAGAAAGATGCTGAGAACCTCCGATGGCATGCTACCCATAGAAAGGATGATGGTAAATTGAGACATCCAGCCGATTCACCACAATGGAGAAACATTGACAGAATATACCCTCAATTCGGTACAGACCCAAGGAACTTAAGACTTGGTTTATGCACTGATGGGATGAACCCTTATGGCACTTTGAGCAGTATACACAGTACTTGGCCTGTTTTATTGACAATATACAATCTGCCACCATGGTTGTGTATGAAACCCAGACATATTCTCCTCTCTCTGTTGATATCGGGTCCAAAACAACCGGGAAACAAAATTGATGTGTTTTTGCAACCACTTATTGACGATTTAAAATTGTTGTGGAATGAAGGTGCGACGGTGTATGATTCATATGGTATGGAAAACTTCACGCTCCGGGCTATGTTGTTTTGTACGATCAATGATTTCCCTGCATACGGTAACCTCTCGGGATACACAATTAAAGGAGCTCTAGCGTGCCCTATATGTGGAGATAGAACTTGCAGTATACGGTTAAAACACAGTGGAAAAAATGTGTACATGGGCCATCGGAAATTCCTTCCTAAAGGGCACAAATACCGTAAGATGACAAAAGAGTTTGATGGAAAAACGGATCATGCAGTCGCTCGACCACCACTATCTGCTGCTGAGACTTACAATCAGTTGAAGAATGTTGTGAACAACTTCGGTCCACCAATTAAAGCCACTGAAAAGAGCATCTGGAAGAAAAAATCAATATTTTGGGAACTTGAATATTGGCAACATTTAGAGGTGAGACATTGCATTGATGCTATGCACGTGGAGAAAAACATTGGTGAAAGTGTATCTGCGACACTACTAAACGTGAAAGGAAAGACAAAAGACCATTTAAAGGGTAGAAAAGATCTGGTTGAATTGGGTATACGAGAAGAACTCGCGCCACAACAAAGAGGGAAAAGAACATTCTTGCCTCCCGCTTGTCATACATTATCCAAAGAAGAGAAAATAAGTTTTTGTAGTTCTCTTCGTCATATTAAAGTGCCATCCGGTTACTCATCGAACATATCAAGTTTGGTATCAATGTCTGATCTTAAATTGGTAGGGATGAAGTCTCACGACTATCATGTGCTGATGCAGCACTTACTTCCGGTTGCTCTCCGTGGAATCCTTCCAGCTGATGTCAGGAAAACTATTACAAATTTATGTGTTTTCTTCAAAGGAATTTCGTGTAAAGTGCTTGATGTGGAGACGCTGGATAAACTACAGAATGACCTTGTGATCACCATGTGTCAGTTGGAAATGTATTTTCCTCCTTCGTTTTTTGATATTATGGTGCATCTACTTGTTCATCTTGTTAGAGAGATCAAACATTGTGGTCCGTTATACCTTCGATACATGTATCCGTTTGAGAGATATATGGGTATACTGAAAAAGAAAATGAAAAACCGTCGGCGTCCCGAGGGGAGCATAATTGAAGGGACAGTAACAGAGGAAGTAGTTGACTTCTGCACTCATTACTTAGACGGTGTTGATGTTATTGGATTACCGAAAGCAAGACATGATGGCAGGCTTAAAGGGGTTGGTACCTGTGGAAAAAAATTATGCAGAGTTGATATTGATACATTGAACAAGGCACATCTGGTTGTGTTGAATCATTCAGAAGTTGTTGAACCGTATTTCGATGCACACCTAGCGTACCTCAAAACAAAACACCCAACGATGAGTAATGCCAAATTAAAAAAAGAGCAGAATGCAACATTTGTTAAGTGGTTCAGACAGAAGGTGTTGTATGAGGATTCAAGGAGCGTGGATGAAATGATCCAATTGTTGGCACTTGGTCCAAATCTCGATGTGTTGTCGTATGAAGGATATGATGTAAATGGATTTTCTTTTTACACTGCACGTCAAGATTGTAAATCGACAAACCAGAACAGTGGTGTGCATCTTATCGCTTCACAAGACATTTTCACAGGAACAAGTCGTAATACACTGAAGAACGAATATTATGGTGTTATTGAGGATATTTGGGTCTTGAATTACACTAGTTATGAAACTTGCGTATTTCGTTGCAAATGGGTGGACAACAAACAGGGATATCGTGAGGAGGATCATGGTATGAAGCTAGTTGATTTAACGACAGCGGCTCCTACTGATGAACCCTTTATTGTTGCATCAAAGGCAAAACAAGTATTCTACTGTCGTGATCAATCTAATCCCAGATGGTCTATTGTAATGCAGAGTAAAAGATCGATAGTTGGGATTGATAATATTGTTGATGAGGATGAATACGACTGTGAAGATGAAAAAGATGTACCTATTCGGTTGCCGATGGAGGTAGATAATGTAACTAATTTTGAATATCGAAGGTCCGACCACAATGAAGGATTGTGGATTGAACGATGAAATGTTATTTTGTAAGTTTGGTTGACAATATTATATTATTTAATTTTTGTCATGTTTCAATATTTGATTCAGTAGATGTTCGTATTAACCTTGTTATTGTTGATTATTTTTCAGATTATGGATCCTGACGATAGAGTCGAAGAGGACTTACTGTTGGGCTGGATGATATTGACGATGACGTCCCTACTGAAGAACCACCAGCTGCATCTACTTCGCAGCCCCCTCGAAGGGACGTGGACCGACCCGTGGGTTGAAGGAGAAGAAAGATTCTCCCATCGATTTGATCTGGGACAAGTACCCCGACATCGTGGTGGGTCGAAGCAGAATTTGCTTCCTACTTGGGATTGATGGTAAAACCCATGCTCGATTAATAAGGACTGGAAAGATCAAGAAAAGGCAGACAAAGACATCTATGGCAGATGGTGCAGAAGAAGTACAAGGTCGCGGATGACTTCGGACGAAGATTGAATCACTTCTAGCGACATCACTGCGACTGAAATACCCCAAACCTTAATAAGTTGTTTAAACATTAAATAATAAATTATTAAGACTAAAAAGAGTCTTAGAAACATTAGTAAACAATTTAATGAATAGTAAATACAATAAATTGCCTAAAAGGCAATAAGGACAAAGTATGCTCTAAGCTTGGAATAACCTTGGTTAAGACTTAATAAACTTACCAAGACCTTATATATATATAATGAATATATTAAATTAATTACCAAAGAAAACCGAGCTTGAAAACAAGTTAAAACACAAAATGTGCTTTGAGGAGCCTTAAAAGCACGTTTTTGAGTAACTGTCGTATAAATGAGTTTTGAATGGCTAAATGACCATCAATATTCTTTTATTAATATGTGTACTATTTAGTATCACATTTGGAAGTTTAAAATAATAAGAATTAATATTTCACTTTTATGTGCTTTGTTATAGTGAATAGTAACTAAAATAAGCTAGTTTGTAACATATGTTAACATATGTAATTTAATTGGGCAATAAAGACTAATAACCCCTTATATGTAAATGGGGGCCGGTTTGCATGTGGTGAGACGTCACCTTGATGTGATTGAACAAATAAGTGAGCAAATCAGTGAGTATTGAAAAAAGCACTATTTGCTTTATGTATTAAATATCCCCAAAAGCAAATTCTATCTTCATTTCTCCTTTCCTCCTTCATTTCACACGGCTGCATCCTCTCTTCTATCTTCTTCTTCCTTCTCCATCGGATATCTAGCACTCCAGCACCATCTTCATTCAGCTTTGACCACATGTAACTCCTAGCTCCATGGTCCAAATTCAATTTCGAGACCACCGTTCTTCTAGTTGGAGCAAGCTCTTCAACTTAGTCCTTTCAAATCTTCAAGAGCTCCATTTTGGTGCCAAGAGGAATCTCCATGGAAGGAGCTTGAGTTCATCCTTTCACGTATTATTCTTCTCCTTTGCTTCAAGGTATGGAAACTCAAAGAAAAATGGTGTTTCCTCTATGTTTTATGTTAACCAAAGGTAGCTTAAAATTCCTTTGGAAAATGAACGTACGTTGTGTATTGAAACTACCTAAAGAGCCAATGGTAATGACTTAAAAATGTTCTCAAAAGACTAGTAAAGGACATACGTATTGGCTGTTTGTATTTGCAGGTGAAAGGCAAATATATTGTGGAAATTCAGTGTTTAAGATTTATGCATTTTAAGAGCCTAAGTGCTATGCAATTTAAATTGTACACTATGTTGTTATGTGGTGTATATTTGGTGAAGTTTTGAGTATAAGAGTGTACGTAAAATCATTTGGGAAGCTATACTTATGATGGGTGTAAAGAGCTTAAGCAGCAGGACTAGAAAAATTGCAGTACGTCAAATTCTGTAGGTTGGGTCCGGGACCTAGGTCATGGGTCATGTCCCGGACCATATATCAAAAAGAGACCGTGAGTTATACATAATTTAGGTCCGGGACCTGGGTTAAGGTTAAGGACCCGGACCAAGCATTTGAAAATGGCCGAGAGTGGTAATATGTTGAGGTCCGGGACTTAAGGGAAGTACAAGGTCCCGGACCACCCTGCTAAATACGCCGAAGGTTTTCCTTATGTGTTGGTCCGGGACTTAAGGTAAGGACCAAGTCCCGGACCACTCTAAAAATGTTGTTTAAGGTATGAAAATGATGTTTAATGATGGGGATTGATGGATAATGATGTTATAAGGTTGTTAAGGACTTGTTTGGTGAGTTATAGTGACAATTTGGTGGGTGAGAAGTTGGATAAAATGTGAGAGTAAACAAGTTAAAAATGTAAAGATATTTAACTAGCTAACGGAGTTAACTATAGTCTTCGACGTTACATAAACATATTACCCCAATGTTAATGAAGGAAACTTTAATGTACCAGTTGTTCGAGAATTGTTCGAGGAACCTAAATGGACATGGTAGAGTGGACTCCGGCGACAGGTATGGTTTTCTTGCAACCTGTGTCCTACCGGATTACACCGGCTTGTATGCCAATGTGTTTTTCTGTGTGTTTGCCACCTTGTAAGATAAAACATGAAATGAGTTTATAGTAATTCGTTTATGTGGCGAATCTGGCCTCCGATACCGTTTAACCTCAAATAAGTGTTAAACCTTCACTAACTAGAACTAGGAACACACATGAGAGATCGGTATTCGGTGTTAACGGCCCAAACCTTGGGAACGTTCTAACCACGGCTATGCGTGAGTTAGTTGTGTATGGTTATTGTTGCAAGTGTGTGAATCTCTCTTGCGTGTTTAACTCGGTTTAAAACCGATGGTGTGTGGATGTGATAGGTTCCTTAAAGGAGCTCTAGCTACTTAATTATAAGATATACGTGTACTAATGGGGGGTGAGGAGTCCGGTCATGTTCCGGCCACGCGTGTGATGGACGGGAGTCGATGTCATACCCGGTTCGACTCTCTTGGTGTATGTTATGGTTGTTTACTCATTGGGTTTCCAATCTTCCCTTTAGCTTAACCAAAGCTATATTACTGACTCACGTCGGGCCACAGGGGCATACAATGGTTGTACTTGTGTTTGTGTGGTGTGTTCGGGTCACCAATTCTGGTCCACCTTTAGAAGGTTACTCGTACGGCTATAAGGACGGTAGCGAGTGTTATGTAACGAGCTTAGTATGTGGTTGGCTACAACCTCCAGGCTCATTATGTATATTAACTATGGTAAATGGTGGAAGGTTCCTAGTGCGAACCATATTATGGTGTCGTGTGTTAATGTTGTCATGGGCTATGGATGTGAATTCCGGTTTATAATAGGAGGTGTTTAAGGATAGTGCGATCGGGGGGTAAATGTCGTCTGTTAAGGAAGTAACTCCATTAAGAGGAGAGCCACTCTAGGGTTAAAGGGAACAATGTTGATTTGTTATGTGTGGATGTATTGGGTGTTTGTTGAGCCCTATAGCTGGGCGTATGCAATGTGTTGTGTGTTTATGATTTACATGCAGGATTAAAATATAATCAACAGCATGCTAAGACGACAATTAGTTGTGCGTGGCCCGGTAGCATGCGGGCTGCGGGATTACCATACCAGCAAAGGTGCTGAGCCCCTTGGGGGCCACCCTTTTCTCCTTTTTCTATTTCAGGTACAAGGAGCTGGAAGCCGTTCGAGAGTAGTTCGGGGTAGATGTTTGTACATTGGTAGCCCTTTAATGGTGTATGTATTATAGGTGTAGTAAGACCGAATTTGTTATCGGCATTGGTTAATGAATACTCGGTACAGTGGGGGATGTATATGTAAATAATTGTTGGAAATGGAATCAGGATTGTATGGCGTAGTTGCTCGGGGATCTAGTCCATCAGACCGATATAATATGTATGTATTAGCCTTGTTAGCCACGTGGGTGGTTAACGGCGTGTAACACCAACGGATTAAGTAATGTGATGGTTTATGTTTCCGCTGCGGATGGTTACAAAGTGCGATGTTGTGGATGGGGTGTTACAAAAGTGGTATCAGAGCGAAGTATCGCTCTGATGACTGAATTACCGAGCCTAAGAAGTACCGAGTTAAGATTTTAGTACTTTGGGTTAAGGGTTGAGTGATAGCGTGAGAGGTACGCTAGCTAGGAACTACCAGTAAATACTGGAAACCTACTATATCCATCCCGCCCTCCACAACCCCTATTTTATGACTTGGGAAGGAACGCCAGAGAGATGAAAGCCCTCTCTTACCCGGGAAGACCCGGTCTGGCTGTTATTAACTATCTTGTAAGTATGGGGAACCTGTCATACGGTAGATTCTGAAAATTAGAAATCCCGGAGACGGTTCCCAGGTGAACAACTGTAACCGCACTTGATAGCAAAGAATGGAGAATCTGGTGTAAGGAAGAATGAAATTTCCAACAACCTGGGTCGACATGCCGAGCAGTCGAAAACTACCAACTGTAGCAGGCAAGAAGTAAAATAATGAAACCCGAGACGAGAGTCTATTGTCTACGGATGGCAAATGTTAGGTAATGGCACCAACGGTATACCAACCGACAAAGGAACTACAACGTAGTACCCAAACAAGAGACAAGTCTCAGTAACCACGACAAATGCGTGGAATGGGCTACGAAGAAGATACAATAATAAGTAAAAAGGGGTCTCCCAGAAGGGGAAACACCCTAGTAAATGATTATTAGAGGAGGACAATGAGAAGTTGTGCAGGAGGTTAGTTACCAATTAGAGTATCCAAGTAGGGCCCATGAGGCCACTGAATACTGTGCAGACAAAAACAGCACCATAGCCGGTACATGTTGAACCAACAGCCAGTTAACAGGGCGCACTTGCCGTGGCAAGTGCAGCTATAACAGGGCTGTTCGAAGAAGAAAAAATTTGACGCCTACAAACTACTTAGTAAAGTACCCAGGAATTTAATGTGATCATCGTAACCGTGGAAGGGCTTAACAGCCTAACCTTTGTAAATGGGAATACACCAGTCAGCAAGAAGCTAGACTTGGTTAAGGCAAGAAGGTGTTGTGAAACCAGGAGAATTTTTCTTTCAAACTCAGATTTATTTCAAACTCTTATCTTTCAAAACCAAATTCTCTTTTAAACCAATACTTCTTTTACCCTTCTTTCAAACCAGATTACCTTTGAATAACCGGACGGAAACCGGTGAACCCGAGGGTAGCAACCCGACGGTATGGATGGAGTTCAGAATAATATAACGATGGATAACCTTCCCTGGAATGAGTTCGGGAAGCACGGAATGTATATTGTCAGAGGACAATATAAGGGAGTTGACAACAGAATACTTCACCTAGGCATGTGACGGACACTACGAGTGTACCAACTGTGTTGTGGGACGACCGCACTCCGATAGGAGCATGTGGGCCTGACAGACCTACTTATGGGTTAGTCGGGTAAGTAGTAATGTATCAGTATGATACCCATATATGTATACGAGAAGAGTCCGAAACACGGGAAGTAGTCGACTCCATACTACGGTCAGCAGTAAAAGTCAAGTAAGAGCTAAGGATTACCACGAATGGTCGAAGTGAAGGAACCCAGTTGAGAAGACTAAAGGAATTGGTAATTCGTCCAAGAGAATGTGTAGAGTCAAGAAGTGCGAAGAGCACGGATGGTTATGCAAAGACATCACGTATGTCTTAGGAAGTTGAAGGAATGAGACATGGTAGCTGGAACGAATACCCAGCTAAGGAAGTAAGAAGGCGTAGTCTACTGAATGTACTCATAAGTGAAAGTTAAATGTAATGTCATACCTTAGTAACACCCAGGAGTAATCCTTGAGGGGTGTTTGGATCAAACATTGTTGGATGGGGCAATGTAACAGAAACGTAAGAAGGGAACCCACTTAACAGTAGGACCCTAAGTTGCCAAAGAGACAACTTGGAAGGAATCGAGATGTGACGACCTTGTTAAACCATGTAATGTCGTACAGAAAGGTAAATGTGTGGTAATAGTCTTTAGTGAGCAGAGCTCGAGGCAGTGGCTTATAAGCCACAAGCAAGATAGGTCATGTAATTGAATCAATTATAGAAGTTTATGTTGTACAGGAAATAGAGCGGAGAGCGAGCCACTGCTTAAAGAGTGGGGATATCTCTAGATATGGTGAAACCGCGAGAGCGGTAGTTGTGTGGATCAAGTTTAGGAAATATGTGGAGGATGGACCATGTTGTTGTTACCCCAGGATGATTTGAATAAAATAATACGAAAGAAAGTGTTTGTAACAGTGGGTAGACAGGAAGAGTACTAAGTCTGGTAGCAACCACCATAGGTGTGTGATGCTAAATGTGTAGCGAATAACGCTTAAGGAAATAAAGGCTCGAGAAATAGTGTATGCAGAAATCAGCCAAACAGGTGGCCGAATATAATAACGGATGCAGTGTAAGTTGAGGTTGTATAATGAAAGAGGATACGGTGTGTACTAAGCGACCGTTGTATAAATATTATTAAGGGATGGTATGACAAATAAGCAGAGTTGTGAGTTAAACCCAGTGGAGATACAACAGTAAGTTATGACGAATAAGCTGGACAGTAAACCAGTAGCCGGTATTATGAGATAAGAATCTCAGTAAAACACAGTGTGAATTCCTATTGCAATCGCATGAGAGATTTACTGCCAAGAGTTACGCCTCTGCACTCTGTATGACTGAGTGTTTTGGTATTGCGTTTGCGCAATAACGATCGAGTGGGATAGCTAGGATTTGGAAGATGATAATTGTGGAAGGCGAACAAAGAGAATTATAACACTATAAGACCGAGGCATATGAAATGCAAGGTCATATCAATGAAATGATACTGGTACAGAACTAAATATGGAAGCAGGACTGGCAATAAGAGACTACAGTAGCACTAAGTATCAAATATCGGTATGAAATATACCTCAGGTGTAGGAAATAACTGAGAGAGCACTACACATTAGGTAGTAGCTCAACCTCAACCGGCAGTAAGTCGAAAGGAATTGAGGCAATAATTGAGAAATACATAGCAGTATACACTGTAAATTGTTATGGAGGTAGATGAAAGGTTTGTAACTCACCGAATTCGCTCACGGTAAGAGATACCACGCTTCGGTTGAGAAACCATGGTTACCAGGATAAGGGTAATACATTAGAGATGTACAGTACAGTAACAGTAAAGAGTGGGGAAACTAGCTCTATGAGTACCAGAGTTGTGCCACAGAGGCCAGCGAGCCCATGCATCGAATCATGAATATACTTTGTGCATATGAATAAGTGGCTAGTAATCAATGCCTAGAAGCCTTATAGGCCAGGAACGAAACCGGTAATGAGTTAGATAAACTCCAATGAGAATTCTTGGTTAGGGATTAAACCGCCAATATGGTTAAAATCCTCTAACCAAAGCGCATTGTGTACCAGCCGCGTGGAAGTTAAAATACTTCTCGACGGCAGAACATTCTAAGCCGATGTTCAGTGGTTGATTACGTGGGCGTAATCCCTTTTTAGGGGGGTAGAGCGTAAAGCCGCTTAGTGTGTTTTACCGTACAAGTGTACGTGAACTATGTTGTGCATAGCACAAAAATAATTTGTTATGATGGTTGGCATGGTTAATAATTGGTTATGATGGTTGGTTTGGTTAAATGGTGGTAATTGCGCACAGAAGATGCGAAATACTATTGTGGTAGGTGTGACTACCTTGGTAATGGTTGTGGGTAAGTACAAGTACTAAGGAGTAAATAAACTCCTGGGGAACTAAAGCCCCAATGGTGTGTGTTCGCATAATACCAAATGTAACACGATGTATTGTATTTTGATTAAAAACATGTATATATATATAGTGTGGTGATTTATGAAGGGTATGAAACTGGCATGGAACCTAGTAAGTATTAGATTCCTTAGGTAACTTGAGTAAAAGCGAATGGAGGTAATTGATAGACTAAGTTCTATCCCTTGGAGATGTATGATTATGACTAGAAGGATCAAAAGGTAGAAATGGAATATGCTTGAATAAATTGTTGGTTGAAAATGAAGTGGGAGGTGAAACTTGGTTATCATGAGATCAAGGGGAGCCGAACACAAATTGGGTGGAAGGATAGTTCAACACTGATGCTGATCACATCAGGGTTGGATGACTCTTGAAGCTCCCTATAAGTGGTCACAAATAACACCATTAAGAAAGGATGCAAAGAGCATAAGTTGGACCTGGAGTTGTATTGAGTTTTCAAAAGAATTTTAAATTGGTGGTTTCAAGTCTTCAATTGGTATTTCCAAAACAGTGGATCGGTATTTTGAATAAAGGATTCTCTCGTTACTTAACCTGGTAAAGAATATTTTTGTAGTACTTGCTCACGAGCTGAGGACGTATGAGCCTTTGTCTTCGGACCGGTGACATGAGAAGTACATATGTTAAAAATTAAGTGAATGTTTTGATCTCCCAAGGGAACGGGGACCAGCAGGTGTCCATCGCGACCGGGTTCTGCGGGGATCACAGTGTATATGTACTCAACGTGGGACTCGAGCCCATGAAGAGATGGAAAAGGTATTTCTATTTGTTATACGTGCTAAGGCATGTTGTGTGATAGGTGTAATAAATGTTATTTGACCATGAGTCTTGATGTGGTTCAGTTCTGAATTGATTATGTTACTTGGGCCTATGAGTCCAAAGGTGGTCATGTTACCCAGACCTGAGAGTCTGAGGGTTGTTATGAGAGTACAATACTGTTAAGTACCCGGACCATTGAGTCCGAGGTAATCATGTGAGAATGATATGTTATGGATGGATGTGTATGTGTACCCGGACCTTCTAGTCCGAGGTTGTGGTGTAAGGTGTGTTGATTATGGAAGTGTTTTATTATACAAGTAATTCCCGTATTTTAAACCAATGATATGTGGGAAGTGTGAACTTCGGGGACGAAGTTCTTTTAAGGGGGGTAGACTGAAATACCCCAAACCTTAATAAGTTGTTTAAAATTAAACATTAATAATAAATTATTAAGACTAAAAAGAGTCTTAGAAACATTAGTAAACAATTTAATGAATAGTAAATACAATAAATTGCCTAAAAGGCAATAAGGACAAAGTATGCTCTAAGCTTGGAATAACCTTGGTTAAGACTTAATAAACTTACCAAGACCTTATATATATAATAATGAATATATTAATTAATTACCAAAGAAAACCGAGCTTGAAAACAAGTTAAAACACAAAATGTGCTTTGGAGCCTTAAAAGCACGTTTTTGAGTAACTGTCTTAAAATGAGTTTTGAATGGCTAAATGACCATCAATATTCTTTATTAATATGTGTACTATTTAGTATCACATTTGGAAGTTTAAAATAAAGAATTAATATTTCACTTTTATGTGCTTTGTTATAGTGAATAGTAACTAAAATAAGCTAGTTTGTAACATATGTTAACATATGTAATTTAATTGGGCAATAAAGACTAATAACCCCTTATATGTAATGGGGGCCGGTTTGCATGTGGTGAGACGTCACCTTGCTGTGATTGAACAAATAAGTGAGCAAATCAGTGATTGAAAAAAGCACTATTTGCTTTATGTATTAAATATCCCCAAAAGCAAATTCTATCTTCATTTCTCCTTTCCTCCTTCATTTCACACACACGCTGCATCCTCTCTTCTATCTTCTTCTTCCTTCTCCATCGGATATGCTACAGCTCCAGCACCATCTTCAAGCTTTGACCACATGTAACTCCTAGCTCCATGGTCCAAATTCAATTTCGAGACCACCGTTCTTCTAGTTGGAGCAAGCTCTTCAACTTAGTCCTTTCAAATCTTCAAGAGCTCCATTTTGGTGCCAAGAGGAATCTCCATGGAAGGAGCTTGAGTTCATCCTTTCACGTATTATTGTTCTCCTTTGCTTCAAGGTATGGAAACTCAAAGAAAAATGGTGTTTCCTCTATGTTTTATGTTAACCAAAGGTAGCTTAAAATTCCTTTGGAAAATGAACGTACGTTGTGTATTGAAACTACCTAAAGAGCCAATGGTAATGACTTAAAAAAATGTTCTCAAAAGACTAGTAAAGGACATACGTATTGCTGTTTGTATTTGCAGGTGAAAGGCAAATATATTGTGGAAATTCAGTGTTTAAGATTTATGCATTTTAAGAGCCTAAGTGCTATGCAATTTAAATTGTACACTATGTTGTTATGTGGTGTATATTTGGTGAAGTTTTGAGTATAAGAGTGTACGTAAAATCATTTGGGAAGCTATACTTATGATGGGTGTAAAGAGCTTAAGCAGCAGGACTAGAAAAATTGCAGTACGTCAAATTCTGTAGGTTGGGTCCGGGACCTAGGTCATGGGTCATGTCCCGGACCATATATCAAAAAGACCGTGAGTTATACATAATTTAGGTCCGGGACCTGGGTTAAGGTTAAGGACCCGGACCAAGCATTTGAAAATGGCCGAGAGTGGTAATATGTTGTGGTCCGGGACTTAAGGGAAGTACAAGGTCCCGGACCACCCTGCTAAATACGCCGAAGGTTTTCCTTATGTGTTGGTCCGGGACTTAAGGTAAGGACCAAGTCCCGGACCACTCTAAAAATGTTGTTAAGGTATGAAAATGATGTTTAATGATGGGGATTGATGGATAATGATGTTGTAAGGTTGTTAAGGACTTGTTTGGTGAGTTATAATGACAATTTGGTGGGTGAGAAGTTGGAAAATGTGAGAGTAAAACGAGTTAAAAATGTAAAGATATTTAACTAGCTAACGGAGTTAACTAAAGTCTTTCGACGTTACATAAACATATTACCCCAATGTTAATGAAGGAAACTTTAATGTACCAGTTGTTCGAGAATTGTTCGAGGAACCTAAATGGACATGGTAGAGTGGACTCCGGCGACAGGTATGGTTTTCTTGCAACCTGTGTCCTACCGGATTACACCGGCTTGTATGCCAATGTGTTTTTCTGTGTGTTTGCCACCTTGTAAGATAAAACATGAAATGAGTTTATAGTAATTCGTTTATGTGGCGAATCTGGCCTCCGATACCGTTTAACCTCAAATAAGTGTTAAACCTTCACTAACTAGAACTAGGACACATGAGAGATCGGTATTCGGTGTTAACGGCCCAAACCTTGGGAACGTTCTAACCACGGCTATGCGTGAGTTAGTTGTGTATGGTTATTGTTGCAAGTGTGTGAATCTCTCTTGCGTGTTTAACTCGGTTTAAAACCGTATGGTGTGTGGATGTGATAGGTTCCTTAAAGGAGCTCTAGCTACTTAATTATAAGATACGTGTACTAATGGGGGGTGAGGAGTCCGGTCATGTTCCGGCCACGCGTGTGATGGACGGGAGTCGATGTCATACCCGGTTCGACTCTCTTGGTGTATGTTATGGTTGTTTACTCATTGGGTTTCCAATCTTCCCTTTAGCTTAACCAAAGCTATATTACTGACTCACGTCGGGCCACAGGGGCATACAATGGTTGTACTTGTGTTTGTGTGGTGTGTTCGGGTCACCAATTCCGGTCCACCTTTAAGAAGGTTACTCGTACGGCTATAAGGACGGTAGCGAGTGTTATGTAACGAGCTTAGTATGTGGTTGGCTACAACCTCCAGGCTCATTATGTATATAACTATGGTAAATGGTGGAAGGTTCCTAGTGCGAACCATATTATGGTGTCGTGTGTTAATGTTGTCATGGGCTATGGATGTGAATTCCGGTTTATAATAGGAGGTGTTTAAGGATAGTGCGATCGTGGGTAAATGTCGTCTGTTAAGGAAGTAACTCCATTAAGAGGAGAGCCACTCTAGGGTTAAAGGGAACAATGTTGATTTGTTATGTGTGGATGTATTTGGGTGTTTGTTGAGCCCTATAGCTGGGCGTATGCAATGTGTTGTGTGTTTATGATTTACATGCAGGATTAAATATAATCAACAGCATGCTAAGACGACAATTAGTTGTGCGTGGCCCGGTAGCATGCGGGCTGCGGGATTACCATACCAGCAAAGGTGCTGAGCCCCTTGGGGGCCACCCTTTTCTCCTTTTTCTATTTCAGGTACAAGGAGCTGGAAGCCGTTCGAGAGTAGGACGGGGTAGATGTTTGTACATTGGTAGCCCTTTAATGGTGTATGTATTATAGGTGTAGTAGTAAGACCGAATTTGTTATCGGCATTGGTTAATGAATACTCGGTACAGTGGGGGATGTATATGTAAATAATTGTTGGAAATGGAATCAGGATTGTATGGCGTAGTTGCTCGGGGATCTAGTCCATCAGACCGATATAATATGTATGTATTAGCCTTGTTAGCCACGTGGTGGTTAACGGCGTGTAACACCAACGGATTAAGTAATGTGATGGTTTATGTTTCCGCTGCGGATGGTTACAAAGTGCGATGTTGTGGATGGGGGTGTTACAGCGCCAGTTCAAGCATCGATTGGTAGATGGCTGATTAACAAACCAGGCTCCAAGAGGTCACCGCCGTGGGTAGTGTACGATGGTATGATCACGGAGGAGGCTGGAAGATATTCTAGAACCATCGCCAGACTGAAGAGTTTAAGGTACTTTTACAATTATTTTTCTTAATTATTTAAGGAATAAAATTTAACAAATGTTTTTTTATTATGTATAACTTACAAATATACAAATTTTGTAACATTACGTCAAGAAAAAGCGAGACGTAACCGGGCGAAGAATATCTACAAGCACTTCATGGGGCGAGCTGGATACACGGGGCGGTTGGAGAAGTGGAAGAGCGAGGGCTTACTGACTAAGACTAATGAAGACGGCACTCAGTCAGTTATTGATGATGTTGACGATGCAAGTAGAGTGCAGACATTTATGCTGGGTCGAATGGTGAAAATGACGAGGGGGTGTATGTGTTCCCGCAGAGCGAGACTGCTGAGTTGGCGTCCAAGATTGTAAGTATATATATTTAAAAGTTGTTGTTTACTAATTAATAAGTTCATTTCTAATATTTTTGTTAATTTAAAATAGTCTGGCTCGACTGAGCGATGGGAGATGGTTGGTTCCGGCCCCCGTCTCAGGATGATCCACTGAATAAGGCCCTTGGGCAAAAGGATCATCCAGGGCGAGTGCGGGGGCTTGGAGGGGAAGTTCGCCCAAAAGACGTGTTTCCTACGTCTCGATCGAGAGTACCACAGGCTGAAATGATAGAGAGACTGGTGGATGAACGGGTGCATGACCGGTTGGAGGAGTCGGAAAGACTCATGCTGAGTCGGAAAGACGCCACGCTGAGGAGCGTCAAGCCTACGAGGAGCGCCTGCGAAGACTTGAGGCTTTAGTATTGGGCCAGGTGCATGCTCCTACACCAACACCTACTACTCCTACACCGTGTCTACTCCTACAACGCGACGGTGAATACATCGATGGTGGCCGTGTCTCCTACACCGGCACCTACTGCTAGACCGACGTCTGCTCCTACCACGACGGCGGATACTGTCGATGATCCTACACCGACGTCTGCTCCTACCACGACGGCGGATACATCGATGGTCGATCATCCTGCACCTTCTTCTCCTACCAGAGACACATTTCCTTATCAAAACCTTTCGGTTTGTTCTTTTTTCCTCCTTAGTTATTTTAACATGTACTTTTAAAAAACAATATTTTTATTAGCTTGCTTACTGTTGTGAGTTGATGTAGATGGCTAAATCATGTCATCTATTTCAAGTGTTGGATGGTGGGACTGTGGCATTTGCCAATTCGGTCGGGTTTTTCAGACCGGACCGAACACTGTAGTACATTTCAAGGTCATCCCACCTCTCCACGCTCGTGTGATGGTAGACGATATTGTGCAAGGTCATGAGGACTCTCCCCTTCCGTTAGAGTGGAATGAGTGGAGTAAAATAGGTCAAGCAAAATCTTCAGTTGTTCCATGGCCATATTCTCTCATTGATGTCAGTAGTGACAAGGTAAACTATTTAATTACATGCTTACTGTTTAGTTTTTAACTTGACTGTTGACTGATATGTTTATTATTTAAATTTTGTATACTATTAGATTGATAAGGAATTAAGACCGGTTAAGAAGAGGAAAGTGGATAAGGGGAAGGAAGTTGTGAAATCAAGTGAGGAGAGTCAGAGGGTGAGAAAGGAAGTGGTGAAACCTTTCGATATGACTCCTAGGAGATCCCCCATTCTGACACCCAAGTATCTGAAGAAGTTGACAGCCAAACAAAAAATGTTGTATGACTTTTTCATGACGAGGCCGCAGTCTGTCACCAACTTCAACATGAAAGTGTCTAAGCATGTTTTCCACTCCTCTGAGCCCAGAGATCTGATGATTACCGTGAGCGATCTACGAGAATTTTTGATGGGAGACCTGCTTAACATCTCTGTGATTCAGGCCTATTGTGTGTAAGTATCTTTCAAATTATTACATTATCTTTCATTTTTTTAAGCTATTTAACATATCTTATGAAAAAATGTTGTTTAGGTGTTTGACTAGTAGACTGCTAGCGAGCAAGAGATTATGTGCCCTCTCTTTCTTGTGTCCGCAATTGATGTCAGCAAATCAGGCCGCATTGGATGAGCAAGGATGTGTACAGCATGTGAGGCAGGGATTTTGTACTGCGGTGCGAAGAAAAAGCAAATATTTGCTGATCCCATATCATCAGATGTAAGTACACAATAACTGGAATTTTTCGCTTCCTAATTGTGATATTTAATAATTGTTGTACAAAACATTCTTTGTTTTATCTGTGGCAGCAATCATTGGATGTTGTTGGTGTTGTGTATCGACACCTCATGCTTATTGATACTAGACCCATTGGGCGGCCCTGATGACCTTCGAGAGATCGCTGTAGAGAAATATTTGAAGGAGTGAGTATTCAAAATTTTAATGCATTCTGTATTTATTTTAAGCTTGTCCTAGATTATTGACAATAAAATGGCTTCATTTTAAAATGTTGTATTTATGCAGGGGCCATAAGCTTGGTTTAAGTGATGAAAAGAAACCATTCTCCATCTTGGACTTCCACTACATACGTGTAAGTAATCATTTAATTTATGCATTTCTGTATTAAAGTTAAACGTTTAATTTTTTGATCTGTAAAGTTGGTAATCCATGGATGGTGTGATGACAGTGTCCTCAACAGCCTGATTCAAAAAGCTGTGGCTATTATGTGATGCGGTACATGTTCGAGATTGTACAAAATATTGACACGCTTACGGATGATGACAAGGTAACCCATACCAATCAAAGTTTCAGTTAAAGTTATTGCATTTTAAATAAAATTGTGTACTAATGATGATCAGTTTCTTTTTATGGACAGATCGTTTCTTATTTCACACAAGCAGGGAGCACGTATTCCAGAGGGGATCTCGACTTTGTAAGAGATCATTTATCGCAGTTTTGGTGTAAAAATTACTTGAGTGTTCCTTAGATCTTATATCCTAGTGTACGTAGTTAGACTTAGACTTTTGTTTTTGCTGAAGCAACTCTCAAAGTTTGTAAAGTTCAACTCTCTCTTATTTTTGAAAGTTTGAATGGGTTTGTTTGCAATTCGTTTTCAATGTTGCAATTCAAACTGGCAACTTGGTTTATGGTCATAGTGTGGTTGGTTATCAAAGGGCAATACCAGTTGGATGCCCTGTACAGGTTGTATATACGATTGTAAATTGGGTTGTGTTGGAAAACATATGTGGTAGATGCTAAAAAAACAAAAAAACTAGAAAAAAAAACTAAAAAAAAAACCACGGTTCACTTAAAACCGTGGTTTAAAACTCAATGGAACGGGAGTATAAGCCACGGTTTATTAAAGAACCGTCGTATAAAGTACTCATATACCACGATTAACTACCCGAACCGTTGTATAAAACGCAATGGAACGACATTAAATACCACGGTTTCCGTCATAACCGTGGTATAAGTCGTCTGATTTCTCGCGCCACAACGGGCTTTAAACGACGGTTTTACGAACCGTGGTTTATAATGCGTATTTTAAACGACGGTTTCGAACCGTGGTTTATATGAATTTTCCAATATACCACGCGAGTATAAACCACTGTCTCAAACCGTGGTATATGAGAAAAATAACCGTGGTAAGATACATTTTCTGCACTAGTGTTCGTGATACGGCAGGGTCTTCAAAGTCTGAATCATCCTCATAATCAATGAGGATCTTAATTCTTTCCATGATTTCTTCAAGATCAATGTAGCTGCGAATCCTTATACGTACATCCTCATCATTATGTATGTATGCATGCGAGTAGTTGTACGAATCCTGGTCCATTCTTAGGTACACAATCGAATAGACATACAAATCGTTGTTAGCAAAGTGCGATCGCACAATGTGGTTTAACGAGGATTTTAAATGGTTAACAGTTTTGGGATAGTGAATGTCTGTATCGTTTATTGTCCAACCCGGACCTCTTAAAAACCCTCCTCCATGCTCTGTGGTTGAAGTTACATGGTTCACATGGACCGAGACAGGTATCATTGTCCTAAATAGAGCAAATATGAAGCAGAGATTAGTTTGTGGGCTGTGGAGGTGTAGTCAATGTCTAACAGTCACAGCCAACACAACTGTCAGAACAATCTATAAAGAAATACTAAACAATGCTACAAAAAAGGGCACCAAGAGATAGCCGTTGTACTAGCCGTTGCCAGATATAGTATATAAGGGGCTATGGGTTCCTCAACTTATTAAACCTGCATCTTGCACTCTGAAACTCGTTCAACTACCTCATTCAAGAGAATCATATCATCTAACTCCGAGCTTCAAAATCCCAAAACACAATGGCTCCAAACAAAGAAGTTCCAATGCAAGCCTCAAAGACAAACAAGGGCAAACAAGTCTGTACCACACCAAAAAATTCCATATCCAAATACCCATCATCCAAAAATTCTTGCATTGTCCTCAAGTGACCAACCCAATGAAGTCGTCTTAATGTCGTAAGAAGTTATAATGGCTGCAAATGCATAATAGGACTTTAATATAAGTACAAAAATGGTTAATAACACAAAATATGACGTTACCCGAAAAGTTCAAAACCGAGAAAACGTTAACTCTGGTGCCATTTATATGAAGTCACGTGGGTCCCATATGGTCCTAAAACTCCAGAGAAATGACTTAGATCCAAAGTATAACTGTTCAACTATCGTCGTACAAATTTTGGTCAAGCTCTGGAACCGTTAAAGCATCGCTCGAATGATTCAAAAGTTAGAAAAAAAACTAGCTCAAGTGACCAACCCAATGAAGTCGTCTTAATGTCGTAAGAAGTTATAATGGCTGCAAATGCATCATAGGACTTTAATATAAGTACAAACTGGTTAATAACACAAAATATGACATTACCCGAAAAGTTCAAAACCGAGAAAACGTTAACTCTGGTGCCATTTATATGAAGTCACGTGGGTCCCATATGGTCCTAAAACTCCAGAGAAATGACTTAGATCCAAAGTATAACTGTTCAACTATCGTCGTACAAAATTTGGTCAAGTTCCGGAACCGTTAAAGCATCGCACGAATGATTCAAAAGTTGGAAAAAAAAATTTCCAAGACCGATTTGCAAAGAAGCCGCCCTAGGTTCAAGGCTCCTTCCGGCAATTTTGCCTGAAGCCGCCCCAGACCCAGGGCTGCTTCAAGCAGAAAAATGTAGAAGTTGCCCTGCTATCAGGGCGGTTTTTGACAAGCTGCCTTGACCCCAGGGCAGCTTCTTTACACTGGTTCGGTACGTCCGCGTAATTTTTTTCAAAAATGACCACCGCATGTAATTTTTTTATGAGATCGGTATTTTTATGAAAATTTTCCGACGTCTCGGTTATTTAATACATATACGGAGGCAAGCCTTCTTAGACGCCTCTCATAGATGATTTAGGGAGGCAAGTGTTTTAGGTCACCTCTGTTGAACTAAACTTAAATTAATTTTTGTACTAAGGGCGTCCACAATAATAATAGTGGATTTCACTCTCAAAATAATATTATTTTATTATTCTCTTCATAATCTCTTTTCTTTTACTAAGACATAACTTCTTCTCCATGTCATATTTTATTTTTTTGTTTTACTAATTTAGTGTGGATTCCACACACCGTGGATGCCCTAAGTACACTGTCTCGTATTTTAGAAATTCTCGCCTCGTTCTCATTTTTCCTCTCTAACCAACGCTGAGAATATGAATAATCCTCTGAATAATCCTCGTTGTCATTCTCGCCTCGTTCTCATTTTCCCCCAGATCAGCAGCGTCTGATCTTCACTGAAAGCAGTTGGAGGACGGGCGAACCCTAGCCGAGAAGGAATCAACTCTCCATCTCGTCCTTCGTCTTAGGGGTGGGATGTTATCCGAGCTACCAGTTAGAAGGTAAAAACCCGGTTGCATTCTCTGAGTGTTGCTTTGCTGTTGAGGTCAGTTGTGTGAATTTGATGTTGAGCTCCAGGCGTGCATCTACCTACGCCTTCACTCAAACGCCCAAAACCGACGAGTTCCGGACTAGGTCGCAAGCAACAATAAGTTCGGGAAGGAGTTTGTATCCTCTCTCTATTTCTCTTTGAACCAAGCACTGACTGGTAAGTTCTTCTGATCCTTTAAGCTTCGATAAGCTAGAGAAGGTAAGGCCTTTTAGTGAATTCGTAAATCTGGCTAAATGATTTTTAGTGAGCCAACCCCTTTGCGGGTACTGGGAGCACCCACCCAAGGGACAAATCAGATATGAATGTCGCTGATGTCATGATCTTATTGTGTAGAACGTAGCTCTCGTATGTAAGGCATAAGGTGTAGCGAATTGACCAGTCCATTGCAAAAGCCAGATGACATATAGTATGGAAGCTGGAATATTCTAACAATCATTTGCTCATATATTTCTTTGACGTTCGCCGCCAGACTGCTTTCAGTACCCATAATTATTGAAGAATGTCAATTCTGAATTTTATGAACTTCATAATGTTTCACATAATTGAGATCTTGGAGAGCTATCTACTTGTTACTCTACTATTGTGTGTTTGATCACCCTCATCTGGCAGCAACTAAAAGTAGAAGTGTAGAACAAAGATTTTAGGGGCACTCTGGTCACAAAGGATTTTGTTATGGATTTGCCATTGCAAAATTGTGCCTCAGTCTCCTAACCCTCATGTGTTTTGTTAACACTTCAAAGGTTGCCTCAACTTAGATATGATCAGTATTATTGCCTTACGATTATTTATTTGGCTTTTTGCTAATTTGATGCTTTTGCTCTTTCACTTACTCTTTTCTATTGCGGCATGTGACAAATTTTAGAAGTGACCCCAAGGTTGAGAAGGCGCAATTCGGTGACATTCAGGGCTCAATACATTGACAAAAAAGAGATCAGGTGTTCTTCTTGCTTTCTATTTGATGAGTTTGTTTCCTATTTTAATTCAAATTTAGTTTTTTTAGAATATTTTTTATTTGATTAAGAAATTAAACCTAGTCCAAAGTACCTACTAATATAATAATGTAGGCACGGAAGACTGACATAGCATGCTGAGCTGCGTGAACCAAACACCATCTCTAGTGGTGATCATATAATGTATCAGAAACAGTGTTTGGAACAAAGATATCAAGAATGAAAAATTTATTAAAATGACTCCAAAAAATAAATAATAAATCTCTCTATCTCTCCAGTGACTTCTCTCTCTTTATAGGAGCATAAAACATTATTAGACATGTCCTAGAATGCTTCTTTATATAGTAGAGCTAAACAGAGTATGGGTCCGATATTTTCATGTATTCATTCAGATGTTGAGCTTGTGCTTGGCTTCAAGCTTAACAAGTAGCCTACATATTTTTTTATTTTAAAATTAATTTGTCGAACACTTATGTCGTCCTCGAATCCAATAACTCTTCAATTGCAAGCGTTTCAAGAGAAGGGAACTTTTTGATGCATGTATACAAATCTTTCAAAGCAGCAAACTCATTCGAAGCCTCAAGTCATTTAAAGCTGCCAAATCTTTTAAGACGTACAATTCATTTAAGATAAAGATGAATAATGACAGGAAAGCATCATCAGATATCTCATTGGTTACTGATCTTGATCTTGAGTCACTTATAGGTCTCCACCGTCGGTGTAGGTGTTATGGGCTACATTGGCAACAAGTTCTCACTATTCTGTTTTTTTGTTTTAATTAAATTGATAAATAATGATCTGGTTCACATGGATGTTCTACGAAGATAATTGCTTATTTCTCTTTTGTTTGACCTTCATATATCACCTTTTTTTATAAATGACAGATTCTTGCTTTTTTTTTTCTGTATAATCTTTGCTTTTAATCTTTCTTTCATGTCTTGGACATTAACTCATGTTTAGGATTTCTAGGAAATAGAGGATACTAAGCTTTGCTGTCCCTCTCACTAATATGGAAATTGATGAAGTTTTAGATTTTTCCAGGGAGCTGTGTCTGTTAGCATGTCTATTTATCAGACATCTTTCTGCTTCGTATGTACTCACCTGGCATCTGGTGAGATAGAGGGAGATGAACTGAAGAGAAATGTTGATGTGTATGATTTCCTCCGAAGGATGAACTTTCACCCTGCTGACGGGCTTGCTTTCC
Source organism: Limonium bicolor (assembly GCA_023374045.1). NCBI lineage: Eukaryota > Viridiplantae > Streptophyta > Magnoliopsida > Caryophyllales > Plumbaginaceae > Limonium > Limonium bicolor. The sequence goes on along the minus strand of CM041779.1, from coordinate 121,136,443 downwards.
CAGACAAATTCTTGACCATGAGTAAGTCCCTGCCACATGTATGTGTGAATTTTTGGAATTTCTCATTAATGTGTCTGTTCGTATTGAAATCCTAATCTGGGCAATTTTCTAATTCAAGTCAACCCTATTTCGTCACATCTACTAACCTTCATCACTCAAGAGTCTAGAGCAATCCTAATTCTGTGCTTATCTGTTGATAGGGATTTGTCCTTCGAGTGACCAATAATGTACACATTGTGAATATGTCAAGCTCAGAAGTAATCACTGTACAGCTTAATTTTGATATTCTCACTGTACAGAAACATGACTGCTATGAAATCCTATCTTTCAAATATCTCTAGTGTAATCTGTATCATATTTAGGCTGAAGAAACTAAAGAATTTCATCAACGTGTGTCCCTAATTTCGACCGAAAATATGAAAAATTCATTTTTTTTTACTTTTAGCGTTTGCCATCCTTGTTTGGATTTCTGAATATTGTGTTTTGCATTGGCGGATAATTTTCATAGAAATACCAAATTTAAAAAAAATTACATGCGGTGGTCGTTTTTGAAAAAAATTACGCGGGTGTACCAACCCCTTGCAAAGAAGCAGCCACGGTACTGTGGCAGCTTGCCAGAAACCGCCACGAGACTACGACTGCTTCTGCATTTTTTTGCTTGAAGCAGCCACGAGTTTGGGGCGGCTTCTGACTTATCTGCTGGAAACCGCCACAGAGTTGGGGCGGCTTCTTTGTATTTCGTCCAGGAAATTTTTTTTTTCCAACTTTTGAATCATTCGTGCTATGCTTTAACGGTTCCAGAACTTGACCAAATTTTGTACGACGATAGTTGAACAGTTATACTACGGATCTAAGTCATTTCTCTGGAGTTTTAGGACCATACGGGACCCACGTGACTTCATATAAATGGCACCAGAGTTAACGTTTTCTCAGTTTTTAACTTTTCGGGCAATGTCATATTTTATGTTATTAACCAGCTTTGTACTGATATTAAAGTCCTATGATGCATTTATATCCATTATAACTTCTTACGGAATTAAGGCGACTTCATTGGGTTGGTCATTTGAGCTAGCGTTTTTTTCAATTTTTTATCACATGTTCGTTAATTAATTGTAAAACAACAGTCAAATTGTGTCTTTGCTATAGCCAATCTAACCCAAACATTGTATAGTTTGTACGTAATTCTTAACATAAGAGCGCACATTTATGTTATACACTCAACATAAAACACACTTCATTGGTACTTAGAAAAAATGAAAATGTATGCTTGCTAAAGGCACTACCTGACTACGCAGGAGCATTTATAACATCTGAAAACCACAATCAATTATACCCTCTGTTAGGGCAGTTCCTCCTATTATGACCTGTTTGTAAACAATGTCGACAACGTCTACGTTCTGTACTTGTTTCATTTTCATCCATTTCATTTTGAAGCCTAGAATACCTAGGTCTTCCCCTGACAGTCCGAATGGCATCTGGTGCTAGTACCACCTTAACCCCTGTATATGCTGGCCAATTTTCTTCATTACCTAGTGGTGTAAAGGATCACCGCCATATGCCTCGATCATTGTGTCCAACTTGTACACCGGGTGCACGTAATTTTCCCATAACAAACCGGTTCTGCAACACACGGCCATGACATGAGAGCATGGGTATTTGAACGCTTGTCACTCCCCACACTCACAGCTCAGATCATCGAAGTCAACCTTGTACTTCCCACGGTTCCTCCTCATAGCCACTGAGCCAAAATCTTCGACCTCGTACACTGGGTCGATCTCATTGTAGCGGGTTACATTGTGACTGTTAGACAGTCTACGGTTTTCTTCAATCTTGGAAGTCGCAAGATCCGTATACAATGTGGAACCCGCTATTTGCTGGTCGTTGTATGTGTCAAGGTTGTCATTAAAATAAGTTACCAACTTGTATAGTGTGCTAGTAACAATGGCGGTGATGGGTAGAGTTCGGACACTCTTTAGCACTCCATTGATGCATTCGACCAGATTGGTTGTCATATGGCCCCACCTCCTTCCTTCATCATATGCCCTAGACTACTTCTCAAATGGCAGGTCATTGAAGAATCGCTCAATGTCGGTATTCTGAGATAGAAGTGATATATCTTCTCTGGACATGATGCCTTCTAAATTCGTACGCTAAATACATGATAATAAGTCAATGTTAAACATTGAAAATACTCAATTAATTATTGAAGTACATTAATTGAAAGATTAGGATACTGTGTTGATCAGATACTTCTTCAACTTTTGTTTTTGAACCTTGAGTTAAAATTCGATGCAATATGTCTTATGTAGTAGAAATGGTGAGCCATTGGGGGTCTCCATAAATTGTCTGATTCCACTATGCTTATTATAGCAGGTGCACGATCTGTAATTATTGACACATCATTCCTTTGACCGATGACATGCAACCTTACCTTGTCGAGGAAGTACTTCCAAGAATCCAAATCTTCAGACTCAACTATAGCGAATGCAATAGGTATAATTTTGTTGTTTCCATCTTGTGCTGCCGCTATCAAAAGCTTACCTTTGAACTTACCATATAGATGTGTACCATCTATCTGAAGCATGGGTTTGAAGTGCTTGAATGCTGAGATGCATGGTCCGAATGCCCAGAAGCATCGTTGGAAGAATTTGACTTGCGTTGTTTGAGTCTCATCTTCATAACCTGGAACTGATTTCAGATTAACTACCGATCCAGGTATTTTATGTTTTATTGCCATGAACAACCTTGGTAGTTGGGCATATGATTCAACCCAATCCCCGTACATCTTTCCTATTGCTTCACACCTCGCCAGTCAAGCTTTTCTGTATGAAACAGTCCTGTTGTACTGGCCACGAATTTGTTCTATTACATCTAGAACACTCATGCCCGGGTTACGGCTGATATGGGGTAGAATGGCCTCCCCAATGAAATGATAATTCATTTATCGATGATCTTGTCCGTCGGTTTGAGGAGTGCAGGAGTGTGGCCTCTGTCTTGTTATCTTCCATTCTGTCTCACCGGACAACAACGATCCCCTTATATAAAACCTACATTCTTCCCACTTGCACATTGGACAGCATACGCTCTACTCGAGCTCCTTACAACACGAAAATCAAGATTATTTGTAATGTGAAAGTCTTTAACAGCACTAACCAGACTCTCCTTGTCATCGAACTCTTGTTGGACTTCAAAATTTCCTCCAGACTGCCATTGTGGAACACCTCGTCGTTCAACATCAGTACTCAATGCGTTGATAGCATTCCAATCCACGTGATGATAGAACGACACATTCGGGCCTTCTTGACTAGTGTCTTCATCAACATCTGGTTGATGAAGAAATTCTTCTGGTATTAGTTCCACCTCATCATCTAATGATTCATCATCTTCATCCCTGGGCTCGTACAGGTCATCATCTTCATCATCATCACCATCCATCTCCACATGAATCTCCATGCTCTGGGAGAGGTCCCAACTACACTTGTAGTTGTCAATCATTGCTTGAATATCTCCATCAGTGTTCAATTGAAGTGCAGAGTACACCATTGGTTCCCTTGAAAACAAATTTCGATAAGTCATTCTTCCTACATCGTATCCGCAACCTAGTTGACGAATGGCCTCCGAGACAGATTGCTTCAGCATTTCGAAGGTGAAATTTTCAGTGACCCGAAGGTGGAAGGTCTTAGTTTCTTGGCTCCAAGAGAAATAGAGGCTACCATGTTGATTGTAGGATAGCTCTGCATTAACGAAAATTAGACAAGGATATGCCATATGTTTGTGGACTAATTGAAAGAAATTAGGCAGTTGTATGAGCTTGATAATGTGGATATTTAGGAGAGTGATAGATCAGATTGAGAGGGAGGAAGAGAGAGCTCAATGCTGAGAAGTGGTGCAATTGAAGTTTGCCACAAGTACTTCTATATATAATAAACAAAAAACGAGTCATAAAGTGTACCATGTGGGGCAGAGATTTGAATTCAAGGATAACTCTGCAGACTCATTCAAAAAAGGAGTGGCTATGAATAATTCGTGCACATTTTGGCAGGTTTTATAATTAAAGCTCTGTCCATTAGAAGACAGGATGCTGAGTCATAAAGTGTACCATGTGGGGCAGAGATTTGAATTCAAGGATAACTCTGCAGACTCATTCAAAAAAGGAGTGGTTGTGAGTAATTCGTGTACATTTTGGCAGGTTTTATAATTAAAGCTCTGTCCACTAGAAGACAGGATGCTGAGTCATAAAGTGTACCATGTGGGGCAGAGATTTGAATTCAAGGATAACTCTGCAGACTCATTCAAAAAAGGAGTGGCTGTGAATAATTCATGCACATTTTGGCAGGTTTTATAATTAAAGCTCTATCCACTAGAAGACAGGATGCTGAGTCATAAAGTGTACCATGTGGGGCAGAGATTTGAATTCAAGGATAACTCTACAGACTCATTGAAAAAGGAGTGGCTGTAAATAATTCGTGGACATTTTGGCAGGTTTTATAATTAAAGCTCTGTCCACTAGAAGACAGATGCTGAGTCATAAAGTGTACCACATGGGGGAGAGATTTGAATTCAAGGATAACTCTGCAGACTCATTCAAAAAAGGAGTGGCTGTGAATAATTCGTGCACATTTTGGCAGGTTTTATAATTAAAGCTCTGTCCACTAGAAGACATGATGCTGAGTCATAAAGTGTACCATGTGGGGCAGAGATTTGAATTCAAGGATAACTCTGCAGACTCATTCAAAAAAGGAGTGGTTGTGAGTAATTCGTGTACATTTTGGCAGGTTTTATAATTAAAGCTCTGTCCACTAGAAGAATTTTTGGTAAGGAAAATAAATCCAAAGGAATGAGAAAAACGCTTAGAAAGCGGAAAACGCTAAAATGAGCGTTAAATAACCATAGGAGGTACGAGACCTCGGTTATAGTATCATAAGGATTCCTAAGGCTTAATCGTGCCTAATTAGTATACGGGAATGATTCCCGACGAAAACGGATCCAAGAAATGTATTAAAACGCTAAAAGAGCTTTAGCGCACGTTTTTCGAGGAAACCCGAAAACGTGGCTTTAAGTGGTCAAACAGACCCGAAAAAAATTATAAAGCAATAAATAATAATTATTAAGCATTTATGGAAGCTTAATAACCAATAAAAATGATTAAACGAGAAAATTCCGGAAAACGGGCCCGGTTAGTGAATAGTATCAAAAACCGGGTAAAATAACGAGCGGTTTCTGTAAAAAACGAAAACCGTTCCAGCTAGTATTTACAGAGGGGGCCGGTTTTTACTGGTGTAAACAGCTCTCTCTCACACACACACACAAGTAACAAATAAGTAAATCAAAGAAAGCAAAAAGTAAAAAGTACAAAAGTAAATACCCCCTCTCTCCTCTTACTCTCTCATTTCTCTTCTCTCTCTCCAACTCCCTCCCTCTCTCACGATGGAACCCCCTCTCTGCAGCTCTCTTCTTCCTTCCTCTCTTCTTGTGGGCGATTTTGGAGCTCTCCAAACAGCTCCCATGGCAGCCCCTCTTCATCCTCTTGCTCTACCTCCATGTGAGCTCCAAATGAAAAATAAAACACATATTTGAACTCCTCTCTTCAAGCTCTACACTTCTATCTTTTCAAAATCCGAAAATGAGCAACTTCATCTCCATGGGTTTTCCCCATTTGAAGAGAAAAGCACACCATTGTGAAGCTTGGAGTCTCCTCTTTCCAACAAGGTAAAAATCTCCATAAAAGATTCAAGTTTCCTCCACCTTCTTTGGGAACCGATTTTTGGCCCTTTGTAATACCTTGTTTTCTCTCTCTCTTTTGAGCATCAATTTCACCTAGCAATGGTGGTGGATTCTCCTTCTTGAACCAAGGGCTAAAACCCCTCCTAAAGCACTCCAAAGGTAAACCCTAGAAATTGTATCTAAACACTTCAATGAATTAGTGTTATTATGAGGGTTAGTAGATTAATTATGCTTGTCTTTGTGTGCTTGGGTAATGGGAATGGAGTTTGGCAACTCCATTCCCCACAAAATCGGTTTGGACAAGAAAGAGAACAAGAAGAAGAAATGGAAAAGAAAGAATGAAGTATAAGCTCAAGGTAAGAGCTCCTTCCTAATGTAAATTCTATTGCATTAGAGTAATGGGAATGGGTAAAATATTTAACGAACCCAAAACCTCGTACTAGTATTGAGAACTGTGAAGTTTGAGTATTTAAGTGCAAGTATTTGAATTGAAGGCTTTGGAGCCAAGTGAAATGAGTATGTGTATTAGTATTGTGATTGATGGGTATTGATGTATTAAGATTGCTCAATATGTGTGCTGGTAGAACCCTTGTGGTTTGGCTAGAATAGGGATGAACTTGATGAGAAAGGATGTGTGTGGATAAGTAAGGAAAGTAGATGAGTTATGGCAAAATTTTGGTAGGAATTGTGCATTAAGGAATGACTTGGTGAATGGGAGAACCAAGGTATGTATTGGGAGTAGTAGAGATGTTTAGTAGCTAGGGAATGGTAATTGTAGTATGAGGAGTAGGAAGTGTAAAATTTGTAGCAAAGTGTATAGGAACACATTGGAGAAGTCAGGAGAATTTAATGTGCAGGATCTTGGCAAGATGAGTGTTGGAACTTGGGTATAGGTAGTGCAATGGCTTGGAAATGAATTGGTATGGTAAGGAGAGGTATTTAGAATGCTAGGAATGACATTGGTTGAGAAAGTATTGGATGGCAGAGTTGAATTGTATAATCTGTAGCATAAGTGTAACAAAAATTGTTACAAGTGTTGGAAAAGAAGTGAGGGAATTGTGTAAGTTAGTTGATGGATTTAAGAATGGATTTGGTGGATGGATTGAGGTATATTAGGAAGCCTAAATGGCACTAAAACATATGGGATTACATGTAGGGAGATTGGGGAAGTAATGGGTAATAGAGAGGACTGAAAACAGATTTTAAAACTGAAGTACTGGGCCGGACCGGACTTGCGACCGGACTTGCAAGTTCGGTCGAGCCCAGATTTACAAAGACGGGAAACCTTCTGGAATCGACCGGACATGCAAGTTCGGTCGGACTAGAAAATTCTCCCGTCAGAAACCTTCTGGAATGGACCGAACTTGCGACCGGACTTGCAAGTTCGGTCGGCCAGAAAAATTCCACAGATGAAACCTTCTGGAATGGACCGAACTTGCGACCGGACTTGCAAGTTCGGTCGAGCCAGAAAATTTCCCGTACTGATAGCTACTGGAATGGACCGGACTTGCAAGGTTGGTCGCAAGTTCGGTCGAGTAAAAAAAATATTTTTATTATATGATTATAACAATCATATGTATATATATATATGCCAATACCCATATATGCATATATATGTAGTAGTACACTATAAATGAAGTAGTAAAGGTAAGAAAGTAAGTATTGGAGTGGGAAAACAAATGTAAAAAAGTAACCAAGTAAGTTGAGAATATGAGAACATTAAATACACCGGGATAACGGGGTAAGTACGGGAGTAGTAAATATTTATGTATCGTAAGAATATAGTATAATAAGGTTGAAACATTATCATGGAACAAGTGTGAACCAAGGGACAAGGGAACACGTGGTAGAGCTAACTTCGGTGAAAGGTATGATTTCCTCATGCCCCGTATGCTAACCGAGTTACGTTGATTTGTATGTTGTATGCCGGCTAATCAAGACTAAAGCATGAAAATGGTTTATTGCCTTCATTGTATGTCTTGATGTATGTTGTGTGAGCTAACCTTTCCTGATTGATGGCGTGGCTTCATTTAGTGCGTAGTACGACTAATAGATGAGTCTTGTTTGTAGAGGCTCGTAGTAAGAGCCATATTGTGAACCAATGGAAACGTAGCAACGCACTAAAGTATCGAATCAATAAACGATAACGCAACCCAATGAACTCACTAGAATGTGAGAGAGTGTACGGGAGTAATAACCTTCTGATAACGGTAGGAGAAACGAAATGAATAATCTACCAACAAAACGTGGTGGAAGTATATAAGTAACCTCTATTAGAGGAATCAATCTTGGTGCAAAACATGAACCATGAGAGTAGTAAAGAATGATGAGGGATCTCCAAACCCCTTAGTAATTAGTCGACCCATTATGAGAGGACCCGCTGATGTAAGTATGCCCCGAACGAGAGAGTATTCGATATGTCGGGAAACCCTTAAATCTGAGGATACTAGACGGTGGTAATTCCCTAAGCTAACAGAGGTTATCGAGAGAGATACTTCTAGGCTAACCCATGAGGTTGTATTGTGCTCTGAGAGAAGAGTGTTGGGAATTCGTGTAGTCCGGTAGAACAGACATTTGAGTATTTGAGGAGCTAAGCGTATAGCCCTCGTATTGTAGGTCCGGTGGCGAGTCTTGAGTATGACTGCCCAGAGACCAAAGTAATGAGTATTGCGTATGTATGAGTAAGGCAACGAGTATCGAGTAAGAAGTAAGTATGAGTATGTAATGAGTACCGAGTATTGAGTATGTATGAGTGAGTATTGAGTATCGAATATGTAAGAGTAAGTATAGAGAATTGAGGAGTGAGTATGCACCAGTTTGGTAACGAGTACAGAGTAAGGATCGTGTACGAGTAAGGTATTGCACATGGAGTGATGAGTATGCAAGAGTAAGGAGTAAGCATGAGTAGGGCAATGAATATTGAACACAGCACGAAGAGTAATGAATGTATAACAAATACAAATGGTTGACTATTGAATTGTCTTCCTTAGTAAGTATTGTACTTGTGTATTTATGTAGGTATCTTTGATTGTATTGAGTAGTATGGTATGTATGTATGCATGTAAAATGAACTCCATGTATATCCGACCCAAAGTAGTCGGCGTACCGCGGTTAGCACGGGTATATATGCGGATTTCATATGCAGCGTAAGCTGACCCCAGTCGGGGGACCATTTTTAGTGTGCAGGTACTCGAAGCTGACCTCCGTTCGAGAGAGTAGGACGGGGACTGCTACGTAAGCATGGGTAGTTGAGAAAAGGGAATCGTACTTGTAACGTAGTATGAATTTGGAAGTCTAGACTGTATCGGTAATGTAAGGATTGTAGTATGCTCGGTATAGTAATGTATTGGAGTTGTAATTGGATTATGGATGAGTATGCAATGGGAAGTATTGTATTGTGTAGAGTACTCGGTATGTTCATATTCATCAGACCGATAGGATGTAGAATTGTAACTCGCCTTGTTAGTCACGTGGGTGACTAGCGGCTTTGTACACCCGCCGTTGTGTATGTATTATCCGCTGCGAAGGTAAGTATTTGTACAATAATGATGGTATTAGCGGTAGGGGTGTTACAATAACTCTGCAGACTCATTCAAAAAAGGAGTGGCTGTGAATAATTCGTGCACATTTTGGCAGGTTTTATAATTAAAGCTATGTCCACTAGAAGACAGGATGCTGAGTCATAAAGTGTACCATGTGGGGCAGAGATTTGAATTCAAGGATAACTCTGCAGACTCATTAAAAAAGGAGTGGCTGTGAATAATTCGTGGACATTTTGGCAGGTTTTATAATTAAAGCTCTGTCCACTAGAAGACAGGATGCTGAGTCATAAAGTGTACCACATGGGGCAGAGATTTGAATTCAAGGATAACTCTGCAGACTCATTCAAAAAAGGAGTGGCTGTGAATAATTCGTGCACATTTTGGCAGGTTTTATAATTAAAGCTCTGTCCACTAGAAGACAGGATGCTGAGTCATAAAGTGTACCATGTGGGGCAGAGATTTGAATTCAAGGATAACTCTACAGACTCATTCAAAAAAGGAGTGGCTGTGAATAATTCGTGGACATTTTGGTAGATTTTTAATTAAAGCTTTTTTTTAAATTACAGTTTTGTCCACTTAACAATCAAATACGTTGATTTGGTAAAACTCAAGTACAGTGTCTTCCTCTAATTGCATGTGCCCTCCTTCGTGTAACGGCGGGGTCTTCAAGTCTGAGTCATCTGTATAATCGACAAGAATTTTAATTCTTTGCATGATTTCTTGAAGATCAATATAGTTCCAAATCATCTGGCGAACATCAGCATCAGTTTGTACGTTTGTAATCGAGAAGTTTATGAATCGTTGTCCATTCTAAGGTAGACAATGGAATAGACATGCAATTCATTGTTCCCGAAATGTGATCGCACGATGTGGCTTAACAATGATTTTAGATGGTTAATGCTCCTTGGATGTTGAATGTCTGCATCGATGATGGCCCAACCCGGACCAGGTAAAAACCGCCCTCCATACTCTATCGTTGAAGTTACATGGTTCACATGGATTGATACAGGGTACATCGTCCTATTGTGATAAACATAAAGTAAAGATAAAGTACATATGTTCTTGTTTTATGAGCCACGGTTACCGTTGAACAGTTATGGTGGAAAAAAGTATATGCAGATAGGTTAAACAATGTAGACATCAATGCACTCAGAGGTAGCCGTTATGCTAGCCGTTGCCTCAGATAGTATATAAGGTTGTATTTGGTTCTTCAACCCTTTGTTCCACGCTCATTATTTTGAAACTCTTTCAACTCCACCGAAAGAGAATCAGTATATCTCACTTAACAAAACACCATGGCTCCCAAAAAGGAAGTCCCGATCAAGGCATCAAAGACAAACAAGGGCAAACAGGTTTGTTCCACAACAAAACTAGCGCATCGAAAGCCCCATCCACTAAAAATTCTTGCAACAAATCCTCCATACCAGATACAAAAATTCGATATTCCCGCACCAGCCAGTATGAAGGAAGAGCTGTAATGTCTGATGCAGATTCAAAAAGGGATAATATTCCTGAGATTATTCTCATTAGCAGTGATTCTTCGGCGGCTAGTCTGTCTGAGGGCACACATGCTCTTACCGATTTTATGGTTGCCAATGAAGAATCCTCATCAGACCCACACTCAAGTATCTTCGGATGATACTGGTGACACTACCAAATTGATAAGGCACGTAGAACAAAAATGGCTTCAGGGTTCTACCGACTACAATCGCAACTCTTTTCATTAAGTGTTGATCGTTTTTAATTATAGTTTTACTTATTATGTTGCTCCTGCACTGTCAGGTCGTGCCTTAAGCAAGCACCCAAAAAAATGTTTATTGTAATGTCGAAGTATGTTCCAATGTGTTCAATAAAAGTTTGTTACTTTTCTACTTTGTTTCACTGTTTCAACAGAGAAATCCTTATTGTTCTCCCTAGATAAGATTTCCCCCCCCCCCCCGAATTCTACTACCGAATGATTTCTGACAGAGAAATCCTTATTGTTCTCCCTAGATAAGATTCCCCCCACCCATATCAATTGATTCCATAGATAAGATTTCCCCCTTGTCCACTAGTTCAGTAGATAAGATTTCGATGCCTTCCTGAGGCATGACTTATTGATTTCCCTTTCCCATTATCTACTACTCATCTTCTGCCTATAAATACAGCCTTCATTTTCCTTTTCCATTTCATAAATAACTACACAAAAGAGCTTTGTTAATTCTACATTGCATCGTATTGCACTTCATCTACACCTTTCACCAATGGAGATCCCTTGCACTGTGTTTCTTGACGTTGAGCGAGCGTACAACGATGAAGGTTTGTATTTTGCAAGAACCTATTCAACTGAAAGTTTTGATTTCGAGATCGACATGGAATAACATTTTCTGAGTTTGATAACCTTGTTGAGACTCAATTGAAAGAGCGCTACGGTTACCATTGTGTGGTCAAATCAATGTGTTTCAACGAATGATTGAACGTTTCGTGTTCAATCAACATTATTATAATAGAGTAGAACTCTATGTCACCATTGTGTTCAAGGAAGATGAGCCATCTCAGTTACCACCAATGGCCATAGCTTTGCCGGAAGAGTACAGTGAAGTTTACCGCTCTGATGATAGCGAAAATACTGATTAGTATGAAGATGGTTCCTATTATGAGGGAGGGTCTTGCATATAGCAAGCACCTAATCGTCTAAAATAAATAATTGTTGTTGTTACTTATAGTTTTACTTATGCTGCTCCTGCACTGTCAGGTCGTGCCTTAAGCAAGCACCCAAAAATTTATATTGTAATGTTAAAGTATGTTCCAATGTGTTTCAAAAAGAGTTTGTTACTTTTCTACTTTGTTCAATTGTTACAACAGAGTTAATCTTTTATTACAAATTAACTACACTTCGATTAATACTTAGATTAATAAAGTGCGACGAACATAGTGCTTGGGAATCCTTTCAATAGAATTAATTATTCAACACAAAATAATTAAAGACTAAAATCACTCAGCACCACCAGCTTCTCCCTCGACCAGCCCGGTTCCCCCTCCTTCCTCTTCTCGCCTGCTCGTACTCACTGGGTGTATCTCTGGGGGATTCATCGAATCAGGCCCCCTGAGAGTCATGTCCCAGGAGCTTGCAGGTGGTGGCGGGGTGGATGTGATGGATTGTAGCGCCATGCTTAACCGCCTCCTCTCTTCTTCTTCTGTTTCATCATCGGAAACATTTAGGGCCGCGAAGGTCGTGTTCATCGTTGCCGATCTCTCCGCCTGTGTAGTCGGTATATGTCTACCACTAGACCGCGAGGACCCCTCCCCTGTAGGTACAGTAACATGGCCAAAACCGTATGGATCGGTTGTGTGGATGTGTATGGACCCTGATCCCAGCTAGTCGTCTGTTGTGCAACCCATGCACTAGTAGTTTGGCCGGTGCAGTATGGAATCTCCCAAGGGTTAGTTGTGCTTTGCGAGGCATCCACTGGCTGGTAAGTGTAAGTGCTAGTATCCACCAAACCCAATGAATCATACTGGCTTGTTTGTCCCCCCCCACTGTGTGTCCTGGGCCGCTTGTTCTCCCAACAGTGTGTCCTGGGTCGTTTGGCCCCCCCATTGTGTACCTTGGGTCGTTTGAGCACCCCATGAGCTGGGGTGAGAATGGTATTGGTAACGCTCCTAGGGATTTTCCTCATAATCGGCAACACTAAGGTCAAGTGGGTATGATGGTTGTGCCGGGTATGTCCAGCTTGACCGCTGAAAAACCTCTGGTTCGGGTTCTGGTTCAGGTACTGGTGGTGCCCGTGGGGCCAGACGCACTTCACTCCTTGGTCTTCCACGTGCTGCCCTCCTACTCAGATTATCGTTCAATGAAAATGGTGGCTGGTAAAAGACCACAGGAGGTGGGGCTGATCGATCGACAGGACTCTGATGGTGACTATAACGCTGGTGATATGATACGCCAGTCTCTTGTGACAAGTAGCTGGCGTAATCACCTACGGTAGGGTCGTAGTGCCGTATCTGATCTAGTCCATCCGCCTACAAACATATTCATAGCATTCATATAGTAAATTACAACATGTATGCATACAATTATGTAAGTGTTGAATACTAAGCAATTAGCATGCTTACCAATATGGCCTGTCGTCTTGCCTCGCTTGTGTACCACCTTAAGCTGTGTCTAACATACCACTGCATATACTCTGAGGCAAAGGTCAATGGAACTGCCAACGGGTAATCTTGGAGCCTTATCTGCCTGTAATTTGGTCGTTCCAAAGCTCGATGTATCTTGCGTTGATATTGCCCCAGTCCGCGTCCACTCGGCCGGTTCGTTTTTGATTGTGCAACTTATCACAATCCAGTGGCAATGCTGGTATGGCTGATCACGTCCAAACTGTCTCATAACGCGATCCGGTTGATGCCCCTCAATTATATTGTTAAGGATCAATGGCACAACTACAGCAGCTGTGTCAAGTGGGGCATCACCATACGGTTGCCACACCCACTGAGAAATTAAATCATATTACAAATTCAATGCGCATGGTTAGCAGGAAATAATAATGTGTATGTTTTTTTCATAACACAATAGTACTTACGTGATCTGCAGTGGGTGGAACCGGGATAGAATCAAGGATGGCACGAGCGTCCGGTAACTTAATTTTCTTCACCCTTGGATTATCCCAACTACAAGTGAACAAATAAAGATTATTCGAACATAATTATGAAAGGTGCATTGCAATTATTAAATATAATTTGATATATTATTCTTCACACTTACGAGTAACCGATGATGCCATTTGTTCCAACATACTCTCTTGGAACTCTAAAAAAAGCCGGGAGTCTGGCATACGCCCACACTGTAATCATCTTCGTGGCTGCAGTTATAGCCGTTGCATCAAACTGGGTGGCATTGCACAAGCCACGGTAGGTGTGAGCTAAAACTGCTGAAGCCCAACTGTATTGCCCACACTCAGAAAACTCTCTCAGTAATTCTAAATAGCCACAGTCAATGGTGCGACTGTCATAACTGGGTAGTAACATTCCACCAATCATCCGCATGATCCATGCTCTTGCATGACGCTGGTGGATGATATCTGGTTTTTGACTAAATGCACCTTCTTCCTCATTTTTTATCGCAAATTTTTCCTGCAACCAAAGCAATGACACTTTGTAACCTCTAATTGATTCGGGTCCGGTCTTTGACCCAACAGTTCTTCACACAAATCTCCCACATCCGGATTCATACGAATCACAACAGCGTCTCCTTCCACCTTCAGCCCAAGTATGTGATGCACATCTTCCAGAGTAATCGTTGCCTCACCAAAAGGCAACATGAAGGTGTGGGTCTCAGGCCTCCACCTTTCAACGAGTGCGCTGACGAGCGCCTGGTCCCCCTTGATTCTATAGAATGCAGGTCCCATAAAACCAGCCTCACTGATGTACACGCGAAGGGCATGGTGCGGAAGCTCAACTTCCAGGTTGCGAGAGCGCAACTTCCTGTTGACGTATTTTGGGTTGCGCATTGCCTACATAGCATGGGCACCAAATTAAATGTTATGATGGAAAATACGTAATGAATGCAATGTAATAAAGATTAACGTCTTATCACTGTACCGGATCATCTGAGAAAAGTGCTGCAGATATATGAGTGGACTGGTACGTGAATAGTTCAGCCTCCTCGGGTCCCACCTCTGCTGGTTGACGCTGGAATTGCTGGGCCATCTACATAAACAATAGGACATAGAAAATTAATAGAGATAACAAGTGGTAAATAGTACTATAAATGTATAAGGAATTAAAAGACCTTAGTTGTAATTAAATTAACAGTTCACATCTCATTGTTTTTCAAATAAGTAAGAGTAACAAACCTTCAATAGCGGGTACGGATTAGGGCACAGTCAAAGACCTGAATTGTGAAATTTAATTACGAATTTAAATGGGGTTAGTGGCAATTATAAATGTAAAAAAATGGCATAACATTATAACAACAATAGCATAATTAATTAAGGCATAAAACCACCAAAATTGGTGATTTTGTAACTCATAAAAAATTGGTAAATTTAATTATGAATTTAAATGGGGTTAGTGGGCATTATAAATGTAAAAAAAATGGCATAACATTATAACAACAATAGCATAATTAATTAAGGCATAAAACCACCAAAATTGGTGATTTTGTAACTCATAAAAAAATTGGTAAATTTAATTACGAATTTAAATGGGGTTAGTGGGCATTATAAATGTAAAAAAAATGGCATAACATTATAACAACAATAGCATAATTAATTAAGGCATAAAACCACCAAAATTGGTGATTTTGTAACTCATAAAAAATTGGTAAATTTAATTACGAATTTAAATGGGGTTAGTGGGCATTATAAATGTAAAAAAATGGCATAACATTATAACAACAATAGCATAATTAATTAAGGCATAAAACCACCAAAATTGGTGATTTTGTAACTCATAAAAAAATTGGTAAATTTAATTACGAATTTAAATGGGGTTAGTGGGCATTATAAATGTAAAAAAATGGCATAACATTAAACAACAATAGCATAATTAATTAATGCATAAAACCACCAAAATTGGTGATTTTGTAACTCAAAAAAAATTGGTAAATTTAATTACAATTTAAATGGGGTTAGTGGGCATTATAAATGTAAAAAAAATGGCATAACATTATAACAACAATAGCATAATTAATTAAGGCATAAAACCACCAAAATTGGTGATTTTGTAACTCATAAAAAAATTGGTAAATTTAATTACGAATTTAAATGGGGTTAGTGGGCATTATAAATGTAAAAAAAATGGCATAACATTATAACAACAATAGCATAATTAATTAAGGCATAAAACCACCAAAATTGGTGATTTTGTAACTCATAAAAAAATTGGTAAATTTAATTACGAATTTAAATGGGGTTAGTGGGCATTATAAATGTAAAAAAAATGGCATAACATTATAACAACAATAGCATAATTAATTAAGGCATAAAACCACCAAAATTGGTGATTTTGTAACTCATAAAAAAATTGGTAAATTTAATTACGAATTTAAATGGGGTTAGTGGCATTATAAATGTAAAAAAATGCATAACATTATAACAACAATAGCATAATTAATTAAGGCATAAAACCACCAAATTGGTGATTTTGTAACTCATAAAAAAATTGGTAAATTTAATTACGAATTTAAATGGGGTTAGTGAGCATTATAAATGTAAAAAAAATTGCATAACATTATAACAACAATAGCATAATTAATTAAGGCATAAAACCACCAAATTGGTGATTTTGTAACTCATAAAAAATTGGTAAATTAATTACGAATTTAAATGGGTTAGTGGGCATTATAAATGTAAAAAATGGCATAACATTTAACAACATAGCATAATTAATTAGGCATAAAACACAAAATTGGTGATTTTGTAACTCATAAAAAAATTGGTAAATTTAATTACGAATTTAAATGGGGTTAGTGGGCATTATAAATGTAAAAAAATTGCATAACATTATAACAACAATAGCATAATTAATTAAGGCATAAAACCACCAAAATTGGTGATTTTGTAACTCATAAAAAAATTGGTAAATTTAATTACGAATTTAAATGGGGTTAGTTGGCATTATAAATGTAAAAAAAATTGCATAACATTATAACAACAATAGCATAATTAATTAAGGCATAAAACCACCAAAATTGGTGATTTTGTAACTCATAAAAAAATTGGTAAATTTAATTACGAATTTAAATGGGGTTAGTGGCATTATAAATGTAAAAAAAATTATAACATTATAACAACAATAGCATAATTAATTAAGGCATAAAACCACCAAAATTGGTGATTTTGTAACTCATAAAAAAATTGGTAAATTAAATTACGAATTTAAATGGGGTTAGTGGGCATTATAAATGTAAAAAAAATGCATAACATTATAACAACAATAGCATAATGAATTAAGGCATAAAACCACCAAAATTGGTGATTTTGTAACTCATAAAAAAATTGGTAAATTTAATTACGAATTTAAATGGGGTTAGTGGGCATTATAAATGTAAAAAAATTGCATAACATTATAACAACAATAGCATAATTAATTAAGGCATAAAACCACCAAAATTGGTGATTTTGTAACTCATAAAAAATTGGTAAATTTAATTACGAATTCAAATGGGGTTAGTGGGCATTATAAATGTAAAAAAAATTATAACATTATAACAACATTAGCATAATTAATTAAGGCATAAAACCACCAAAATTGGTGATTTTGTAACTCATAAAAAAATTGGTAAATTTAATTACGAATTTAAATGGGGTTAGTGGGCATTATAAATGTAAAAAAAATTGCATAACATTATAACAACAATAGCATAATTAATTAAGGCATAAAACCACCAAAATTGGTGATTTTGTAACTCATAAAAAAATTGGTAAATTTAATTACGAATTTAAATGGGGTTAGTGGGCATTATAAATGTAAAAAAAATGGCATAACATTATAACAACAATAGCATAATTAATTAAGGCATAAAACCACCAAAATTGGTGATTTTGTAACTCATAAAAAATTGGTAAATTTAATTACGAATTTAAATGGGGTTAGTGGGCATTATAAATGTAAAAAAATTGCATAACATTATAACAACAATAGCATAATTAATTAAGGCATAAAACCACCAAAATTGGTGATTTTGTAACTCATAAAAAATTGGTAAATTTAATTACGAATTTAAATGGGGTTAGTGGGCATTATAAATGTAAAAAAAATGCATAACATTATAACAACAATAGCATAATGAATTAAGGCATAAAACCACCAAAATTGGTGATTTTGTAACTCATAAAAAAATTGGTAAATTTAATTACGAATTTAAATGGGGTTAGTGGGCATTATAAATGTAAAAAAAATGTATAACATTATAACAACAATAGCATAATTAATTAAGGCATAAAACCACCAAAATTGGTGATTTTGTAACTCATAAAAAAATTGGTAAATTTAATTACGAATTTAAATGGGGTTAGTGGGCATTATAAATGTAAAAAAAATGCATAACATTATAACAACAATAGCATAATTAATTAAGGCATAAAACCACCAAAATTGGTGATTTTGTAACTCATAAAAAAATTGGTAAATTTAATTACGAATTTAAATGGGGTTAGTGGGCATTATAAATGTAAAAAAATTGCATAACATTATAACAACAATAGCATAATTAATTAAGGCATAAAACCACCAAAATTGGTGATTTTGTAACTCATAAAAAATTGGTAAATTTAATTACGAATTTAAATGGGGTTAGTGGGCATTATAAATGTAAAAAAAATTGCATAACATTATAACAACAATAGCATAATTAATTAAGGCATAAAACCACCAAAATTGGTGATTTTGTAACTCATAAAAAATTGGTAAATTTAATTACGAATTTAAATGGGTTTAGTGGGCATTATAAATGTAAAAAAAATTGCATAACATTATAACAACAATAGCATAATTAATTAAGGCATAAAACCACCAAAATTGGTGATTTTGTAACTCATAAAAAATTGGTAAATTTAATTACGAATTTAAATGGGGTTAGTGGGCATTATAAATGTAAAAAAATTACATAACATTATAACAACAATAGCATAATTAATTAAGGCATAAAACCACCAAAATTGGTGATTTTGTAACTCATAAAAAATTGGTAAATTTAATTACGAATTTAAATGGGGTTAGTGGGCATTATAAATGTAAAAAAATTACATAACATTATAACAACAATAGCATAATTAATTAAGGCATAAAACCACCAAAATTGGTGATTTTGTAACTCATAAAAAATTGGTAAATTTAATTACGAATTTAAATGGGTTAGTGGGCATTATAAATGTAAAAAAAATTACATAACATTATAACAACATAGCATAATTAATTAAGGCATAAAACCACCAAAATTGGTGATTTTGTAACTCATAAAAAAATTGGTAAATTTAATTACGAATTTAAATGGGGTTAGTGGGCATTATAAATGTAAAAAAAATTACTAACATTATAACAACAATAGCATAATAAACAATTAAAGAACTAAAAATAATGACTATAATTAACATAAAGATTAAGCACTAATAAACAATACAACCAAAACAAAAAAAAGGAAACAATGGAACTTACTTGTTCCAAATTCGGAGAGATAGAGAATGAAAGTTTGAGGAGTGTTATGTGTGAGAAATGTGGGGAGAATGGGTGAGATTGGGTGGGTTTTTATAGAAAAAAAGTCCTGCTGGAAGGAGCCACGATTCTGTGACGGTTTCTTTGCAAACCTGTGGATAATGGGGTCCGTGCGATCCGGCGACGACGGTGTGATTGGTCGGCTGGATTTCCGGATAAGGGGAGAAATTACAAAGAAGCCGCCCCAACTCTGTGGCTGTTTCCAGCAGATAAGTCAGAAGCCGCCCCAAACTCGTGGCTGCTTCAAGCAAAAAAATGCAGAAGCAGCCGTTGTCTCGTGGCGGTTTCTGGCAAGCTGCCACAGTACCGTGGCTGCTTCTTTACAAGGGTTGATACACCCGCGTAATTTTTTTCAAAAACGACCACCGCATATAATTTTTTTTTTTAATTCGGTATTTTTATAAAATTTTCCGGAATTTTGATCATTAAAAGCAGTTTTCGAACGGGCCTATGATAAATCACCACCAAACGCAACATGGCTTTATTTCTCTCTTAGGCTAGAGTTTTCTCTCCTCTCTTTGTTCCACAGTTTCCTCTCCGCCTCAATTTTCCTTCTACTGTTATTTGTTCCTTGAATCTTCATGTCATCCCTTTCTTTACTTGAATGGGGTTTCCCTATCCTGTTATTTTCACCTACCTCCCCCAAATCATTACTCCCTCCATCCCCATTTGACCTTCTCATTCACTATTTGGACATATTGTTTGATTTCAATATTTAACATATAAGATAACATAATTTTACAAATATAAGTTTTACAATAGAATCTTTATATCAAAATATATGTTGTAGAAATTTAATTTATAAAATTATTTTATCTTATATGTTTAATATTAAAGTGGAAAACGTGTCAAAAGCAAACAAAAAGGTCAAAATGGAATGGACGTAGTATTTGCTAATTTCTTAACAAACTTTCTATTTGTACTACACCAACGTTCCACTGTCTTTTGGATTTGGCTCCGCTACACTCATGGAGAATCAAGCGGAAGATGTGGATGAGATCAGTAGGGAGGTTCACGGTGATGGTCTTCTCCTACTTGTAAACTGGTTATGGCTAAAACCACCACCGCGAGCCTCCTTTCCCAATATCCGTTGTCGTTGGCTGCGTTCGCCGAGCGTATGTTTAGGGTTGTTTTGGGGGTGGTCCCCACGTGGGACCCACGTGGGTCCACGTTCTACTCCAATAATATACTGCCACATATAAACAACCACAAAACAGCCAGACCAAAACAACCACAAACAACCCTGTCGAACGCAACCGTTATCTTTTACCGCGGCGAACAATTCTTCTCCAAGTCCCACGAGACCACCTTGATCCCCATGGTTTCATTCCTCCCACGAGACCATCTTGAAGGAACTGATCCCCGTAATGAGCAGGATCGATGACCTGTAAGTTTCATGTTAGGACCTAGCGCTCATGATTTCGAGCTCACCTGGATTGTAATTTGTGGTCTTTTGGCCTTGTGCCTCTAATTATCAAAAAAAACCTGGATTGTTATCGATTTTTCATTGAAGGTTGATGAAGATTAGAGATCTGTATTGTATTCAATTACTATCATATATATAGGCTACAGACCAAGACTCTATAATGTTTGTAAGTTTAGACTTGTACTATATATATAATGGGCCTAAAAGCTATTGGGCTTTCATCTCCATTTCGGTTCAAACTGTAAAACAGTAGTAGAAGATTAGACCTAAAAGTGTGAGACAATATGTGCTACCTGCCCACGGATTTGGTCAAGACGTCCGTATGTTGCTCTTTTGACGGGTGTGAGAGACACACTCAATTGTCCAATTTTATCTCACGAAGAAGAAAAAAACTCCGACCTGCTTCTTCCTGCCGTGAAAGATTTAAGTTTTTGCAAGGTAACTTGCTGCACAATTATCACTATATAGAATAGGGGTATTAAGGGGATAGGCCAAGCTCAACAACAAGCTGAAGAATTCAATCTGTTTCGAAGATGTCGTAGTTTCTAGAGCCTTGTATTCAGCTTATGTAGATGACTTAGCCATTGACCATTGTTTACGTGAACTCCGACACCAACTGAAGAGAAATATACACTAGCCAAAGCTGGACCCGTAGCCAATTAGCAGTCCGCACAGTTAGAGGCGACCCTGAGACAGTAATTTGTGGTGTCACTAATAAAAAAATTATTAAAATATACTTTTCTTAAATTTGTGAGATCACCAAGACATAAAAAAATCTACTACATACACTAATAATTATTATACTGAACCTTTTTCTACAAAAGTCATGAGGTCAAGTGACCCCATAGATACTACACACTTCTTCGGTCTACCCCTACACCCAGTAGGCATCTAAAAAGGTGTGAACAGAGCTTGGAAGAGATGCGGGAAAGAACAAATCAATGTGACCAATGTGGTTGTGATAAGACCAAAAATGATGACCGAGTTTGTTTGAGGTGTTATAATCAGGCAGACTCATTCCGAGACAAATAGTGAATGCAGAAGCTTTAAGGCACGAAGATATAGAATGGGATACCATGTATTGAGAACTCAAAGTTAACTTACAACTCTAATTTCCTGCACTTGGGGTTAGACAGAATGACTCTATCCAACACCTACACAAAAAACTTTAAAGATAGATCAACTCAAGCTATAGAGTATTTAGGTGCATGAAGCTTTAGAAGCTAAGTATGGCTTTTGAGTGCAAAAATGAAACAACAACTTAACTATAATGATCTCTTAAGGATCTCTCTCACATGAAAATATGACAATGTAAGCGCACAACAAGTACGATGCTACTAAATGACTTGAATACTAAATCTGAGTTTTGATTTAACTTCTAAGAAGGTGCACCACGATCTCCACTGATTTAGGAAGAATTAAATCAGCCACCACTTCATTTGGCCAGCTTAACTCGTAATAACCACCAAATCCTCCATTACTTCTGATTTAGTCTTCAGTGGCAGTTACCCCCATGTCTGGTGTGGGGCGGGGTAGACGACTTTGTCTGACCTTTCTGTCTTTTGTTTTACATCCGGACTTTGTCTATCAAGCCTACTCAGTCTTTGACATCATTTGCAAAACTTAAGGGTTCTAACTGGTTGAGATAGCAAAGACAATACTAATTATTTAACTAATTAGTAAAGATAACTGATACTAAAGTACAGTTGTAATTGACATTGCTAGGTGACTATAATGAGAAATAAGAATAAACAATTGCTAGGTGACATTGCAAAGCAGACTTAATTGAGACTTTATCAGATTCATGGATTTTTAGCAGAGTGATGAAACTTTATTTTTCAGTTTCTTGCGAGGTGGAAAGTAAACTATATGTACAGATTTGGGTTCTCAATTTCTATTTCTTCAAATTTATTTCCAAAACCACATTCACACACAAATTTATTGACTTTGTAGACTTCAAACGTCATCTTTACTATCTGATTGCAAGCACAATGGTAAGAATTGTTTACAGTTTCATGCAAGGTAGAGTATGAACATAGAATTTTTGTTCTCAATTTATGTCCCTCTTCTTTGTTTTCCTACCCAAATTTCATTATATGTTGAGCGTCAGTGTTGAACACTAAAGTTATTTTTGAAGGTTGACATGTTGAAAAAGAGACAAATTTACAAAGTCCGATTTTGATAGAAATCACTATAGGGAATCCAGGTTCACCAATTTCATAAGCTTGTGATAGCTTAGTTTTGACATGTTGTTCTTTTTTCTTGGTTTGCAAACCGAGAGAGGAACCTGATGACCCAGTCCTTGTTTGACATCACAAACAGCTTAGTCACTACAGTAAGAGAATATAAAATGAAATGATTATAGACTTAGATTAGAATATTCATCTCATAGTTGTATCTTCTAGTCCTTTTTTAGGGTCATATTATATTTCTCATAGTTCTTTTTGTAGATTTAGGTTATTTCTCTATTCCCAATCGAGAATCTCTTAATTGTGTCTTCTCTTAATAGAGCCATCAATAGACCTGTTAAGATAATGACTCAATCCATTACGTTTTCTTATGGAGTTAATTGGAAAGTTTCATCTTCCGATTGTTAAGTTTCTCATAAGAATTAAAACGGTGAGTTATGAAGTCTTCTGAAAGTTTTCCACTAATAAAGGAGGAGTTAATGAGGAGATTTAGAAGAGTTTTTTAGCCGTTTCAATGTAGCTATTTATGGGGGTGTTAGTGGACCATTATACATGACTTTATGTAACCTTTATGGGTTATGTTATGGGTTATTCAAGTGGGTAGTGAAGGGAGTCATCCTCAGCTATAAATAGGATTATATTCCATGGTTCAAGATATCATCTCAAAATACAAGGGAAACACAATAGCATTAGTAGGGGTTTGGGAAAATTCTCTTATGATCCTCTTGTAATCCTCCTGAAAATTAGTGATCTTTGTGTTCTTCTTCTCCCGTGGATTAGGCTTCGGGCCGAACCACGTTGCATCTTGTGTCACTCTTTTATCTTCGTGTGAATTTATTATCTCATAAAATCCTCACCGATCCTAACAAGTGGCATCAGAGCTAGGCTACAAAATTGTGAGAGATGACAAATACTAAATTCAATATCGAGAGGTTGAGCCGGCGTGGGAACTTGAATCATTTGAAGACTCACGTTTACGCGGTTCTGGTGAGAGAAAATCTTGTGGAGGCTATTGAAGGTAAGCCTGAAACCATGGCGGATGATGCTTGGGTTACCCTTGATCGCAAAGCACGGTGTACAATTCATCTCTACTTATCTGAGTCTGTTCTCGATGAGGTGGAAGATGAGACCACTACGAAGGGATTATGGGATAAGCTTCAAGTTACCTACATGACAAAGAGCGTCACGAGCAAGATGGTGCACTGGTGTCACCTACAAGATTGTTGAATGAAGGAAGGAGATAACCTAATGACACACATTGATGAGTTCATGGCCATTGTTTCAAGACTAAAGAAACATGATGTGTCATTGGGAGATGATTTTTGGGCATGTGCCTTGCTTTGTTCTTTACCGTCCTCGTATGAACATTTAGAGATACACTTCTCTTTAATGGCAAGACCCCGGTGCTCTCTGAGATAGTTGATCACTTGATCTCCAAGAAGGCGATGGATACTCTTCGTGGGCCCAAAGGCGAGTCATTGTCAGGTGATGGAGATGCTTTGACTGCTCATGGTGGCAAGAAGAAGGGGAAGGGTAATATGAACAAGGTGAAATGCTATAATTGTCATGGTCGTGGACATTATAAGTGTGATTGCCCATTGTTAAAAGAGGAGGAGGAGAAACCCAAACGTGTTAATGCTAGTTGTGTTGAAGATTATGGAGTATTGGTTGTTGGAAGGACCCCAAAATCTGGCCGGCAATGGATTTTGGACTCTGGTTGCATTTATCATATTTGTTATGATCGCTCCATGTTCTTTGACTACAAACCCATTAATGGGGAAGTGGTGCATGTGGGGAACAATGAGACTTGTGCGGTTGTTGGCCTAGGAGGGATCAAGCTGCGTACATATGATGGAGAAATGCACTGTCTCAAAAATGTGAGACACGTTCCTGAAGTGTCATGGAATTTGTTGTCCATGGGTGTTTTGGATGCTGAAGGGATGAGTTTTTCGGGAACGGATGGAGTGGTGGTAGTTTCCAATGGGAATACGGTATTCATGAAAGCGAGGTTGATGAACGGGTTGTAAGTGTTAGAAGTTGACACGGTGTACAACAGGACCACTTCATGTACTTCGAGTTTTGAGCAAGTTTTGCTCGGTTGGAGGAGAGAGAACATTCATGGCATCTTGGTGACGTGGAAGGATTGATCATTAAGGGGGAAATTGTTAAGATAATGACTCAATCTGTTACGTTTCTTATAGAGTTAATTGGAAAGTTTCATCTTCCGATTGTTAAGTTTCTCATAAGAATTAAAACGGTGAGTTATGAAGTCTTCTGAAAGTTTTCCAATAATACAGGAGGAGTTAATGAGGAGATTTAGAAGAGTTTTTTAGCCGTTTCAATGTAGCTATTTATGGGGGTGTTAGTGGACCATTATACCTGACTTTATGTAACCTTTATGAGTTATGTTACGCGTTATTCAAGTGGGTATTGAAGGGAGTCATCCTCAGCTATAAATAGGATTGTATTCCATGGTTCAAGATAAGATCTCAAAATACAAGGGAAACACAATAGCATTAGTTGGGGTTTGGAAAAATTCTCTTATGATCCTCTTGTAATCCTCTTGAAAATTAGTGATCTCCATGTTCTTCTTCTCCCGTGGATTAGGCTTCGGGCCGAACCACGTTACATCTTGTGTCACTCTTTTATCTTCGTGCGAATTTATTATCTCATAAAATCCTCACCGATCCTAACAAGACCTTTTGGTCTTCAAAATTGATTTGACACCAAGAACTTGTGTACCAGGATTGTGGGTAACTAGGTCCCAAGTGTGGGTGTTATAAAGAGCATTAAATTCAAGTTGAAATTCTGCTCTTCATTTTGTATATATCTTAGCCAGGGTAAAGAACGGTTCATGTGGACTATGATTAGAAGTAGTGAAGACAATTGTGCATTTAGGTTATTGGTGTTTCCCCAAGGGACAATGGCTTTGATTCTTGTTAAAGGTATGTGGGTGTTTACTTTTCTTGAGTGATCATATATAGGATGAGGGTTTTAAGGGGGTAAAGAAGGATTTTGAGGTGATAAAAGATGGAGATTGAGAATTTGTGGCTTGAGAAGGAATATCATAGGCTAGTGGTGATGAGCAATGGGTATGGGAAATGGGCTAGATGAATGAGGAGTACGACATGTATGTTTGGGTGACTTTTATGAGGCGCTCAAGTAAGAATAAACAAGAATGATAGAGGGTTGATATTTTTGGTTCATCATACTTCCTTCTAAAGGACTCAGCTTTTACCATACTTAGGTAACCATGTGTTAGAAATATTATGGGGGGGGGGGGGGAGGGGGAGGAATAGGCCCAATGAGGGAATTATGTAAAATACCCGTATAGACTAGTAAAGTTCAATAACCCATGAGGTTCCTTCCTAAAACCAATTGGTATTGGTGGAGTAGCTCATAGGTTATATGAACTACTACTAGCTATATAATTCTTCAATGTGGGACTCACACTTCATCTTTAACATCCCCCTCAAGTGTGAGTCTCTCACCTTTGCCTCCCACATTGCACCCTTACTGTTTGGACCCCACTTGGTACTGGTCGAGTCCCTTCTCTTGGTTTATCGTGACATAGTCCACTTCTACAGTACTAGCCCGGTCCCTTCTCTCGTTTTATCGTGACACAGTTCGTTTCTACGGTACCGGCCTGGTCCCTTCTCTCGCTTTATGGTGACATAGTCCGCATCTACTTGGGTATCCATTTAGACAGTGGTGCGTTACCCAAGGAAACCTTGCTCTGATACCATGTTAGAAATATTGTGGGGGAGAAATAGGGCCAATGAAAGGAATTATGTAAAATTCCCATATGGACTAGTAAGGCCCAATAACCCATGAGGTTCCATCCTAAAACCAATTGGAATTGGGTGGAGTAGCCCTTAGGCTATATGAACTACTTACTAGCTATATTATTCTTCAATGTAGAACTCACACTTGATCTTAACACCATGGCACAAAAAATCATCTTTCAACAAAGTCCCACTAACCCTTGGTGTACCTTTACATTTAGCTCTATCATTTCCTCAAACCCTTCAATCATTGAAATACCCCTAATTTTATAATAGTGGATTAAGAGAGATAATCCTGTAATAATTAAATTGAGGAACAAAAAATATTAGGGAGACATATAACTCCTAAAAGAATTAAGTAACATATAATAAGCTGCTAAGTTCAAAAGAAAACGACAATCCATGATATATAGGTTCATAGATAGTCAAAACATTATTACATGTCCTAAGTATAATACCACATGTAATACAATATTACATGTGTTACATAACACTAGAATGCCTTAATAAATAATATAAATATTATATATATATATACATATATACCTAAACAAATTATAGACACTATAAACAAAAAAATATATACTAAGTCACCACCTAACACAACTATAGTTACACATGTACAAGTTATGTTACAACATTAGTTAATAAGGAGATATTTGAATTCCCTCCCATTCCTTTTTCATAGCCGGCTGCACCTAGTCAAAAAAAAAAAAAAATATATCAAACATCATTATGGAAAATATAAACAACTAATAAAGTACATGTCAAGTACAATCTATCCCTCAAATATCACATCCCATACTGTCAATGGGCTTTTCCTGCAACCAGCAACCAAACTGTTTTCTTTCCTTCCCCACCATCGACATATAGTACAACCACACTCATCTTCCTTCTCCCCACACAAGCAAGTGTATTCTTTCCTTGCTCCCTCTCGACTGGAACAGTAGCAGGTAATCCCCTCTTCCTCTCATTTTCTTCTGCCTACGTTTCCCCCAAGAAGAACATCACAACAGCTGTGCTGATTTCTGCTCAATAATGCAGCAAAACCACACTTATTTTCGGAGGAACAGAGGCTGTAGCAGAACCAAATGAATCCACTACCACTACTCCATTGCAGCACATTTTTCTTCCTTTCCCACGACAACAACCAGCAGTGTTATCTCCCTCAGTTTCTGACACAGACAGAGAAGGAAAAACAAGTAGCAAAACACATAGCAACTCCATCTGCACACCTCAGTACAGCAACAACAGAGGCATGGTTATACACTGCACCCCTCTTTGTTTTCTTTTCTTCCTCACGTTCCCAGCTTCATCCACCAGAGTTTTCCCCCTCCATCTTACTACATAATGCAGCTTTTCTCCTCCTCTATAGGGACTCTCAATTCTGGACTATAACAGCAGCAAAGAGCAGCTAGAAACCCATGGTAAAACACCCTCCTGCACCTTCCTGTTCTCGGTTTTCTGGGCATGGAAACCAAACGCTTTCCTCTCTGTTCGGTTGTAGTAAATAGCAAAGGAAATTCTCCAACTTGAACTCATCTGCGGTGGACCTTCAAGCACAACCCTTATTCCTCCCTGCTTTGTGCTTGAACATCGACAGAAGGAAATAGAAAACCTTCTGCGTTCCAAATAACAGCAACAACAGAGTAGGTCTTCTCCTCCTATACTGCAGACTTGCGTTTATTTTCATGCGAGAAGAATACCACTTAACATTTTTTTTTCTTCTGCTCTTTATGCCCACGTTAGAAGCCTTGTTCCAGTTTTTCCTTGAGCTGGAAATCCACACCAGAAACACACCCATAACAAGCCCAAAACAGAAGGTAAGAGTCATAACCGTGGGATGTGTATTAAGGTTACTCTCCTTGTTTTCTTCTGCTCAAAACTGAGCTCATTTCCTTGTTATTGTAACAGTCCGAGAGCACACCCACACCCCCTGCAAAACAGTAAGGTAATGGCTCCTTTCAAATGCTCAAAACCTACCTTGAAACCCCCTTAACATATTACGTAAACCAAGTGCTAACTCATTCTCTTTGTTGCTGATACAAAAAAAAAGAAAAGAAAAAAGGGATATACTCACCCAGAAACTGCCGACAGATTGGGAGGTTTTGCTGAAGGGAGATATCATGTTTTAGGAGGTAATAAACCGTAACCAAATCCCCTAAAGTTATAAGCATGATCAGCTTGAATTTCGAACAAGATTGTGACAGAGGCATGTGTGTACATATCTAGGCTGAGGAAGAAGAGTCTGTAACTGGTGAGGCTGGTGGAAATGGTCTCGGTAAATACTCTACGGTAAGGATGCTAACACCAATCTAATACTTTGGAAGATGTCTGATTTTAGGATGCTACATTATACCGGAAAATGCTAAATGAGTATATATGTTTACGGAGTTGAAATTGCATAACAGATAGTAGAAATATATATATGCGTATGTTACCAAGTTATAATACGTACCTAAGTAATGGGCATATGCATGTGTATGGTGGAGCTGATAATGCGCAGCAATAATGCCAATTATATATATGTATTATTTTGTGTTGATAATATGTAACAACTGGTGGCTATAGACTGGGTTGGTAAATTTAGGCATGTATGACTGATTAAAAAAAAAATCAAATGTGTCAAGATGATAAGGAAATAACTTGGAAGAATGGCTTAGAAAGGGTAAAGTGATGTGCTGTATAAACCGTGACGTTGGTACAATTTTGAGATATTTAAATGCCATTTTAAAATAATCGTATGCTATTTTTAAGGCCATATATTTAGGCCACCCCATTATAATTATTTTGAGCCATAAATAGTCATTAATTAATTTATAGGTTGATTTTTAAAGTTATATAAAATTCCGGTGTAAAACCATTTTTCCAGCAATTATAACTACTTAGTAACATCTTAGAAAAATATAGGCATAATTATAAACTTATATCATGGCTTAAATGAATTTTAAAACCTTGTACAAATATCTTATATAAATAAATAAATCATATGTGGGGCAAAATATAATTAAATGAAATATAGGGTATAAAGGGTGATAATAACCGAAAGGGAATGATTTTAGGGATTTTAATAAGTATAACATATGGATTTTATGGAATTGGGGGTTAATTGTAAAATCAGGAAATTATGGGGGGTATAATTCCGCAGATAATAGTCAAGTGGTCAAAGGATGTATTAGGTGGTAAATTTTGACCACATATGAGGATTGACCAAGTTAAAATGACAAGATAGCTATTTTAGATATTTTAAAGAAAAATTTAATTAAAACAAATAATTATATATAAAAGAAAATAATAATAATAATAAATAATAAATAGGGGTGTTTGAGTGATTACCGAAAGTTTAATTATTAAAATGTGAATATCTGAACCCTTGGGTTTTACTGAGAATTCTAGAGAAGTTTTGGGGTGAGTTTGAAGAATAAATTAATTAAGAGTTATAATATATGGTATAAGTATTAATTTGAAATAATTATAAAACTTAGGGGTATAGAATGTGATCACCAAAAATTGGGGGTACAATAAAGAATTTATAAGACTTTTGGGGCTGTGTGCAATTATGGAGAAGATTTAGATTTGAAATGAGGATTTAAATAATTAAGATGCATAATATAAGGTCTTTTGTAATTAAATGAAAGTTTATGAAATGAAAGAGGTTGTAGTGTAATTATGAGGAAGATGTGGAGGAACAATTAAATCTGAATAGCCTAAGGGGATTACTCATATGTGTATACATACATATGCATATTATAATGTTGGGATATCATAGATTATAAATTAACAAGATTGGTAATGTAACAAGTATGGAAAATGGGGTGGGTAGTTTTGTAAATAAACAAAACTTGTGGGAATTGCAAAAGGATTGCCGAAAATAATGGGGGTGTTTGGAATTTAAGTACATGATTTATGTATGTGATAAAGGTTGAAAACTTTAGATTATAAATTAATAGGTCTAGAAATGTAGTAGTTATTATATATGGCTTGGTTTTTTTTTAATAAACAAAATATGTGGGGAAGAATGAGAATTACACAAAAGACAAGGGCTGTGAGAATTTTCAAAATATGGACAACATATATTATAAAGTTTTGGTGTCATAATGTGGCGTTATGTTATAAATGAGGAAGGGTATATTATAAGAGGATTATTACGGGGCAAGGTATACGGGCAAGTATATATTATATACGACTTCATGAAACGATGGTTAAGTTGGTAAATGCTGGGAGTATAATTACGAGGTCGGAACTTTGTTACAAGGAACACTATAATACACATAATATAGAAATTGCAATTCATGGTTAGCAAGATACGAGTATAAAACACGAATGGAACGACAATAACGTTACACGCATATACGAGTGTATATCATCTTACGTGTGTGTACAAGGGTGCGTGAACGACAACGCATAACTACAACTATAATACATGCATACTTGCGTATATATAAATGTCCGCGTATGTTCGTAAATAAGCTACGTGGACTATTCCGAATAACGGAATATTTAGACTTCATACATGTGCGCACATAACATTATCTCTGCGTGCATGCAACCCGATAATACGTAAACAAATTGTGAACGAAAATTCCACGTGATAAGTATTACTATCGTAACAACAATTACACACTTGTAAAGAATAACGAGTAGCTGAGATGTAAACCCCTAAGATTAACGAACGTCGAGTTGAATAAGAGACCAACCAAGAGTTAGCTACGAGATGGAAGTATGAGTTTCATCAAGAATGATTAAGTAGGTTCGAGTTATATAAATATATATATATATATATACTGATATTAGAACCACGTGTATACCAGAGGTGCGAGAGGGTAGACACGAGCATTGTGAGCACTAGAGACTACGCGGTGGTCTTACGTGAGCACTCAACGGTGTAAGGTATGTTCATTGTGTGGTCCGAACCTCTGAGGGGAGCCTCGGTTCGGGTATTGCTTGTGACAAGAGCGATATGTATGCTATGCATGATTGTGTGGATTATTCATTTGGTTGGTAAGCGATTATTATTGTGTGTGACATCTTCGGACAATATCATTATGATTGTTTATGTTGTTGGAATACTAATATTTGGGAACTTTATCCCTAACTGACCTAAGTAAAACACTTAGGAACGAGACTCGGGATCCCCAGTCTCTAGAGCTTGATATTCGAACATGGTTATAACCTAGATTATTTCTAGGGAAGTACATAGGACTTCAAAGGTAACAAATGGTAAAGACTTCTCCTAGACCTAAGAATTTACTTAGGGTAGTTGATTAAGGATTAATCACATACTGGAGAGTGTTGGTTATGGTACATGGTATAGGAATCCAATTAGTCTCGACTAGTTGGTTGCGCATTGGTGATCACCGGAGTATAACGTCCGTATCGGACCGACTCCCTCTATATTCCGACGGGCCTAGATAGACTGTTGGACCAGGGTGCCGACTTTGGCACACGGCTTCGGCCATTCATGGACGCCTTTATTAGGCAAGTGGAAGTTCCGGGATTGAATGATCCTTGGCAATGAGCACTTCGTGTGTACGGGAGGACTACTGTCCAGTGAGGTTATTTACGGGTTGTCCCAACACGACACCCATGGATATTGAGAGTAAGACTTAATGGTGGCTAACATAATTTAAAGGAAAAACTACTAACATCTCGATGGAAGTATCTACGTGTTTGTATTAATGTTTACAATACATTGTATGACTGTTATAGCACATGGTGTTTGGTATGTCGTGGATTGGATGTAACGTATGGATTGTCACTTTGATGGATTACTGTATGCTTAAGCACGTTAGTTACTGCTGTTATATAAACTGTAAAATGAACCAGCATGTAATCAACCTCATGTTCAGACGGCTAATTGACCTAAGTGACCTAAAGGGTCTAGGATTACACTTTAGCATACCAGCATATAGTTTGCTGAGCCCCTTTTGGGGCCAACACATTTCAGGTTGTGGATCGGGACGTGAAGCCGGAGTGCGGGAATATGGGTAGACGACCTCGGCTTTTATTTATCGCATGTTTAATATTAAATCGTTTAGCACGTTGAAATTCTGGGAACTCTTTAAATGCTCACTTGTCATAGGTATTGGTTTGTATATAGGATAATGTAATAAATATCTCATTCATCACTGCGGTTAGTTGTTGTTAATTGTTGGATTACGGTTATGCTTCTTTACTCGCATGGGCGAGTAATGGCATGTGGCACCCAAGTGAGGATTAATGTAGATTAACTTCCGCTGTGAGACGTCTCTAATTATGCTACGTGAGTGATTATACGAGAGTGATTATTACGATATTTGCGAGTGGGGTGTTACAAAAGTGGTATCAGAGCGGTACACCGCTCTGATGATGAGATATTAGGATTTAGACAGTGAGCATAGGACTTGGGAAATACGGGAAACGTTTGTGAGGTACGAGCCGCCTGGTCTTAAACGAACCAGTGTCTTAGCAACGCTAAATGCGTAACAAAATTAGCCTTAATGACATATTTGTGTTATTGATTTCTACACGGTAAACTATCGAGTAATAATACGACATAGCGCATTGCGGGTGTCGAGAAGAGGCATGCCGGGGGTGACGGAGGTCCTGCAACCCCGAATAGCGTGAGATGGCTGACACCACACTAGCTTGATGGAAGAACAACCCGGGAAATAGCAGCAGTACCCCACCCGCCGCTGCCCACATCTCGAGTATCACCCAAGGAGACAAAAGAATCCATCCTATTTGGAAGACCGATGTGGTTGCTATTGTCACTGTGACATCAAGAGAATAGGAGAACTTGTGATACGAGGAGTCATTAAGGACTGGGGGCCCCGATAGCTACATACTGTCTAGAAGCGTACATATACGCAACAAAGAATATACCTTAAACCTTACCTCGAAGAGGGATAGGAAACCCATAGGACAATCGGGCCAGCTTATAATTAGACGCCAAAACCCTGTCAAGTTAACCTGAGGAAAAGCACGCATGGGTGCACCTGAAGATCGAGAGATAGAAGAACGAGTTTTAGACGACTATCAAAATGCATAACATGCGGGACCAAGAACTGCATAGAAGTCTCTCCCAGAATGGGAATAGCTTCAACTGGATAAAACCTAGAAGGCTCAGAAAAACCTGACCTACAATCATGATAACCATACGAGCTTGCAAGCTAAACTCCTAAATTACTATAACACAATGCTCAAGGAGAGAAATGTCGTACCAAGGACGACTAGAGTGCTCCATCTGCTGGACCCGTAGCACCACAAGGTAGCCACGTGGAGCAGACCCTAGCCGATATGAGCTACTAGAAGGGGAAATGAGTCACAAAGGGCAAAATACCCGAATTTTGTGGGAACCTTAGGCGCTGGTACTAGTACGCAGCGCGATCTAAGTAACCGAGTATCCTTAACTTAGTGAATGGACTGCGTGAACATGCGTCGGAAACCTCCTCCTACCAGGAGGGAGTTTCCAACAAAACTCATAAAGAGCCTAACTCAGAGAACCCAGAAATGGAATTACCTTAGAAAACTTACCATACCCTAACGAATGAAACAACCCCAATACTACCCCTTTAAGGCTAATCACCTAAACCGTACTCAAAGGACCGAAGTGTCAGTGAAACAAGCAGCAATGATTCAACCTACATGGCGCGCTTCCTACAGTAAGCGCTATAGCCAATACTATACTCCCAATTCCGTCTACCTCACGCACTTGCTACAGCAAGTGCTACAATGATGGCTATAATTATGGCTATAATTATGACTACAATCACAACTATAACTTTAACTACAAATACAACTGAGTTTTCCAGACTGTGAAGCCACAGGTGCAATGCCATGTCCACCGGTAATCACCAAACATTCATACAACTTCAGTATAAATCTCGTAACTGCAACCACTGCTACAACTACGACTGCAATTATAACTATAATTGCAACAATGATTACAACTGTAACCACAAGAATAACAGCAGTTAGGATTATATCCTACAAGACCGTGTGATTCATGACTACTGGTAATCACTAAATATTCATAGAATTATAGTACAAATTCTATAACTACAACTTGCCACCATAGGGTCACGAAACCCTTAGAATACAGAAACTGCAACCCCGAGAGGACCTAACGAGTCCAAACATTACAACTAAAGGGCATACTCTGGCCCATAATAAGCTACGACCATTAAACCATAATCAATCAATAACATCGGCCTATGAGCCAAACATCATAGCATACTTGGTAAATCATTTAATGGGTTGAAATTGACGTGGGAGGTGGAACTTGATCCGGTACAGGTCAAGGGAAGCTAAACACAAATTGGGGTGGAAGGATAGTTCGACACTGATACTGATCACATCAGGGTCGGAGGATTCCTGAGACTCTCTACAAGTGGCCACAATTAATCACATTAGAAATAAACGAGGAACTGAAATATGTCAGCTGCAAGCAGCAAAAACTCACAACCTAACAATCAAAGCACCTAGTCTGAATATTCGTAAATAACATTCCACCCCCGAATATATTTATATGAAAAATGGTGGGGAACACAAGCACGTGACAATTAGGGCAATACTGCACCCATAATGGTATACGCTGATACATAATAAATATTGGAAGAAGAAAGAACATACTAGTCCTTAGAATGACCAAAATTGAAAAATGTTACATTACAACACGATTAATACTTAAACCGATTGCAACCTTAAACGCGAATCGGAGTTGAACACCTAAATGATTACTACCTAAGGCAATAACCATAACAAGGAATGCCATAACCAATAAGGGACGAACATATGTCAAATAACAATTAAACATTGTTAATTCATTTGATCACACCAAACATTGAATGAGGGTTCCAAATGAGAAAGGGAATGACTACCGCCAGTGGCGTCCCGCCAAACAATAGGTAATAAAGAGGGAATACGTGTTTTAAGACATGCCGCTTATTAACATAACGGCTGTCAGGGAAAGGACTATACAGGTTAAACAATGGCATGCAGCCTAATCAATAATACAAGACAACAAGTCTACATGCTATAGATCATAAGTCTAAGTAAAAGTACTCAACGCACCATAAGAGGACACAAGTCTACAGGAGCGAAAATACCGCCTCCGACTATCTTCCAATATGTACAAATTGAAAGTAACATTTAAAACAAAATGACATGACAATTAATGGAAACGGGTTAAAACCATGCCACAATGGAGACATCCAAAAAAGGGAGAAAACACAAATCTTCGCCATAAGCTCATAAATTACATCAGACGATGTAACCCTAAGGATAGGGTAAAGTGATAAGAACCATAATACGCACTGTAAATAACGTGCATAACCTACTAACTAATAAACAAGAGCAAGGAAATAATGGACAAGCGCCAAACCGCGAGCATGGTAACCAGCTGACAGTAATTAGGATCAACACATAAATAACTCCAACAAAGGACTTACTAAACAATAAAACAACAATAACTTAACAATACAAGGAGTCGTAAATTCCTTTAAAATATCAGTGAACTCAGGTCAATGTCGAAACAGATAACAGAGAAAAAAAAAAACCACTTTGTGCCACACAAGGGCAAACTTCACCATCAGGGCGAAATATCGCAAACACCTGTTAAATGAGAGATACATAATTATACCATTGGGCTGGGAACCCAGGGAACTGAAAAGAAATTTCCTCGGAATACCCCTAACATGAATGAAAAAGGGAGATGGACCAAAGAATACCTCACGAATGTGTGACGGGCACTACGAGTATACAAAATGAGATATGGGACGATCGCACTCCGTAGGAGCTTGTGGACTTGATGGACTTATTCATAAGTTAGTCAAGTAAGTGGCAATGTATCAGTAGGGTACCCCATACATGTAGACGAGTAGCGTAAGAAACACAAGAAGTAGTCATCTCCATACCAAGGTCAGCGATGCAAATCCAGACCAGTACAAACAACTACCTTAAGTATATTAACAAGAAGAGTTCCAATTGAACCAACGAGATTAGAGATACAAACAACCTTGAATAGAACACGACTAAGTCGTAACTATGCAAAGGAATGGTTAACACACAATAACATTAAAGGAAACCTCTCATAAGAGGAGAGAGCTGATAGTCAACCTAATGACAAGCATGAAAAACCCATTAAACGGGTGAATAAACGTAAGTAAAAAAAAAAAAATCTCTTAAGGATCAATAACTACTTACACTAACACAATTCTTAGCATCCAAAAGAACTTATACAATGGTAATCATCGCCACCCATAAGAGGGACATAAAAAAATTACTCTCGAACATTGATTACAAACAATACGAGTGAGGTAACGATCTTGCATGCCCATATTAAGGGCAACGATACGTCTTCACCCATAAAGGGGTTGAACATAAGTACACCAATATACATAAAAGAAAGGCAAGCTAGCACACTAGCAAATGCCCTAAACTAAAGAGCAATTGTCACAATAACTTAACGGTCGAGCCGATTGAAACATGATGCGCACAGCAACCAATATAAACAACCTTTAGAATAAATACATGGGCAAAGACCGAACGAGCGGAACTCGCCCATAACTCAAAGGATAAAACAAATCATGGCCAGGCTATACAAATAGTCTAGACCGTCAGAGGACACACTCCGAAATAAATATAGCATTCAACGTTATAACCCACACAAGAACTCATAAATGCACAATCATAC
Source organism: Limonium bicolor (assembly GCA_023374045.1). Lineage (NCBI taxonomy): Eukaryota > Viridiplantae > Streptophyta > Magnoliopsida > Caryophyllales > Plumbaginaceae > Limonium > Limonium bicolor. Next base: position 121,098,911 of record CM041779.1, on the reverse strand, counting down.
TCTTGTTAAACAACATGGAAAAAAAAAGATAAAGGATATAAAATATACCAGAGGAAAAATGCCTCAACTGCCAAAGAACATACCCATATGGGATGTCGAAAGATGCAAAGCTCAATATAAACACAACAATGGATTCCCTAGCAAAAGCGGGGAGAACCGTACAAGTATTGACTTGAGAATAATATACTGAAAACACAATATATAACATTAAGAAGTACATAACAAATATTACAATTAAGGTATTACTCCGAAACAAAACAACCTGGAATCACGGGATGACAAGAATTATTTTCGTGGATTATGAGCTAATACATCCAAAAACCTCAGAGACTAGTGCAAAGAACACTAATGATAACGATAGCCAATGAGTTAGGATAATAACAATTTAAAATATATTCCGCACTAGTAACCTAGAATGTCTGGACACGATTTAGACCAAATCGTGTGCACGTACAAATAATGATATCGCATAGACTAAGATACCTTCACTTCCAAATTAAGAGAAGACCGTGAATGACACTGTCATATTAGAACGAGGTCAGCAATAACTTGCTGCTAATAAATCATCTTCAATACGCCTTTAGGAACAAAAGGGCAAACCAAGCCCTGTGTACGTGGGTCTGCACCTCAATATGGAGCGAGTGGGCCCAATAGAACGTATTTAAGGGAACACACAACTATTCTATGCCTTTGACTGAATAGAGCATGCATATCACCCTACGCATAGTTTTCTTTTAGAGTCGAGCGACGAGAGACCGACCCGTCTCTCAGATATAAGAAAACTCCACTCTGAAGTTCAGTATGAAAACGAGGGAGACCAGGAACAAGACCATTAAAAGGGTCAAAGTCCGTTGGTCGAACCATGGGGCGAAAAGGCAACATGGGAGTTGGAGAACTCCATGAGAGCCAAGTATTCAGCGCTTTTCTCATAGCGATTGTGCGATACTGTGGGGGTCACGGGGCGTAACCCTTTTAAGGGGGGTAGAGCCTTTGGCATATATTATCCATTTTGTGTTGTTTGTGGTGTTGTTTTGTGGTGTGTATGTTGATTATGTGTACGTGCTTTAAACACTTGGGGATATGTTTTGTGATATGTATGTGCCTAGAGCACTTGAACTATTGTGTATGGATGTCCTTCGGGACTTGTGACATATATATGATATGTGTATTGGTTTGGATTGGAAATTGCTGGTTGAATGGAATGGATTACATTGGAACTTTAGCACTGATAGGATGGATGGATATTTTGAGGTTTCATTGGGTAGCTTTGTACGTATTCGATTTAGACGACTTCGAGACGAAGTCCATTTAAGGGGGGTAGACTGAAATACCCCTAATTTTATAATAGTGGATTAAGAGAGATAATCCTGTAATAATTAAATTGAGGAACAAAAAATATTAGGGAGACATATAACTCCTAAAAGAATTAAGTAACATATAATAAGCTGCTAAGTTCAAAAGAAAACGACAATCCATGATATATAGGTTCATAGATAGTCAAAACATTATTACATGTCCTAAGTATAATACCACATGTAATACAATATTACATGTGTTACATAACACTAGAATGCCTTAATAAATAATATAAATATTAATATATATACATATACCTAAACAATTATAGACACTATAAACAAAAAAATATATACTAAGTCACCACCTAACACAACTATAGTTACACATGTACAAGTTATGTTACAACATTAGTTAATAAGGAGATATTTGAATTCCCTCCCATTCCTTTTTCATAGCCGGCTGCACCTAGTCAAAAAAAAAAAAAAATATATCAAACATCATTATGGAAAATATAAACAACTAATAAAGTACATGTCAAGTACAATCTATCCCTCAAATATCACATCCCATACTGTCAATGGGCTTTTCCTGCAACCAGCAACCAAACTGTTTTCTTTCCTTCCCCACCATCGACATATAGTACAACCACACTCATCTTCCTTCTCCCCACACAAGCAAGTGTATTCTTTCCTTGCTCCCTCTCGACTGGAACAGTAGCAGGTAATCCCCTCTTCCTCTCATTTTCTTCTGCCTACGTTTCCCCCAAGAAGAACATCACAACAGCTGTGCTGATTTCTGCTCAATAATGCAGCAAAACCACACTTATTTTCGGAGGAACAGAGGCTGTAGCAGAACCAAATGAATCCACTACCACTACTCCATTGCAGCACATTTTTCTTCCTTTCCCACGACAACAACCAGCAGTGTTATCTCCCTCAGTTTCTGACACAGACAGAGAAGGAAAAACAAGTAGCAAAACACATAGCAACTCCATCTGCACACCTCAGTACAGCAACAACAGAGGCATGGTTATACACTGCACCCCTCTTCTGTTTTCTTTTCTTCCTCACGTTCCCAGCTTCATCCACCAGAGTTTTCCCCCTCCATCTTACTACATAATGCAGCTTTTCTCCTCCTCTATAGGGACTCTCAATTCTGGACTATAACAGCAGCAAAGAGCAGCTAGAAACCCATGGTAAAACACCCTCCTGCACCTTCCTGTTCTCGGTTTTCTGGGCATGGAAACCAAACGCTTTCCTCTCTGTTCGGTTGTAGTAAATAGCAAAGGAAATTCTCCAACTTGAACTCATCTGCGGTGGACCTTCAAGCACAACCCTTATTCCTCCCTGCTTTGTGCTTGAACATCGACAGAAGGAAATAGAAAACCTTCTGCGTTCCAAATAACAGCAACAACAGAGTAGGTCTTCTCCTCCTATACTGCAGACTTGCGTTTATTTTCATGCGAGAAGAATACCACTTAACATTTTTTTTTTCTTCTGCTCTTTATGCCCACGTTAGAAGCCTTGTTCCAGTTTTTCCTTGAGCTGGAAATCCACACCAGAAACACACCCATAACAAGCCCAAAACAGAAGGTAAGAGTCATAACCGTGGGATGTGTATTAAGGTTACTCTCCTTGTTTTCTTCTGCTCAAAACTGAGCTCATTTCCTTGTTATTGTAACAGTCCGAGAGCACACCCACACCCCCTGCAAAACAGTAAGGTAATGGCTCCTTTCAAATGCTCAAAACCTACCTTGAAACCCCCTTAACATATTACGTAAACCAAGTGCTAACTCATTCTCTTTGTTGCTGATACAAAAAAAAAAGAAAAGAAAAAAGGGATATACTCACCCAGAAACTGCCGACAGATTGGGAGGTTTTGCTGAAGGGAGATATCATGTTTTAGGAGGTAATAAACCGTAACCAAATCCCCTAAAGTTATAAGCATGATCAGCTTGAATTTCGAACAAGATTGTGACAGAGGCATGTGTGTACATATCTAGGCTGAGGAAGAAGAGTCTGTAACTGGTGAGGCTGGTGGAAATGGTCTCGGTAAATACTCTACGGTAAGGATGCTAACACCAATCTAATACTTTGGAAGATGTCTGATTTTAGGATGCTACATTATACCGGAAAATGCTAAATGAGTATATATGTTTACGGAGTTGAAATTGCATAACAGATAGTAGAAATATATATATGCGTATGTTACCAAGTTATAATACGTACCTAAGTAATGGGCATATGCATGTGTATGGTGGAGCTGATAATGCGCAGCAATAATGCCAATTATATATATGTATTATTTTGTGTTGATAATATGTAACAACTGGTGGCTATAGACTGGGTTGGTAAATTTAGGCATGTATGACTGATTAAAAAAAAAATCAAATGTGTCAAGATGATAAGGAAATAACTTGGAAGAATGGCTTAGAAAGGGTAAAGTGATGTGCTGTATAAACCGTGACGTTGGTACAATTTTGAGATATTTAAATGCCATTTTAAAATAATCGTATGCTATTTTTAAGGCCATATATTTAGGCCACCCCATTATAATTATTTTGAGCCATAAATAGTCATTAATTAATTTATAGGTTGATTTTTAAAGTTATATAAAATTCCGGTGTAAAACCATTTTTCCAGCAATTATAACTACTTAGTAACATCTTAGAAAAATATAGGCATAATTATAAACTTATATCATGGCTTAAATGAATTTTAAAACCTTGTACAAATATCTTATAAAATAAATAAATCATATGTGGGGCAAAATATAATTAAATGAAATATAGGGTATAAAGGGTGATAATAACCGAAAGGGAATGATTTTAGGGATTTTAATAAGTATAACATATGGATTTTATGGAATTGGGGGTTAATTGTAAAATCAGGAAATTATGGGGGGTATAATTCCGCAGATAATAGTCAAGTGGTCAAAGGATGTATTAGGTGGTAAATTTTGACCACATATGAGGATTGACCAAGTTAAAATGACAAGATAGCTATTTTAGATATTTTAAAGAAAAATTTAATTAAAACAAATAATTAATATAAAAGAAAAATATAATAATAAATAATAAATAGGGGTGTTTGAGTGATTACCGAAAGTTTAATTATTAAAATGTGAATATCTGAACCCTTGGGTTTTACTGAGAATTCTAGAGAAGTTTTGGGGTGAGTTTGAAGAATAAATTAATTAAGAGTTATAATATATGGTATAAGTATTAATTTGAAATAATTATAAAACTTAGGGGTATAGAATGTGATCACCAAAAATTGGGGGTACAATAAAGAATTTATAAGACTTTTGGGGCTGTGTGCAATTATGGAGAAGATTTAGATTTGAAATGAGGATTTAAATAATTAAGATGCATAATATAAGGTCTTTTGTAATTAAATGAAAGTTTATGAAATGAAAGAGGTTGTAGTGTAATTATGAGGAAGATGTGGAGGAACAATTAAATCTGAATAGCCTAAGGGGATTACTCATATGTGTATACATACATATGCATATTATAATGTTGGGATATCATAGATTATAAATTAACAAGATTGGTAATGTAACAAGTATGGAAAATGGGGTAGTTTTGTAAATAAACAAAACTTGTGGGAATTGCAAAAGGATTGCCGAAAATAATGGGGGTGTTTGGAATTTAAGTACATGATTTATGTATGTGATAAAGGTTGAAAACTTTAGATTATAAATTAATAGGTCTAGAAATGTAGTAGTTATTATATATGGCTTGGTTTTTTTTTTATAAACAAAATATGTGGGGAAGAATGAGAATTACACAAAAGACAAGGGCTGTGAGAATTTTCAAAATATGGACAACATATATTATAAAGTTTTGGTGTCATAATGTGGCGTTATGTTATAAATGAGGAAGGGTATATTATAAGAGGATTATTACGGGGCAAGTATATATTATATACGACTTCATGAAACGATGGTTAAGTTGGTAAATGCTGGGAGTATAATTACGAGGTCGGAACTTTGTTACAAGGAACACTATAATACACATAATATAGAAATTGCAATTCATGGTTAGCAAGATACGAGTATAAAACACGAATGGAACGACAATAACGTTACACGCATATACGAGTGTATATCATCTTACGTGTGTGTACAAGGGTGCGTGAACGACAACGCATAACTACAACTATAATACATGCATACTTGCGTATATATAAATGTCCGCGTATGTTCGTAAATAAGCTATGTGGACTATTCCGAATAACGGAATATTTAGACTTCATACATGTGCGCACATAACATTATCTCTGCGTGCATGCAACCCGATAATACGTAAACAAATTGTGAACGAAAATTCCACGTGATAAGTATTACTATCGTAACAACAATTACACACTTGTAAAGAATAACGAGTAGCTGAGATGTAAACCCCTAAGATTAACGAACGTCGAGTTGAATAAGAGACCAACCAAGAGTTAGCTACGAGATGGAAGTATGAGTTTCATCAAGAATGATTAAGTAGGTTCGAGTTATATAATATATATATATATATATATATATATATACTGATATTAGAACCACGTGTATACCAGAGGTGCGAGAGGGTAGACACGAGCATTGTGAGCACTAGAGACTACGCGGTGGTCTTACGTGAGCACTCAACGGTGTAAGGTATGTTCATTGTGTGGTCCGAACCTCTGAGGGGAGCCTCGGTTCGGGTATTGCTTGTGACAAGAGCGATATGTATGCTATGCATGATTGTGTGGATTATTCATTTGGTTGGTAAGCGATTATTATTGTGTGTGACATCTTCGGACAATATCATTATGATTGTTTATGTTGTTGGAATACTAATATTTGGGAACTTTATCCCTAACTGACCTAAGTAAAACACTTAGGAACGAGACTCGGGATCCCCAGTCTCTAGAGCTTGATATTCGAACATGGTTATAACCTAGATTATTTCTAGGGAAGTACATAGGACTTCAAAGGTAACAAATGGTAAAGACTTCTCCTAGACCTAAGAATTTACTTAGGGTAGTTGATTAAGGATTAATCACATACTGGAGAGTGTTGGTTATGGTACATGGTATAGGAATCCAATTAGTCTCGACTAGTTGGTTGCGCATTGGTGATCACCGGAGTATAACGTCCGTATCGGACCGACTCCCTCTATATTCCGACGGGCCTAGATAGACTGTTGGACCAGGGTGCCGACTTTGGCACACGGCTTCGGCCATTCATGGACGCCTTTATTAGGCAAGTGGAAGTTCCGGGATTGAATGATCCTTGGCAATGAGCACTTCGTGTGTACGGGAGGACTACTGTCCAGTGAGGTTATTTACGGGTTGTCCCAACACGACACCCATGGATATTGAGAGTAAGACTTAATGGTGGCTAACATAATTTAAAGGAAAAACTACTAACATCTCGATGGAAGTATCTACGTGTTTGTATTAATGTTTACAATACATTGTATGACTGTTATAGCACATGGTGTTTGGTATGTCGTGGATTGGATGTAACGTATGGATTGTCACTTTGATGGATTACTGTATGCTTAAGCACGTTAGTTACTGCTGTTACATAAACTGTAAAATGAACCAGCATGTAATCAACCTCATGTTCAGACGGCTAATTGACCTAAGTGACCTAAAGGGTCTAGGATTACACTTTAGCATACCAGCATATAGTTTGCTGAGCCCCTTTTGGGGCCAACACATTTCAGGTTGTGGATCGGGACGTGAAGCCGGAGTGCGGGAATATGGGTAGACGACCTCGGCTTTTATTTATCGCATGTTTAATATTAAATCGTTTAGCACGTTGAAATTCTGGGAACTCTTTAAATGCTCACTTGTCATAGGTATTGGTTTGTATATAGGATAATGTAATAAATATCTCATTCATCACTGCGGTTAGTTGTTGTTAATTGTTGGATTACGGTTATGCTTCTTTACTCGCATGGGCGAGTAATGGCATGTGGCACCCAAGTGAGGATTAATGTAGATTAACTTCCGCTGTGAGACGTCTCTAATTATGCTACGTGAGTGATTATACGAGAGTGATTATTACGATATTTGCGAGTGGGGTGTTACAACTACAAACCTGTCAGACAACCCCAGCGTCGGCTCAACCCTAACATGAAGGAAGTTGTCAAGACGGAAGTGTTGAAGCTTCTGGACGCTGGAATCATTTACCCTATATCAGACAGCACATGGGTAAGTCCTGTACAGGTAGTTCCTAAGAAAGGAGGTTTTGAAGCTGTTATAAACGACAAAGGTGAGTCTATTCCTCAAAGAAAGATCACTGGATGGCGCATGTGTATAGATTATAGGCGTTTGAATTCAGCCACCAGGAAAGATCATTTCCCACTCCCCTTTATTGATCAAATGCTAGAGAGATTGGCTGGGCAGGAATATTACTGTTTTTTAGATGGTTTTTCAGGGTACTTTCAAATTCCTATTGCACCTGAGGACCAGGACAAGACTACCTTTACTTGTCCATTTGGTACCTTTGCATACAAAAGAATGCCCTTTGGTTTATGCAATGCCCCTGCCACTTTCCAGCGATGCATGCAGGCCATCTTTGCAGACTTCATTGAGCAGAGTATAGAGGTATTTATGGACGACTTTTCTGTCTATGGCTCTGATTTTGATGTTTGTCTAGCACAGCTTGATCTTATCCTTGGACGGTGCGAAGAGACCAACCTAGTTCTCAACTGGGAGAAATGCCATTTTATGGTAAAGGATGGGATAGTGCTCGGCCACAAGGTGTCTGCTAAAGGGATTGAGGTTGACAAAGCAAAAGTCGAAGTGATAGAGAAGCTACCAGCTCCCACTTGTGTAAAGGAAGTAAGATCGTTTCTTGGGCATGCTGGTTTCTATCGAAGGTTTATTCAAGACTTCTCTAAAATTGCTAAACCTTGACTGATTTGCTAATGAAAGATGTTTCATTTATATTTTCTGAAGATTGTATTTCTGCTTTTAATTTAATTAAGCAAAAATTGGTAGCTGCCCCTATCGTTGTTTCTCCTGACTGGTCATCGCCATTTGAAATAATGTGTGATGCTAGTGACTTTGCAGTAGGTGCAGCCCTGTGCCAAAAGAAAGATAAGGTGTTAAGAGTTATTGCTTATGCCAGCAAAACTCTAGATGATGCCCAAAGAAATTACACAACAACTGAGAAAGAGCTCCTGGCAGTGGTCTTCTCCTTAGATAGATTTCGATCATATTTATGGGGAAGTAAAGTGATCATCCACACTGACCACTCTGCTCTTAAATATTTGTTTGCCAAGAAAGAGGCCAAGCCTCGCTTGCTACGTTGGATTCTTCTTTTACAGGAATTCGATATAGAAGTGAGGGACAAGAGTGGTAAACTGAATGTTGTTGCTGACCATCTCTCTCGGATGGTAACTCCTGACGATGGTATTCCTATTAATGAATTCTTTCCTGATGAAACCGTCTTCAGTTTGAAAAAGGTACAAGAGCCATGGTATGCTGATATGGCTAATTTTCTTGTTTCTGGAGTTGTTCCTCATGATTTATCATATGCTCAGAAAAAGAAATTCCTTTCTGACTCACGCCATTATATCTGGGAAGACCCTCACTTGTTTCGAGTATGTGCAGATAGCTTAATTCGCAGGTGTCTCCCTGATGATGAGGTACCTAGTGTTCTGGAGTTTTGTCACTCCAGAGAAGCAGGCGGCCATCATGGATCCCATCGGACGGCAGCTAAAGTTCTGGAATCAGGATTTTATTGGCCCACATTACATAAGGATTGTCAAGCCTTTGTGGCTAGTTGTGATAGCTGTCAGCGCATGGGCAATACTTCAAGGCGACATGAGATGCCTCAGCAAAGCATTTTGGAAGTCGAACTTTTTGACTGTTGGGGTATCGATTTTATGGGGCCATTTCCATCTTCACAAGGTTATCAATACATTCTGGTGGCAGTGGACTATGTGTCCAAGTGGGTTGAAGCCATACCATGCCAGAATGCTGATTCAAAAACCGTGGTCAAGTTTATCAAAAAGCACATCTTCACTCGCTTCGGAGTTCCACGAGCAATCATCAGTGATGGGGGATCACATTTTTGCAACCGTTCATTCGATGCCTTGTTGGCTAAGTACGGAGTACGTCATAAGGTTGCACTACCATATCACCCACAAACAAATGGACAAGCTGAAGTATCCAATCGAGAGTTGAAGTGGATTCTCCAGAAGACAGTAAACTCTTCAAGGAAGGACTGGTCTCTACGGTTAGATGACGCTCTCTGGGCCTACAGGACAGCATTCAAGACACCCATCGGGATGTCTCCTTTTAGGCTGGTATATGGGAAATCTTGCCATCTACCTGTTGAGTTGGAGCATAAGGCGTACTGGGCACTTAAGGCCCTGAACTTTGACATACTTGCTGCTGGTGAGAAACGCAAATTTCAGCTTTCAGAGCTTGAAGAATTAAGAGATACAGCTTACAACAGTGCTCGAATCTACAAGGAGCGCACCAAGAAGCTCCACGATCAAATGATCAAGAAACGTGACTTCAAAGTTGGAGATTGGGTGCTCCTCTACAACTCTAGATTGAAGATATTTCCAGGAAAGCTTAAATCTCATTGGGCAGGACCATTTAAGGTGGTAGGGGTTACTTCATTTGGAGCCTACGAACTGGAAAACAAGAAGGGTGAAACCTTCAAAGTTAATGGGGCCCGTCTGAAAAGGTATACTTGTCCCGCTGATGTTTCTACTAACTTGCTTGGAGTTTCTTTTGTCCAGGTACAGCAGGATCTTTCTTCCCCTGTTTCGGAGTCGGCGCCACCTAAAAAGACGTCTCTACCATGGCGATTGAAACATAAGTTCCAAAAGCTGCGCAACTTAGTCCTAGGAAGTTGTGGGACCCCTTCCCACTCCCCTTCCTCTTCTAATTAATCGGACTGATGAGTCTAGCTTGAGACTATAAACCAGAGCAGCTTGGTGGGAGGCAACCCACCACTTATTTTCCAATTACAGGAAGAATTCTCTATCTTATTCCTTGAACTTAATTTCACTTTCACAGTTTTCTGTGTGCTTCAATAATTTATCTAATATATAAAAAAAAATGTTATTAGTCTATTTTCCTATTTTTCTTCATTAAGGAGTGACAGCGTATGAGGCAGTATTAACTTGAGTTCTTCTGGCTGTATAGAATCTTCTTTACAGGAACTTTTACGCGATTCTACAGCTGAACTCAAGTGTGGGGTGGACCGTGCAACACACCGTGAACGGACTCTGGGGAGTATTCTAAATCCTTTTCACTCTTTACTGTTACACATACTCCCCTATGAACTACTATATGTCTTACTTTTGTTTCCCGTTGGATTGCTTGCACAATGTTAATTCTTCCAAAGCAATGAGGACATTGCTTCACTCTAAGTGTGGGGTGGGGTAACCTCCTTCGTAGCTTATCTTTTGTTTATCTTTGAGCTCTTTTCTCTTGCATTTGTTTGACTCCTGCTGTGTTGCTCAACTTGGAAGGAAGCCATAGAGGAAGTATAATTGGTTAGCTGATAATGGGGTGCAAAATTTTTAAATTTTTCTGGTTTTAATTGATTAAAAATGAAGTCTATGTTCTATTAATACTAAAATGATTGAGAATACTCACCATCTGAACCCTGTTTTTAGCCTTGAGTCTTGGAATGTCTGGATTGAAATGGTTGGAAAAAGAACAAGGCAAGGTACTCCGCTGATCCTAAGCATGCTTAATTTTAATTCTGATCCAAAGTCAGGCCTCGTCCACTTGGTTATTAAGTCCTTTGGGGTGCCTCATCACCTAGCTACCTAAGGTCCTTGTGGTCTGGGATAGTTGACCCAAAGCCGTTACATGGGTGGAGAGAAAAGTCTGTGGTGAAAGAACTTAAAAGCGCTTAAATTGAAAAAATGTGCAATCATTGTGCTAAATGAAAAAAATAATCTTCTCTATGGATCAAGAGTATGTGGCATTGAAAGGTATGATGGAATAAGATCTTACTTCATGCCCCTTGTCGTTCTAACGGTTTGAGAATGTAAAGGTGGATTGGCTCATTGCTAAAGGCGAGGTTTCCTATGGTTTTGTTTCTCTATTATTAGCTTTGAATGACTCTTGTTTTATGAAAAAAAAAACCCCTGTATTGGTAAAACTAGTAATCTTTCTTCTGTGTCCTTCCTTTCGAGTTGAGTTTCATTCGCTTGACTTGAACTCGTGTTTGAGAGTTTTGCTTGAGGACAAGCAAAGAGCTAAGTGTGGGGTGATTTGATAAGTGTGAAATTTATATAGTTTTATAGGTGCTTGGTCATTATTTTTACGTAACTTTTTACGCACCTTCTCACACTTATCCTATGCTTTTTGTAACTCTTACTTTGGGTAGGAACTAATTCCAATTTATATGATAAAATCAGGAAATGATGACAGAAATGCATAGGTCTCCTCACAAGCTCTCCAACGCAACAAACGGCGAGTAAAACGGACTTAGAACGAAGATTTTAGAGCCGAAATATGTTATGTCCAAGCTTGTTAATACCTTTGAAGCCCGGATCAACATTCAAAATATACTCTTCGGGTGAAAACAACACATGGTCCGGGACTTAACACTTGCCCAAGGCCCGGACCATCAAGACAATATCCTCTCGGCTGAAATAAGAACATGGTCCGGGACTTCACCCATGGACCAAGGCCCGGACCATCAACAAATTGTAATTCTGTACGCAACCGCCCACAAGGGGGGCGGACTCCACACAAACTACCGCATGTTAAGGACGCGGTCAGCAGAGAGACACTACCGCCTGTTTTTAGGCGGTTAAGCAGGCGGAACAAATAGGCACTACCGCCTCGTTTTCGAGCGGACACGACACAAGCAACCGCCTGTTATTAGGCGGTAATACAGGCGGACGAAGCTCGCGAAGCAGAATTTCTTCGCGTCTTCTTCTTCCTTCTTCGCCGGCGCCGCATTCGAACTGCTACTTCATTTATTACAGACGATCGCCCACCTTAATTTCTGCACGCGTGACTCTGCAATCAATTTCTCTGCCCCCGATGAAATCTCTGACTCAAATCTTTACCGATCTGTACCAACTCCACCGCCTCTACTAGCTAGCTCACTATCCCTGTCACTTCTCTTCCTTGTCTGCATCCCGTTCCACGTATCTATAAATAGAGCTGCAAATCACTCTGCTCAAATCGTCCATTAATCGTCCATCTCCCGAACACACTCTCGCCCACCAACACTCACTCACCACTTCATCCATCTTCTCCATAATTCACTCGACACCACCACCATTTTATTTTCTTTCGCCCGTAAACATCACCACACGTATTACACTCACACATTCACAAATTCATTCTCCACAGTTCACTTACGTACACATCCATTTACAATTCACAAATCATTCGACCACCACCACAAAATTCACGCTCGACCATTCGCCTCAAATCTATTCCGGGCTGTCAGAATAACGGAGCAGGAGTCAGCGAAACAGATGATTTCTTTTACTCTTAACTCTGCTCATTTATTTAACATGTCCGGTTAGATTATCTATACTCTGGGAGATGGTTATTATTAGTTTGTTTTAATTGTGCACTTTATTTTACCGGTTTAAGTTAATTATAATTTGATACGATTAATGTTATTATCTCGCATTTTAATAAATTACATGAGTTTATTAAATTGCTTTACGAAATCTATTTTGATCAGATCCGTGATAAATAGATAGGTCATATTAATTGTTATGTCTGTGGAAGAATTTATTCTGATTGAATAAATTTAGTATTTCAGATGCAAAATTATATTCCTTTTAACTAGCCGTTTACATGTGTTTTGCCTGAGTTTAAATCAAACCTTGCATGTTCTGGTAAACGAGGTCATTAGAATTTAGGATTTAAATCTGAAGACTATAAAAGGAATTTTGCCAAATTATTCTTAATTAAACCGGTAGAATAGCATAATTAATCAAACGAGTAAAACCTGAACCCAGAGTCCGTTCTTCCATATTCACAACCACTTTTATTATTCTGTTATTTTAATTATTAGTTGTTATTTAAATTCTTGTTGTCTTTATTATAATTCACAGTTTAGAACAAAACAAAAATTCCCCCTCAATTTATAACCTTTGCTAAGTCTAGATAATTGTCACATAGTCCCACGGTTCGATACCTGGTTCCCATAAACTCTACTACAATAACCAGGATTTTTGCAACCTGACGGTCGTTTGATTTATTATTCCCTGAGATTATTTCTTGGTATTTAATAGGTCAAATTTCTCGTTTGCAGACTCGCTTTGCTTTCTCTGGGAATGCAGTTCCATGTGCGCCTGTGATTGTGTCAGCGATGCAGGCAGCCAGTTTCTTGAGGAAGGGCTGCCAGGGATTCTTGTGCTATCTGCCAGAGGTGCGTGAGGGATCTAGCTTGGAGGGCATCCCGATTGTCAGAGAGTTTCCTAAGGTCTTTCAGGATGACGTGCCCGGACTTCCACCAGCGCGTGAGGTGGAGTTCACGATCGATTTAGCGCCAGAGACTCAGCCCATCTCCAGGGCCCCTTACCGTATGAGTCCGGCGGAGTTGAAGGAGCTGAAGGTTCAGCTTCAGGAGTTGCTAGATAAGGGCTTCATTCGCCCTAGCGTTTCGCCTTGGGGAGCGCCAGTGCTGTTTGTGAAGAAGAAGGATGGGACCTTCCGATTATGCATCGACTATAGAGAGCTGAACAAAGTGACCATCAAGAATCGTTATCCCCTTCCGCGCATAGATGATTTGTTTGACCAGTTGGCGGGCGCCACGGTGTTCTCGAAGATAGATCTTCGTTCAGGCTACCATCAGTTGAGGATTAAGGCCGAGGATGTGCCTAAGTCTGCCTTTAGGACTCGTTATGGTCATTACGAGTTCCTAGTCATGCCATTTGGTTTGACTAATGCTCCATCAGTATTCATGGATATGATGAACCGGGTTTTCAAACCCTATCTGGATCAGTTTGTAGTGGTCTTCATAGATGATATCTTGGTGTACTCCAAGAGTGCAGAGGAGCATGAGGAGCATCTGAGGATTGTTTTGCAGACGTTGAAGGATCATGAGCTGTATGCTAAGTTGAAGAAGTGTGACTTCTGGCTTGATCGCGTGGTATTCTTGGGACATGTGGTCTCGAAGGACGGTATCTCAGTGGATCCTGAGAAGATTAGAGCTGTGATGGAGTGGGCGAGGCCCACGAATGTTGCTGAGATTCACAGTTTCCTTGGGTTAGCTGGGTACTACAGGAAGTTCGTTGAGGGGTTCTCTAAGATTGTATCCCCGCTGACCCGTCTGTTGAGGAAGGAGATCAAGTATGAGTGGAGCGAGGCTTGCGAGCAGAGTTTCCAGGAGATTAAGAAGAGACTGACTACTGCACCGATCCTGACTTTGCCATCTGGGACCGAGGGATTCGAGGTCTTCTGTGACGCGTCCCATAAGGGACTAGGATGTGTTTTGATGCAGCAGGGTAAGGTAGTGGCTTATGGCTCCCGACAGCTTAAGCCTTATGAGAAGAACTACCCTACCCACGACCTGGAGTTGGCAGCTGTGGTTTTCGCGCTGAAGATTTGGAGACATTATCTGTATGGAGCGTCGTGTAAGGTTTACACTGACCACAAGAGTCTCAAGTATTTGTTCACTCATAAGGAGCTGAACTTGAGACAGCGGAGGTGGTTGGAGCTACTTCATGACTACGATTTAGAGATCCTCTACCACCCGGGTAGAGCGAATGTTGTTGCAGATGCTTTGAGCCGGAGAGGTGCTCCGGGTGTAGCTTGTGCCTTGACAGGAGTTCAGAGGTCCGCCTTAGAGCTTCAGCATTTGGGCGTCTGGGTAGTCAGACCAGCCAGTGCCAGTGTGATAGCAGCACTTCAGGTTCAGTCTTCGTTGGTCAACAGGATCAGAGTTGGTCAGGAGTCGGATTCAGCTTTGAGTCGGATCAGAGAGGGGCTGCCTTCAGAGCAGAATTCAGACTTCAGTGTCTCCAGTGATGGTTGTCTGCGTTTCAGAGGCCGAGTGTGTGTGCCTGACGATATAGTTTTGCGTAGGGAGATCCTTCAGGAGGCCCATGGAGCGCCATATTCAGTTCACCCAGGAGGGGTGAAGATGTATCGAGATCTCAGAGAGTCATTCTGGTGGTCTGGGATGAAGCGTGACATCTCCGAGTTTGTTTCGAAGTGCCAGACCTGTCAGCAGATTAAGGCTGAGCACCAGAGGCCAGCGGGTTTGCTTCAGCCCCTTCCCATTCCTGAGTGGAAGTGGGAGAGTGTGGGGATGGATTTCGTCATGGGTTTGCCCAGGACTCCTTCGGGTTGTGATGCCGTATGGGTGATAGTTGATCGCCTGACGAAGTCCGCTCATTTTCTGCCGGTGAAGAAGACCTTCAGTCTGGAGCGTCTAGCTCGTCTGTATCTGGATGAGATAGTGAGGTTGCATGGTGTGCCTACTGCTATAGTTTCTGATCGTGACCCGCGCTTTGTTTCGAGATTTTGGCGCAGTTTGCATAAGGCCCTGGGTACGAGTTTGGCGTTCAGTTCAGCCTACCATCCTCAGTCGGATGGCCAGACAGAGAGGACTAATCAGGTCCTGGAGGACATGCTTCGCGCATGTGTCCTGGATTTTGGGGGTAGCTGGGAGCAGCACGTGACTCTGATTGAGTTCGCCTACAACAACAGCTTTCAGGCGAGCATTGGTATGGCTCCGTTTGAAGTGTTGTATGGTAGGAGGTGCAGGTCGCCCATTTGTTGGGATGACCTGAAGGAGAGGGTCTTGGTTGGACCCGAGCTGGTGCAGGGAGCAGTAGAGAAGATCAAGGTGATTCGTGAGCTTCTGCTTGTTGCTTAGAGTAGGCAGAAATGTTATGCAGACCAGAGGCGCAGGCCGCTTGAGTTTGATGTTGGTGATCATGTCTATCTGAGAGTTTCTCCAGTCAGGGGAGTAGTCCGTTTTGGGAAGCGTGGGAAGCTTAGCCCAAGGTTCGTTGGACCGTTTGAGATTTTAGAGAGGATTGGCCCTGTGGCCTACCGTCTAGCCTTGCCTCCATCTTTGTCAGCTGTGCATAGCGTCTTCCATGTGTCTATGTTGAGGAAGTATATGCATGATCCGTCTCATGTGATCGACTACAGCCAGCTTCAGTTGAGGGAGGACTGCAGTTTCGAGGCGGTGCCTACCCGTATTCTGGCTAGAGATGTTCGTCAGCTCCGTAGTAAGACCATGCCTATGGTTAAGGTTCAATGGTCTGATCAGTCAGAAAGTGAAGCGACGTGGGAGCTCGAGGAAGAGCTGCGTGCCAAGTTTCCCTCCTTGTTCGAACAGTAAGGTGAGTCAATTTCGAGGACGAAATTCTTTTAAGGGGGAGGTGATGTTATAACCCACAATTTATACCTTGTGTTATATCAGTAGCAATGTCACTCTAAGTTGGGTTATTTAATTCCTTGCTAACAGTTGGGACTCCGGCGGTATTCTTTTAATTGCCAAGGACAAGGTGGTCATTTGGTTAATTAATTAAGGTACTTGTTCTATTAAATCAATAAGTAAAGGAATTACTTATTACTTCCTTATTCTGATTACCTAATTTCATCACGTCAGTTCATTCAGTTCATCGTGAGGAGCGTTCTCTATCATGGTGCTAAGCGGCAGTTTCTCTCTCTTTTCCTTCTCTCTCAATCTCTCCCTCTGTTGAGGATTTTGGCTCTACCGCTGCAATCAGATTGACGATCTTCGTTGCGGTGTGGTTCCCCCTTCGATTTCAGGTTTGAATTGCAGAATTGGGACTTCGTTGTTTTCTTCGTTTTATTCAGTTTTCTGATTGAGGATTCTGAATGTGTTCGAATCAGTTGTCGTTGGCTGCCTTCGGATTGGGATTCTGCTGCAGTACTACATCTGGTCTTGATTCAGGTTTGTGATGCAGAGTGTTATAGTTTTGTAATTGCAAGTTCTAGGGTTCTTCCGTGTTTCTGATTTTGGGATTATCGTTGTTGTGAGAATTCAGTGATTGTGTTCATGTCTGGTTGGAGAGCTGTTCGGGTTGCGCTTGTTGATTCAGATCGTTGTTTTCTGCTGCTAATTGAGGTAGGTGGTTACTCGATTCGGTTTGGAAGTTCAGCCATGGGGGTTGCAACGGTTCTGTTTTGGGTGTGAATTCTGTTTGTGTTGTCTGTTTGATTGTGTTTTCGGAATGGCTAAAACCCCATGGTTCTCTGCTTTTCTCTGTGATTTGGTGTGTGTATCAATTTGGCAATTCGTGATGATGTTTTGCATAAGTTTCTGCCCTGTTCGTCTTCTGGAAAATGCAGTTTTCGCACTGTCCGAACTTCCGTCCGAGCTTTGAAGTTCGGACAGTGCGTTTTGCTCTTCTGATTTTCAAAGTTCGGGGTATGTCCGAGCGTTGATGTTCGGACACACCCTTGGGTTCTTCTCTATTTTTAGTTCGACCTGTGTCCGAACTTCGACGTCCGGACACAAGGTCGGACATACCGCGTATTCTTTTCCGTAACCCGTCCGAACATCAGTCCGAACATTGATGTTCGGACATTCGAAATTCTTCTACTGATCTCAATTCGACTTGTGTCCGAACATTGATGTCCGGACACAAGTTCGAACATCCCTCTGTTTTCAACATAACTTCTTCGTTTGAACTCCGATTTGAGTGCCGTCTGCGGCGTTGGATTCCTTGCGATCTGTGCTACTGATTTATGAGTGTTTTGGCATATTTAAATGCAATCTTGCTTCTGTTTAAGCAACCCTTCTGTTTTGGGACATTACACATTGTTTCTAAGCCGTGAATGGCTGGGTCGAGCTATTCCGTGGTATACCATGTAGACGTCGTTCTGAGTGTGGGTCATTCCCTTTCTGTTCTGTGGGGTTGACGAACCCTTTGGCTCTTTCGAGTCATTTCTGCATTGCCGAGAGACCTGGTATGGTCTATGGGTCTTCGACCCTTCTGAGTGTGTGCATTGTGTCTTGTCCCCTTTCTGTTTAAGTGCTCTGACTGTTTCTGAAATGGGAACCCCTTGTGTTCCACTCTGTTTCTGTTTCTGAAAGCGTTTGACTATTGAGAATTGTGTACATGATGTTTATCTTCTCTTCTTCGGTTTTCAATTGTTTTGAGTGACCTTACTGATGACGGTCGCTGCTTACTGGGCATAGTTGTGTGCTCATTCCCCTACTTCTAACATTTTTGCAGATTGATCAGCGAGGATCATCTTGAGTTCTGGAGCTGTAGTGCTTAGCTCATTTGATTGTTTAAACTTCTGTTATGACGTTGTAGCCTTCGGGCCTTACTCTGTTTTGAGTTTCTGATTCGAACATGTATTTGGAAATCATTTTACTTCCGCTGTATTGAATACTTTGGTTTACAATGTTTATGTAAACTCTGTTTTGGGCCTTTATTGCATTTGAGTGTTTTAGAGCCTTGCGTTTTTGGTAGTAATACGCGGCGTG
Source organism: Limonium bicolor (assembly GCA_023374045.1). Classification (NCBI taxonomy): domain Eukaryota; kingdom Viridiplantae; phylum Streptophyta; class Magnoliopsida; order Caryophyllales; family Plumbaginaceae; genus Limonium; species Limonium bicolor. The sequence goes on along the minus strand of CM041779.1, from coordinate 121,080,194 downwards.
TAATACCCTTAACTCTTAGGCCGGTTTTAGGGGTGTTACACCAAACCTTCCCACAAGTGTACTAGTATGTTCTAACATCATTTTGGCACTTTAACACCCTCTTAAATCATCCACAAAACTCATTAATTAACCCACCATCAAGCTCCTTGATCATTTACTCAAATTCTTACTAAATCTTTAACACATAATCTTAGTTTCTTATACTTTCAACATATGAACTTTGCCTAAAATTTCAACTAACCAAAGTGTTTCCTCTCAACCATTTTGACCACTTCTCAAGCATTATCAATCATCCTCATTTCCTTAACTCAAACTTCACATTCTCAAGGTCATATTGCATATCCATGAACAAATTTTTCTCATTTACACTTACTACTTGTCATTCCTAAACTTGTACTTACTTATGCATTTCTAGCCATCCTCTTAATACTTTAACATTGTTCCTCACCCAACTACACACTCACTTAGCCTTATACACACCTTTACTCCTTCAACTTGACCATTCTAAATTCCTCTTAAACATTTCCATCTCTTTTACTCAATTTACCCAACATTAACATGGTTATACACTCTTATCCATTCCTAGTCATTCCCTTGACAAGCTACTACATTCTCTTATAGTTTTCACCTCCATCACTCAAGTCCACTCATTACCATCAAGATTATGCACACTAGTTCATGCCCAATCACCATAAGGCACTACACATATTTTTGCTCAAGTCTTAACATTCTTCATAGCATGATCTTGGTGTGTTTAATACACCCACCTAACCTATAATTCCTCTTAGATAACTCTAGCTCATTCTAATCCTCCCAAAACACCTTAGCTTAGTCATTTCTACCAAAATCTCCTTAAATGATTCCTAGTACTTTCTAGGTCCTAATATCTCCTTAAAACACTTTTAACACCTAGTTTCTCAACCGAATTTTGACATAGTATCCCTACTATGTTATTATACCCAAAGCATAGTTTGTCTCATTCAATCATCTCACACTCAACAAACCCCTTTCTAATGATATTTCTCACCCATATCAAACCATTCATAACAAACTCAATATAGTGCAATAATCTTAAATTGCATAGCACTAAGGCTCTTAAATGACATGGCTCTTAGGCCCTTAAATGACTTAAACTTAAACACTGAATTTCCCACATATAAAAGCTTTCAACCTGCAATTACACACATCAATGCTCCCATAGCAATATAAGTGTTCTTATAATTCACCTTATGATTGTTAGTAACTCACTTCCCATTTGCTCCTTAATCACAAGTTCATTAGCATGTTAATAAGGTCTAGGAATGACCTTTAGGTCCTAATAAAGGTTACACCAAGTTTAGAGCAAGTATTTTTTAAAATTGACTTTTTGGTGTTTTCTTGTGTTTTATTTGGTTTAAATTGTCTACCAATGTTTCTAAGGCATGTTCTAGCCTTATTACACCATAAATTGATGTTTACTTACCATACTTAGGTTTGGGGTATTTCAGCAGTGGCGCCCAGCATCCTTCGCCCAGTCATTCTTTGAAAGAAAAGCTTGACCGGAAGCTGCGCCCGGTAGCCTATGCCCAATTCTTCGAAAGAAAAGCTTGACCGGAAGCTGAGTCCGGACTAAGATGCAATCAATTGAACTAACTCGTGGCTCAGGGCTGGGCCAACTGTGTTTCTCTTGGTGACTTGAAGTTTGAGGCATCGCCCGGTCATAGTCGATTGCTTCCGGACTAAGACACTTTGTTTCTCTTGGTCTTGAGCCATCGGGTCAAGATACCGCATTGATATGGACGTTACTCTCTATTGATTTTCTTGCGCTCGGCCTCACCGTGGGGCTGAGACGCTTTGCAAGAGCTTGAACTGGTCAAGAGAGGGTCTGGTGATGCCGCCCGACTATTTGAAGAAGAACATCACCCGGCGATAAGCATGGCTTTTTACATCGGATCATCTTCGACCTGTGGAAGCCAAATAGCAACGCTTCTTTTCTTTGAAGCAAGATAGCAATAATTTCTACGCTATTGATCGTTCTCATTCCCTGCGATTTAAAACTAATTAGATGATAATAGGAGAAATAGGTGTGATTTAGACAAATTTGATCGAAGCGATAAAGATCATAAATCCAGATTCAGAAAGTAAAGCTATTGTCAACTGAGATTCTTCAATCAGTCAATCACAGAATATATAGAGGATCTTGCATCAAGCGTTTGATTTGATGGTTTTAACTGGATCTGTCTATTCATTTCTTGACAACCCCCGATTTCTTGCTCCCGATTCAGCTTTCGCTACTTCTCCAAACTTCGTCTTCCTTCTTGATCCGAACTGTTCAGTCAAGCTTATCGATAGCTTCGTCAGGATCATTAGAAAGGATGGCCTTAATTTGGTTATCTTTGGTGCTCAATCCCTCGATCGCCAGAATCCCTATATTTGTCGATGAAGTAGGGGATTGGCGAATGGTTGGTGTTCGCTTCTTATCTTGATTTCCTTTTTAATCTGGATCTTTGTAAATTGATTTTTGGGATCGTTCGAATGCAAAGATGTAATCCTTCTTTAGTCGATCTTCAACATCGAGCTCTAACTTTGATCGATCCTCGCCTATTCGGGGAACTTAAACTCCCAATTTCTGATTTCAATTTCATGCCAGAATTTCCTTCGGATACTGCCGCAGTGACATTTCAACAAACTAACATCTCCATTGGAGTTTGAGCGATGTAGACATAGCTAGATAGTGGACATTTAAGTTTTCTACTTTGACTGATTTCTGTGTGAATTTTCGGGCTTCATGATCGTCGATGCAAATATGAACCGAGAATCAATGAACGACTTTTCTTCGCTTTGATGATTGTGAACGGTGGTGGTTGAATCGTGGTCACCTTTTGGCTGTTCTTTTCTCACAGACGATGCCAAATGAAAACATATAATTTGGTTCTACATACGTACACATTGTGAAATATAGTGGTTTGGCCAATAATCCGGTCTTCCACTCTTTGACAGTATCTTTATTCATTCCCTTGTATTACAACATTTGACAGCTCTTTAGTATTTCTCTCTCCTCTTCTTATTTTTTGTGTCCCCTTACAAATGAGTCCTTATCTCTATTTATAGACTTTCTAGGGTGAAGTCTATCTTTAAGCCTTTGTACATGTGGTACTATTCTAATGGACCCTCCCTTCTAATCTTGATATTTTCCTTCTTGTAGAGTCTTCTAGCCCCAAGATGTGTGGTACGGGGTGTAAGGCCTGGGCGCTACGTGCGGGGCGAGGGAAGTGGCGCCCGGTCATAGAGTACAGGATGAGGGACATGGGGCCCAGTCATAGAGTACGGGACATGGGATACGAGACCCGGCTATGAGACCTAGGGCCCGGATCGATGCTTGGAGTCCATATTGGAGCCTGAATAGGGTCCTGAAGGGGGCCTGGGGGCTGGTCCAGGGCCATGAGTCTAGACCGTCTTGGCTCTCCTATCTCGTCATATTTTTGCCCTCTTCACTGAACAGATATTATCCTGAGTGGTGCGCGTGCACTCGTGGAACCTTTCGGTGTCCACTTTGTTTTGTTGTAGAGCCTTGGTCACCACTCTCCCATGCACCAGACCTTGGTTGACGTATCTACTCTTCTCTATGGTGAGCAGAATCATTACTGGGAGATCAATCTTCTCCTTGGTCTTGATCGCATAGAGCAACCTCACATCTCTTTCATTGACGATGTGAGTGCATTGGTTCTGTGGGGTGATATTGTGGGTTAGGATGTTGAAAAGGACCCTATCAGGGATGGACATTTCCACTGCGTGGAAGTCTTCGTGGTGGCCCCTTTGTTGAGCAGCTGGACCATCTTTCTTCCTTGATGGACCAAGTCGTTCCAGGTGGTGTCCTTTCGGACAACCAACCCCTCTGATTCTAAACAAAAGTGTCGCATATTCAGGACTTGTAGATGTTGATGTGAACTCCTTAGACTTACGAGATGATGTAGTCATCGTCTTCATCGCTCTAGAGTGGTCCAATATGTCGCATATGCTCTTTGAGGAGCTCGGTGTAAATGACGACAGTCTCCTAGAAGAAGTCCACTCATCCTTGGAACTCCAACAGCTCTAGGATCTTTCCAAGACCCATTTTCCCCATCCACTCCATGTCCAACGTTTTGGGTAAGACAGGACATGATTTTTCGTTGACGTTCTCGACTTTGATCAGAGATGGCTCTAACTCTCTGAGCTTCTTTAGACGCTTGAGAGTTTGAGGTGGTTGTAGCTTTGCAGCCTCCTTCTTGGCCTAGAAGAGCTCCTCGAGCTCCTGACCATGTGGTGATAGCACCATCTTCAGCTTGCCTTTAGCTTTTGCAGCCTTCTTCTCACGCTGCTCAGCTGTTGGGATGATCGATGACACTTTGTGTCGCTATCACCTTTACGACTGGATTGTGGGGTGTTTTGTGACCTTTCGGTGATTGGTTCCTCATTCTGAGTGACTGGTTCCACCTTTTCCTCGAAGTCTTGGGCGGTCACACCTTCCTTTTGACCCATCTCTTCTACTGTAGCTTCTCTTTGTGACTTCTCGTCACTTTGAACTTCCTTCTCTTCTATTTTTTGAATGACAGTCTCAACAACTGCGAAGGTAGAGGTTTCGTCGTCGTCTGTGAAGTGCAACTTGCGAGTTGCTCCTTCAGGTGTTGAGTGAGATTTTTTAGGAGTTTCTTGTTGGGTTTTGGCTTGTTTGGAGGAACGAGTTACGCGAGTTAAGCAACTCGTTGTAGCAGTAGAGAGATCTTGGTTTTTATGGACTTTGGGATATTTTGCTTTGGAATGTTTGGTGGTGACTTTTGGTGAAGGAGCAGGAGAAGACATGTTTGGATTTTCGATAGGAGTAGGAGTTGGGAGTATTTTGGGTTTGAGAAGTTCAATTTGGATTAGCTGGTGAAGCTTAGGCACGTAGAGGCTTATATAGTGTACCTCTTCTTGTTGCAGTTCACCTTCGTCTATCACCCTTCGCACAAGTTGATCTACTAGTTCTTTGGACAGGCGAGAGGGTGGTGATTCACTGTGTGGTTCTGTCGGCCGCATGTCGGCCACTTGCACCGATGAAGTTTTCTGGAGGACAGCCTTCTTCTTTGAGCAGAGAGCGGATTTTGGTGCCATGTTTGATCGAAGGATTTTCTAGAATTTGTGAACTTTTTGCTAGAGAATTATTAGAGTGACTATGAGGCAAGGGATTTTTCACATAAGAGCTCTCTAGAGTGTTTGTAAGGAAGAAGAGAAATTGTTTGAATGCTTAGAGAGTTTAGAGCGTTAGGGCAAATAAAGTGATGAGAGCAGGACTCCATCGCCCTTTTATAATTATCAAGTAATGGTCGGCAACCGCTCCTCGTCCTCTCGCTGACATGTCCCAATGGTACTATTTATAACAAGCAATAGTTGTGACGTTTGTCATCGATCCATTGTGTTTTTCCCGTTTCTATCCATTGCATTGCACTGTCTCTAATCTATCCTTACTTTTATGGAAATGCTAACGTATCTGTTTCAAGTAGTCATTTGACATGTTATCCATGCATTTAGCTGTTTGTTGACTACTGAACGACAAGTTTAAAGGTGTTGCTCACGTGTCGGTGGCCGATTGTGGGAATTAAAAGACAGCCTATCGTGTTTAATGAATATCATTCCTAGATCATGAACAATCGTGCTGAATCTTTCTCTACTTAATGGCTTAGTAAAAATGTCAGCTAGTTGGTCTTCAATAGAAATGTACTTTAAACCAACTAATTCCTTTTCACAACAATCTCTAAGAAAATGATGTCTAATGTCAATATGCTTGGTACGAGAATGATGCAAAGGATTTTTGGAAATAGAGATGGCACTTGCATTATCACATATAATTGACAATGTACCTGTCTTGACTTCATAATCACCAATTTGCTGTTTGAGCCATAAGAGTATAGCACAACAGCTTGCTGTGGCTATGTATTTAGATTCAGCAGTTGAGATTGCTACACTTTGTTGTTTCTTTGATCTCCATGCGATCAAACACAATCTAACAAAAATTGTTGTCCCTTACGTGCTTTTTCTATCGGTGATAGATCCTCCATAATCTGCATCTGAAAAACCTATAATATTACAATTGGTGAGTTTAGGATAAAAGATACCAATGTTCATGGTCCCTTTGAGGTAACGTAGAATTCTTTTTATGGTTGTGAGGTGACTTTCTCTCTTGGATCTGCTTGAAACCTAGCACATAAGCAAACACTATACATAATGTCGGGTCTACTATTAGTTAAATAGAGTAGAGAACCAATCATCTCCCTATATGATCCCTGGTCGACCGGTCAGTCACCAGTCGTGATGCCCATTTTTATGCCAACTACCATAGGTGTGTCAAATGGTTTGCATGCTTCCATTCCAAATCTCTTTAGCAAATCCTTCACATACTTTTGCTGGGATATGATTGTCCCTTTGTCATCTTGCTTGGCTTGAAGTCCTAAGAAGAACTTCAAATTCCTTTTTCATCGAAGCTTCAAACTTCTTGTAATATTTCTCATCAGTAGCTCCAAAGATTATATCATCAACATATACTTGCACAATTAAGAAGTTCCTTTTGTTGTTGTAAACAAACAAGGTTTTATCCACATTTCCTCTCTTGAATTAGTTTTCTAAAAGATAGGAGGATAAAAGGTCGTACCATGATCTTGGAGCTTGTTTGAGCCCATAGAGAGCTTTGTCAAGCTTGAGTACCATGTCTTTTCCTTCTTGAGTCTCAAAACCTGGAGGTTATTCAACATACACTTCTTCCTTGACATACCCATTGAGAAAGGAACTTTTGATGTCAAGTTGGAAGAGACGAGAGTTTGATTCCTTTATGTGCAGCAAACGCAATTAGTAGTCTGACGGACTTCATCCTTGCTACTGGAGTAAGGTCTCTTGGAAGTCTATCCCTTCTTGTTGACGATATCCTTGAGCTACCAGACGAGCTTTGTTCCTAACGACTTCTCCCATATCATTTAGCTTGTTTCTAAAGATACATTTTGTGCCAAGTATTCCTTGATGTGAAGGACGAGGCATAAGATGCCAGACTTTACATCTCTCAAACTGATTCAATTATTCTTGCATTGCTTTAATCCAATCTGAATCTTGAAGAGCTTCTTTGATATTTTTGGGTTCGATGGGTGAGACTGTCGTTGAGAATGCTAGAAGATCTCGAGCTTGTGCTCTAGTTTGAATTCCTTTGGAGATATCTGATATGATGTTCTCTAATGGATGATATTTGTACAGAGTACGAGATTGATGAATGGTTGATGGTGATAGAGGATCTTCGACATCATTGATCCCTTCATTGACCTGTTGCTGACCTATCGCTGACTTGTCAGGCAAGTTTTCCTTGGTTGGTGATTCATCTTTGGGATTATCTATGTGATCTTGATCAGCTAGATCAAATCCAAGTTATTCATCTTCTTTAGATTCCTCGACGTTATGAACTTCAGCCTCATCAAAGACCACATGTACACTTTCTTTCCACCTTCAACATCCTTTTGTTGTAGACTTTGTATGCCCGGCTCCTTTCAGAGTACCCAAGGAAGATGGCCACATCACTTTTGGCATCAAATTTTCGTAGGGGGTTCTTTTCATTGTTGTGGACATAACATTTACAACCAAAGATCCTGAAGTGACTTATGTTTGGTTTTATTCCCTTGATTAGCTCATAGGGTGTTTTATTGAGGATAGGTAGTCTGAGTGTCCTATTTGTGATGTAGCATGCAGTCGCCATAGCTACTGCCAAGAAGACCTGAGGAAGACTACTCCCCAATAGCATGGCTCTGGCTACCTCTTGTAGTGTTCTATTCTTACGCTCAGCTGCCCTATTTTGTTGGGGTGTCCTTGGTGCTAAATATGTATGATTGATTCCATGTTGTTTACACATATCCATGAATTATTGATTCTCAAACCCTGACCCATGATCAGACCGAAAAGCCTTGATCTTGTGGTTGAGTTGTACTTGGACTTTTCTTGCAAATACTTGAAATTTCTCAAAGACTTCGTCTTTGGAAGCAATAAAGAGTGTCCAAAAAAAATCATGAGTAATCATCAATAATCACAAACACATACCAATTTCCTTCAAAACTTTTGATTCTCACAGGTCCACATAAGTCCATATGAAGTAATTTAAGTGGATTAGATGTACTTACTAAGTTCTTTGATTTGAAAGAAGTCTTAGTTTGCTTTTTCTAACACAAGCATCACAAAGATTGGTCTCAGATTCTTTAATCTCAGGGAGACCTTTTACCAACTATTTCTTGACAAGTTTTCTCGATAATGAAATGCTAACATTCCCTAATCTTTTGTGCCATAGTGTGAAGTCATCTATTGAAGTAGCCAAGCATGGAAGGTTTGGACTGTTAATATCCTTCCAACTAGTTACATAGACATTTTTCCTTTTAACAACTCTTTGCCATTGTTCTGACTTACTATGCTACAATGTGTAGAATAGAAGTGAACTGAATTGCCTTTGTCACATATTTGAGATACATTGAGCAAATTGAACTTTAAATCATTGACTAAGTTGACATTATCTATGACATAATCTGAAGTAAAACCAACCTTACCTACAACGATGATTATTCCTTTCTTGTTATCGCCAAAAGAAACGGTTCCTTGGTTTGTTCCTGGTTCGAGTGAGAAGAACTTCTTTTTCTCTCCTGTCATGTGTTTAGAGCACCCACTGTTGATGTACCAGCAGGGGTCCATTCCCACTCGATTCTGCACTTATCAAGTTAGTGGCGTGGGTTAGGGTCCTCAGAAAGGTTAGACCCATTTCCACCATCAACTACTGTTCTAGCATCATTTTTTACTACCCATTTTAGTCCTATTTTCTTGAGTTGCCAATGCCTCATAAAGTGCGTTCTATGGCATTTGGCTTCATGATGACCGGGTTGTTTGCATAGGTTGTAGACACCTCTACGAATGGTCCCTGACTGATACCCGACCGGTCGCTTGTTTCTCCACATGGGTGTCCTAGATACAGCTTCTAGCTTCGCATGTTTTTCTTTGACGATTGCTAGTTCTTTTTCTTTTGAGCTAAGTGCAGCAATCAGTTCATCTATTTCAGGTTGTTTTTCAAATTTCATCTTTTCATGAGTAGAAAGAATCTCACTATAATCGATTTGAAATTTCATGAGTGCCTTCATAAGATTTTCTACCTTATCCTTATCTGAGTTTTTCTCCAATTTCTCATTTTCCTCCAAAAGTTCCTTGTTTTCATTTTCCAATGCATCTAGTTGATCAACTAATATAAGAGAAAACTTTTTAAGTTCTAGAAGTTCAGCCTTTTGAATTTTCCTTCTAAGTTTAGAATAGTTTACCTTGTTTTGTTCTTCTTCATCTGATTCTAAGGTATCATTGTCTTGTGCCATCAAGCAAACTTCTTCAAGGCATAGGTGAGCCTTTTCACCCTCTGAGAGATCACTATCTGAGGTTGGATTGTTGTCGCTTATCTTTGAGTCTCCCCATGTAGCAACAAACGCTTCTTTTCTTAGCCCTTTGTTGAACAATCTTCAGACAGGTCTCCTGACCTTGTCGTTATCCTCTCATGATTGTTGAGGACAGTCTTTGATGTGATGCACACGCTTTGAGCACCCAAAACACTTGTCATTGTTCTTTTTACGATGATCGTTAGTCTCCTTGGACTCTCTTTCATTCCTCATGTTGTTTATTCTGAACTTCCAAAAGTACCTCTTAGTATAAAGGACCATCTCATCATTATCTTCTCCTGTCTCAGAATTTTCAGCTACCTGAAGGGCTATGCCTTTTCCCTTTTCTTTTGTTGAACTTTCTAAGTTTCGTTGTTGTAGTTTTAACTCAAACACCATTAAGGAACCTAACATGTCCGCCAAGGACATCTTAGATAGATCATGGACCTCTTGCATGGCATTAACCTTGCTATCGAAGGAGGCAGGAAGAGATCTGAGGAACTTCCTAATTTGATCCTCATTTGAGATAGTTCTTCCAAGCACCAACATTTCATTGATTAGCTTGGTGAATCTTGTATGCATTTCAGAAATGCTCTCCTTTTCTTCCTTCTTGAATAACTCCCAATGAGTGAGCAGCAACTCAATGCGAGTCTTTTTTATCTCATCATTCCCTTCATACGTACTTCAAAAGTTTTCCAAATCTCTTAAGCTATTTTAGCTGGGGCTATCTTGGAGTATTGCTCGGGTAGTAGTGCATAGTGTAGAATCCTTACGACTCGAGCATTGAATACCAACTTCTTGATTTGATCATTTGTCATGTTGTCAACCGATATGTCTGGTCCTTGAGCATCTTGGAAGGTGAATTCACCACGTGATACAACCCTCTACATCCTTGGATCATTAAACTTGATGTGAAACTCTATTTTATTCTTTCAATGAGTGTAGTTGTCTCCATTGAAGAGTGGTGGTCGATTTAGTGCAGAACCTTCTTCTGCCGCTAGTAGACTTGCGTGAGACATTTTGATCGTCTTCCAAAGAAGTTAGCTTTCTAGAAGAGACCTGCTCTGATACCAATTGAAACTAGCTAGCACTCTTGGTGCATCCCCGATCGATCGTGGACGTATCGTAGACTCAAATAAACTTTGTTGGTTAAGGAAAGACACGAGATAAACTTAAACTGGAAACTCCATTTCGATTGATAATTTACACACAGAAATTCACTCAATCTCCCTCGTCCTCACACACGGAATCTTGGATAGTTTAGGACTTTATCCTAAAGTTTTTTACCCTCTTCTGACAGTCGGCCCACGGTTCCCCAACTGCTCCCCGACTGATCAGTCTACCTAATACAAAGTATTGTCACTCAACCCCAGTCCTAACCAGCTCACCAACTCTCTAGCACTTACACACACTTAAGTCTGATCCACACTTGCCATGATTATCTCTATCTTTTTCTCTCATGTATAGGCTTACTTACATATGAAATAAATGCAAGTATATATACGATTAATTAAGATGTAACTACCGTCCTATAAGCTCCTAAAGTCAAGGAGTCTATTCCATTTTCGACCTATCACATAACAACTACACTAGTATTGTAGAGAGGCTTCAACTTGAGCTGGAGTTGTCAGAACATGTGTCGCCTTGCTACTGGACACGTCGGCGGCAGCTCTCTCGACTGGTTGAGCTTAACTTGTGTGCTCAACCTGTCTAATCTTGTCTAGCTCATTAATGCTCATAAATGCTCCTTTATACTTCATTATGGCTATGTAATCGTTCTGATAAGTAGCCATTTACTTATCTTGTCCATTTGAACATTAATGAGTTGTATTCTTGTCGTGTGCTAGTTGATAGTGTGAATATGTAAGTCTGTAGAGATATGTCGAGCTTCTTGCAGTCTTTGTAACACCCCATCCAACATTAACACACTTACAATAAACTGCAGCGGAATAACAACCTCGTCACATTACTCAACTCGTTGGTGTTACACGCCGTTAGCCACCCACGTGGCTAACAAGGCTAATACATACACATTGTACCGGTCTGATGGGCTAAATTCCCGAGCGTCTACACATTACTATCCCTTTTCATTAACACCACAACAACATACACCTTCCAACTATACCGAGTATTTATAAACTGATGCCGACAACAATTTCGGTCTTACTACACCTACTGTATGCATACACTTAATGATTACCCATGTACAACGACTACCCATCCTACTCTCGAACGGCTTCCAGCACTTCGTACCTGAAATAGGAAAAGAAGAGAAAGGGTGGCCCCCAAGGGGCTCAGCACCTTTGCTGGTATGGTAATCCCGCAGCCCACATGCTACCGGGCCACGCACAACTAATTGTCGTCTTAGCATGCGGTTGATTATTTTTAAATCATACATGCAACTGTAAACATACAACACATAATCATTCGCCTCAACGGGCTCAGCAAACGGATAATATATCCTTACTTAATAAGTCACTCATGGTATTCATCATCCCTAGAGTGTTCCTCCTCTAATGGAGCTACTTCCTTAATAGACGACACATACCCTTAAATCGGGTTATCCTTAAACGCCTCTTATCACAAACTGGGAATCATATCCATGATCCACGCACTCCACATTATACAACCTACAACATACACTACATACAACACTTAACAACACTTTGCACGTTTCCACGTGCACAACATAATACCGCAATAGATATTGCATCACAACAAAAATACATAACATAACGGGAGTGGTTCTCTTAGGAACCGACCCAAACATTGCTAATACACTGGTGAGCCTAGAGAATGTTGCCAGTCTCATGATAAGCTCGTTACATAACTCGTTACCGTCTCGTTAAATGAACGGTTAACTTAACACAAGGTGTCTCGGATATAGTGACCCAAGCACACCGAAACAAACATAACAATAGTATGCCCCTGTGGCCCGACGTGAGTCAGTAATAGCCTTGGTTAAGCTAAAGGGAAGGTTGGGAACCAAATTGGAAAACAACCATAACATACAGAGAGGATCGAACCTGCTATGACAACGACCCCCATACTCACACGCGTGGCCGGAACAGACCGGACTCCTCACTCCCCCCGTTAGCACTTGTCAGAAGTTCGTCATTGAACTTAGTTAAACAATCACAACATTGGGTTAAGTCTTGTTAGACACACACAAGGGAAGGGAGAGTCATACATTCATACACCAACATCACACACAAACATTACATAACTAACTCACGCATAGCCGTGGTTAGAACGTTCCTTAGGTCGGAAACGTTATCACCGGATACCGTTCTCCTACGTTTACCTAATAGTGGTCAACTAGCCCTTCAAGCGCATTCGAGGTTACCGGTATCGGCACGTAAACATACAATAACAATAACGACTGTAAACTCGTTTCATGATTTATCTCATAACGTGGCAAAACTTACAGAAAAACACATTGGCATACAAGCCGGTGTAATCCGGTAGGACACAGGTTGCAAGAAAACCATACCTGTCACCGGAGTCCACTTTACCACGTCCACTTATGTTCCTCGAGCGATTCTCGAACAACTGTTAACATCACATGTGTTTTTATTAACATCGGGGTTTGCTTGATTATTTAATGTCTAATGCTTAACTTTCCCCGTTAACTTAGTTACATAACTTTACATTTTAACTTGTTTTACTTTTACATTTTGATACAACTTTTCACACCACTTAATTGCCATTTAAAACTCACCTAACATGTCCTTAACAACCCTCTAACATCATTACCTATCAATCCCCATCATTACATATCATTTCATAACCTTAAACCATGTTTTTGGTCCGACCGGACTTGCCGACCGGACTTACCCAAGTCCGGTCGATTCCAGAACACATTTCCGTCACAAATTTTCTACTCCGACCGACCTTGTAAGTCCGGTCCTATGTCCGGTCCATTCCAGAAACTAATTCCCGCAGGGTAAACTGGGCCCGACCGAACTTGCAAGTCCGGTCGCAAGTCCGGTCTGCCCCAGATCTTTGTTTTCCTTTCTACATTCAACTCCAAACTTCACCCCACATATCCTAGTATACCCTAACCTCATTTGGGCACTTCAAACACACCTTTATCCATGTGCTAAACTCTTTAAATCACTCACCAAAACCATTTTATCATTCACAAACTTCTTACAAAGTTCCTAGCACTTGGGATGTTTCCTCCTTATGATTTATAAGTGGTAGTTCACCAATAATGACCACTACACCAAGGTGTTTCCTCTACACCTTAACATCATCTCTCAAACTTCTTTTCTTACTAACTAAATCTCCTTTTTCACATCTTACCTAATCATCACTTATTCCTTGGATATCACACATTACTAAACCTTAAACAAACTCCTCCAAGACTTAAACACATTCTCAAACACACATTGAATTCCTAGAACTTCCAAGACAACACCTAAATCCTTGCATCACTCTAAATCACCTTAATACATGTTTTCTTCTCAAGTAACATTTATTCACCTTTAACACTTCCTAGTTCACCAAACTCACTTAAAACACTTAGAACTTCTTACACATTTCCCAAATTTGGCCATAGCTTCTCTTGTATATACTCACATCCAAACACTTAGGTTTTTACCTTATTTCATTCAAGAACACCTAAAATCCATCAAGAACATTTTACACACAAACTTCACACATTAAGCACTACATCACAATATAGTGCATAACTTAAATTGCTTGGCACTTAGGCCCTTAAATAACATGGCTCTTCGGCCCTTAAATTGCATAAACCTTAAACACTGAATTTCCCACATAAGTAATGCCTTTGACCTGCAAATACACCCAACAATACATATGCCCTTAATAAACTCCTTGAGAGCAATTTACTAGCTCATTCACCATTGGCTCCTTAGGTATTTTATTAAGCAAATCAAGCTCATTTTCCTAAGGCATTTAAACCACATTAAGATAGCATTTTACCTCTTTTTCCTCCCAAATTTCTTTCTTGTTTCCTTACAAAACCGGTAAGGCATTTGGTTCCTTGCCAACTACTAAACATTATACAAACAACATAATGAGTATTCAAGCTTTAAGCTCCATCTCATTGTAAACCCTAGGTTTACATTATTTCAAAACATTAATGTAGTTGTTTTACCTTAATCTTTGAAGGGTGTTTGAATATCTATGAAGAGAGGACTCCACCTAGTCCTTGAAAGATTCAAATGGAGCTAGAACAAAGCAACACAAGGAGCTCCATCAATGAATATTTTCGGTCACACACAAAACATGGAGGAAACTTGATTTTTCTTTGAGATTCCTTACCTAGAAGCAAAGGAGATCAATAATATGTGGAAAGACAAGCTCAAGCTCCATCAATGGTGGAACTCCATGGCACCGAAATGGTGATCTTGAAATTTTGAGAAGATAGGAATGAAGAGCTTGATGAGAGGAAGAGAATGGTGGTGTTTGTTTTTGATTTGGTTAAGTGAGCTAGGTTTTACAAGGTTCAAAGGTGGACTTCCATGGTGGTGGTGCTGTATGAACGTGAGAACAGAGGAAGAGAGGTAGAAGAGAGCTTGGATACGTGGGAAATGAAGAAGGAAATGAGAGAATGAGATAAGTTTTGCTTTTTGGAAGATATTTGTACTTAAAAAGCAAATAGTAACTATATTAGTCATCTTTATTTCTTTAACAAGTTAACAAGTGAGTGGTGAGTCACCAACTTAAGAAAACCGGCCCCCCTTTATTACATAAGGGTATTATAGTCTTTGTTGGTCAATTTAATTACTTATAACATTATATGTTACAAACTAGCTTATAAAAATCACTATTCACAAAACAAGGCACATAGAAGTGAAATTTTGATTTCCCATTGATATAGACTTCCAAATGTGATACTATATAGTACACATGTATATTTAAGAGTAATGATGGACATTTAGCCACTCAAAACTCATTTACAAGACAATTTTTCAAAAACGTGCTTTAAGACTCCTTAAAGCACATTTTGTGTTTTAACTTGTTTTCAAGCTTGGTTTTCTTTAGTAATTGATTTAATATGTTCATTAACATATAAATAAGGTATAGGTATGACCATTAGGTCTTATACAAATTCATCCCAAGCTTAGAGCACATTTTTGCTCATATTGACTTTAAGGTATTTTCTTGTGTTTTATTTGGTTTAACTGCCCACCAAGGTTTCCTAAGGACTTATTTAGCCTTATTAAATCATAATTGAATATTATTAAGTCTCGGTAGGCTCTTTGGGTCCTAACCAAGTTCACTCATAGCTTAGAGCATGTTTTTGCTCAAACTGTGTCTTAATGCTTTATTGCATTTACTATGGTCTAAATTGTTCACTGATGTTACTAAGGCACTTTTTAGCCTTTACATACCATAGTTTGATATTTAAACCACATATCAAGCTTTGGGGTATTTCAATCTACCCCCTTAAAAGAACTTCGTCCTCGAAGTTCACACTTTCACACATCATTAGATTTGAACACATGAATCACTGGAAATTAAACTTCGATAACCAACACACTTTACATCACAACCTCGGACTTAATGGTCCGGGCAACACATTCACATCCACACATAACATAACATATCCACATGATAACCTCGGACTCTTTGGTCCGGGTATCTTAACAACACTTACACCTACATAACAACCCCTTTGGACTCACTGGTCTCGGGTAACATCACAACATTTGGACAGATAGGTCTCCATAACATAACAGTCTTCAGACACCTAGGTCTATGTAACACAACACATTTAGGGCTCATAGGTCTCAATAGCATACACTTTTAGGAGATCAAAGTCAAAATAACATTTATTACACATACCACACAACATGTCATAGCATGTATAACAATCCAAAAATATCTTTTACATACACACTGTGATCCCGCAGAACCCGGTCGCGATGGACACCTTCCGTCCCCGTGCCTTTGGGAGATTAAACAATCACTTAAGTTTAAAATTTCCTTATGAGGTTAAGTAAGAAGACTTTAATTACGTAAAGTATCCATCAACGTTTTATAAATACCAATTTAAAATCCTTTTGAAAACACACACAACTCCAAGTCCAACTTAAGCTCTTTGCTTCATTCTTAGCGTGGTTATTTGTGACCACTTATAGGGAGTTTCAAGAGTCATCCAACCCTGATGTGATCAGCATCAGTGTTGAACTATCCTTCCACCCAATTTGTGTTCGGCTTCCCTTGATCACATGCAAATCAAGTTCCACCTCCCACTTCATTTTCAAGCATCATAAATCACTCATTTCCAATTTTCTATCTTTTTAATCATTCTAATCATGATCATACATCTCCAAAGGATAGAACTCCGTCTATCAGTTACCTCCACTCACTTTAATCCTGTTGCCTAGGGAATCTTATTCTCACTAGGTTCTATGTCGGTATCATGCCCTTTCTTGAATCACTATATAGTATGTATATACACATATATTTTATCAAAATACAACACACAACTTCACATTTATACACTGTCGGGGCTTTTGTTCCCCCGGGAGCTTCTCTACTCCTCACACTTGTACTATCACACACAACTGTTAACAAATACACACACTTATCACAATGGTATTCGCATCTTCTGTGCGCAATTACCACAATTAAACCATGAATGAATGTGTATGTTTACGTAACACACACACCAATCATCAAAACAATAATATAATTTTGTGCTATGC
Source organism: Limonium bicolor (assembly GCA_023374045.1). Classification (NCBI taxonomy): domain Eukaryota; kingdom Viridiplantae; phylum Streptophyta; class Magnoliopsida; order Caryophyllales; family Plumbaginaceae; genus Limonium; species Limonium bicolor. The sequence continues at coordinate 121,063,084 of CM041779.1, read as the reverse complement.
ACAATATAAATCACATACACTACGTACACTTGTACGGTAATATACACTAAGTGGTTTTGCGCTCTACCCCCCCCTTAAAAGGGATTACGCCCACGTAATCAATCACTAAACATTGGCTTAAATGTTCTGCGTCGTGAAGTGTTTTAACTTCCACGCGGTCTATTACACAATGGATTCTGATTAGAGGATCTTAACCATATTGGCGGTTTAGTTCCTAAACCAAGAATTCTCATTGGAGTTTGTTTAAACTCTTAGTTGGTTCGATTCTGGCCTGTTAGGCTTCTAGGCGTTAATAATTAGCCATTCACTCATGTTCACCATGTACATTCAACACTTGAATCACTGGCTCACTAGTTTCTGCTACGAAACTCTAATAACTGTAGATCTAATTTCCTCATTTGTTATTCTTACTGTATTGTACATCCCCAATTGTCACCTTTATCTTGGTAACAATGGTTTCTCAACCGACGCGTGGTATCTCTTACCGTTAGCGAATTCGGTGAGTTATAAACTTTCTATCCACTTCCATAACAATTTACTGTGTATACAGCTATGTATTCACAATGATTGACTTGTTCCCTTCCGACTTACTGTCGGTTGAGATTGAGCTACTACCTAGTGTGTAGTGCTCACTTACTGTTATTCATGTCTCCACATTTGGTTTTGTACAAGTACTCTTTATTGGTGCGGTCTTGCATTTCCCTCTGCATCGGCCATTATAACATTATTCCTCCATAATTAACATGTTTCCAATTCCTAGCTATCCACTCGATCATTACTGCGCAAGTGTAATACCAAAACACTCAGTCATACAGAGTGCAGAGGCGTAAACTCTTGACAGTAAATCCCTTATTGATTGCAGTTGGAATTCACACTGAGTTCCTTATCACATAGTACCGACCATTGGCTTATTGCCCAGTCTGTGTATCATCATCACTTGCTTGCATTCCATTTAGTTTAACTCATAACTGGTCTTATCCGTCATATCATTATTTAACAACACTTATACAACGGTCGCTTACTGCGCACCGTGCTTATTGTATAACACTAACTCACATCGTATTTACTTGTCACATTAACTTCCACGCATATACTTACATTATTCACATTATGGTTCATACTCATTGGGATGACTACTGAATGCTCCTTGAGCATCGATCATTCGAGTCACAAGCCGGCATTATTTAGCTCGGTGTTTCACTTTATACACACGTACTATTAAGCTAACTGCTCTCTTTCAATAATAATATCATCCATCCTTAACATATTTCTTGAGCTTGGTTCACATAACTACCGCTCCTGCGGTCTCACAATATCGAGAGGTATCCCCACTCTTAATGCAGTGGTTCGTTTACCACTCTATTCACTTATACAACATAAAACTTCTGCAATCGGTCTAATTTATATAACATATCTTGCTTATGGCCTATAAGCCTTATTTGCCTTGAGCTGCGCTCATTATAGGCTGTCCACACACATGTACTTCTCTATACAATATTACATGGTTAGAGGTTGTATTGGGCTCCATGACAAGGTCGTTGCATCACGTTTCCTTTCACGGAATGCCCCTTAGGTTTGTCAGTCCGTCTCCTGACAACTTATATCTAAACTGGGTGTTAGTTCCAACCCTTGTGTTTCTGTCATGCATTTCATTCAACGATTGTTGATGCGAACACCCTTCAAGGATTTCTCCTGGGTGTCGCTAAGTTATGCCATTACATTTGGCTCACACTTATTGGTATATTCTGTTAGCCACGCCGTTTGCGTTCTTATCTGTTTATTATCTCCTCTCTGTGAAGATCAACCTTTCCTGGTAGTGTAGGTACTCAATCTGGGAGTTTCATCCCGCTCATTGCACATTAATGTGTCCACATCAGGCATCTGCTTGCCATGTACAGGCTGGGCCACCGTTCCAGCTAACATGTTTATCCCTAAGGATCCTTGAGACATATATGATGTCTTTACATAACAGTTTGTGCCCTTCGCACTTCCTAACTCTTAAACATTTCCTTGAGAGGAATTCACTAATCCTTTTAGTCTCGCTAACTTAACTGAGTTCCTTAACTTCAACCATTCCTTGTAATCTCTAGCTTTTGTTTGATTTATACTGCTGACCGTAGACGGAGTCGACTACTTCCCGTGTTTCGGACTCTACTCGTATACATATATGGGGTATCATACTGATACATTACTACTTACCCAACTAACCTATAAGTAGGTCTGTCGGGCCCACATGCTCCTATCGGAGTGCGGTCGTCCCACAACACAGTTGGTACACTTGTAGTGTCCGTCACACGCCTAGGTGAAGTATTCTGTTGTCAACTCCCTTATATTGTCCCGTGACATATTCATTCCTTACTTCCCGAACTTAATCGAGGGAAAGTTTATCCATTGTTGTATCCTCGTCAACTGTCCTTGGTTTTACTGGCTTGGTTTAAAAGAAGGTTGGAAAGAAGTGTTGGTTTGAAAGAAAATCTGGTTTTGAAAAGAAAAGGGTTTGAATAAATCTGGGTTTGAAAGAAAATTTTCATGGTTTCACAACATCTTCTTACCTTAGCCAAGTCTAGCTTCTTGCTGACTGGTGTACTTACAATCACAGAGGTTAGGCTATTAAGCCCTTCCACGGTTACAATGATCTCACTTAACTTCATGGTACTTCACCAAGTACTTCGTAGTGGTTATAAATTTCCCGAACAGCCCTGTTATAGCAGCACTTGCTACGGCAAGTGCGCCATGCTAACTGGCTATCGGTTTAACACATACCAGTTGTGGCATTGTTTTTACCCATATTGTCATCAGTGGCCTTGTTGGCCCTTACTGATCTCACTGCCTTGATAATAACCTTCTGGGTAACTCCTCACTGTATTCATATGGTAATTATCAACTGGGGTGTCTCCCACTCTTGGAGTCCCTCTTTACTTAGTATTGTATCCTCTTTATAGCCCGTTCCACGCACTTGTCGTGGTTACTGAGTCTTGTCTCTTGTTTGGGCACTACGTTGTAGTTCCTTTGTCGGTTGGTATACCGTTGGTGTTTTATTTATCAACTGTGGTTCCGTAGACACTTGTCTCGGGTGTTATTAATCCATTTCTTGCCTGTTGCACGGTAGGTGCGTTGCAAGCTGGTTATTCTCGACTGCTCTGCATGTCGACCCAGGTTGTCGGAAATTCTATTCTCTTATACACAAATCCTTCATTCTTCGCTATTAAATGCGGTTAACATCATCCAGATGGAGACCGTCTCCGGGATTCCCAGTTTTCGGGATCTACCGTATGACAGGTTCTCCGTACCCTAAAGGTATTTAATAACAGCCAGATCGGGTATTCCCGAGTAAGAGTGGACTTCCATCTCTCTGGCGTTCTTTCCCAAGTTATAAAACAGGGATTGTGGAGGGCGGGTAGGATATTGTAGGTTTCCAGTACACACTGGTAATTCCTATCTAGCGTATCTCTCACGCTATCACTCAACCCTTAACCCAAAGTACTTAAATCCTAACTCGGTACTTCCTAAGCTCGGTAATTCAGTCATCAGAGCGATACTTCGCTCTGATACCACTTTTTGTAACACCCCATCCAACATTAACACACTTACAATAAACTGCAGCGGAATAACAACCTCGTCACATTACTCAACTCGTTGGTGTTACACGTCGTTAGCCACCCACGTGGCTAACAAGGCTAATACATACACATTGTACCGGTCTGATGGGCTAAATTCCCGAGCGTCTACACATTACTATCCCTTTCATTAACACCACAACAACATACACCTTCCAACTATACCGAGTATTTATAAACTGATGCCGACAACAATTTCGGTCTTACTACACCTACTGTATGCATACACTTAATGATTACCCATGTACAACGACTACCCATCCTACTCTCGAACGGCTTCCAGCACTTCGTACCTGAAATAGGAAAAGAAGAGAAAGGGTGGCCCCCAAGGGGCTCAGCACCTTTGCTGGTATGGTAATCCCGCAGCCCACATGCTACCGGGCCACGCACAACTAATTGTCGTCTTAGCATGCGTTGATTATTTTTAAATCATACATGCAACTGTAAACATACAACACATAATCATTCGCCTCAACGGGCTCAGCAAACGGATAATATATCCTTACTTAATAAGTCACTCATGGTATTCATCATCCCTAGAGTGTTCCTCCTCTAATGGAGCTACTTCCTTAATAGACGACACATACCCTTAAATCGGGTTATCCTTAAACGCCTCTTATCACAAACTGGGAATCATATCCATGATCCACGCACTCCACATTATACAACCTACAACATACACTACATACAACACTTAACAACACTTTGCACGTTTCCACGTGCACAACATAATACCGCAATAGATATTGCATCACAACAAAAATACATAACATAACGGGAGTGGTTCTCTTAGGAACCGACCCAAACATTGCTAATACACTGGTGAGCCTAGAGAATGTTGCCAGTCTCATGATAAGCTCGTTACATAACTCGTTACCGTCTCGTTAAATGAACGGTTAACTTAACACAAGGTGTCTCGGATATAGTGACCCAAGCACACCGAAACAAACATAACAATAGTATGCCCCTGTGGCCCGACGTGAGTCAGTAATAGCCTTGGTTAAGCTAAAGGGAAGGTTGGGAACCAAATTGGAAAACAACCATAACATACAGAGAGGATCGAACCTGCTATGACAACGACCCCCATACTCACACGCGTGGCCGGAACAGACCGGACTCCTCACTCCCCCCGTTAGCACTTGTCAGAAGTTCGTCATTGAACTTAGTTAAACAATCACAACATTGGGTTAAGTCTTGTTAGACACACACAAGGGAAGGGAGAGTCATACATTCATACACCAACATCACACACAAACATTACATAACTAACTCACGCATAGCCGTGGTTAGAACGTTCCTTAGGTCGGAAACGTTATCACCGCACCGATACCGTTCTCCTACGTTTACCTAATAGTGGTCAACTAGCCCTTCAAGCGCATTCGAGGTTACCGTATCGGCACGTAAACATACAATAACAATAACGACTGTAAACTCGTTTCATGATTTATCTCATAACGTGGCAAATTACAGAAAAACACATTGGCATACAAGCCGGTGTAATCCGGTAGGACACAGGTTGCAAGAAAACCATACCTGTCACCGGAGTCCACTTTACCACGTCCACTTATGTTCCTCGAGCGATTCTCGAACAACTGTTACATCACATGTGTTTTTATTAACATCGGGGTTTGCTTGATTATTTAATGTCTAATGCTTAACTTTCCCCGTTAACTTAGTTACATAACTTTACATTTTAACTTGTTTTACTTTTACATTTTGATACAACTTTTCACCCACTTAATTGCCATTTAAAACTCACCTAACATGTCCTTAACAACCCTCTAACATCATTACCTATCAATCCCCATCATTACATATCATTTCATAACCTTAAACCATGTTTTTGGTCCGACCGGACTTGCCGACCGGACTTACCCAAGTCCGGTCGATTCCAGAACACATTTCCGTCACAAATTTTCTACTCCCGACCGACCTTGTAAGTCCGGTCCTATGTCCGGTCCATTCCAGAAACTAATTCCCGCAGGGTAAACTGGGCCCGACCGAACTTGCAAGTCCGGTCGCAAGTCCGGTCTGCCCCAGATCTTTGTTTTCCTTTCTACATTCAACTCCAAACTTCACCCCCATATCCTAGTATACCCTAACCTCATTTGGGCACTTCAAACACACCTTTATCCATGTGCTAAACTCTTTAAATCACTCACCAAAACCATTTTATCATTCACAAACTTCTTACAAAGTTCCTAGCACTTGGGATGTTTTCTCCTTATGATTTATAAGTGGTAGTTCACCAATAATGACCACTACACCAAGGTGTTTCCTCTACACCTTAACATCATCTCTCAAACTTCTTTTCTTACTAACTAAATCTCCTTTTTCACATCTTACCTAATCATCACTTATTCCTTGGATATCAACATTACCTAACCTTAAACAAACTCCTCCAAGACTTAAACACATTCTCAAAACACACATTGAATTCCTAGAACTTCCAAGACAACACCTAAATCCTTGCATCACTCTAAATCACCTTAATACATGTTTTCTTCTCAAGTAACATTTATTCACCTTTAACACTTCCTAGTTCACCAAAACTCACTTAAAACACTTAGAACTTCTTACACATTTCCCAAATTTGGCCATAGCTTCTCTTGTATATACTCACATCCAAACACTTAGGTTTTTACCTTATTTCATTCAAGAACACCTAAAATCCATCAAGAACATTTTTACACACAAACTTCACACATTAAGCACTACATCACAATATAGTGCATAACTTAAATTGCTTGGCACTTAGGCCCTTAAATAACATGGCTCTTCGGCCCTTAAATTGCATAAACCTTAAACACTAATTTTCCCACATAAGTAATGCCTTTGACCTGCAAATACACCCAACAATACATATGCCCTTAATAAACTCCTTGAGAGCAATTTACTAGCTCATTCACCATTGGCTCCTTAGGTATTTTATTAAGCAAATCAAGCTCATTTTCCTAAGGCATTTAAACCACATTAAGATAGCATATTTACCTCTTTTTCCTCCCAAATTTCTTTCTTGTTTCCTTACAAAACCGGTAAGGCATTTGGTTCCTTGCCAACTACTAAACATTATACAAAAACATAATGAGTATTCAAGCTTTAAGCTCCATCTCATTGTAAACCCTAGGTTTACATTATTTCAAAACATTAATGTAGTTGTTTTACCTTAATCTTTGAAGGGTGTTTGAATATCTATGAAGAGAGGACTCCACCTAGTCCTTGAAAGATTCAAATGGAGCTAGAACAAAGCAACACAAGGAGCTCCATCAATGAATATTTTCGGTCACACACAAAACATGGAGGAAACTTGATTTTTCTTTGAGATTCCTTACCTAGAAGCAAAGGAGATCAATAATATGTGGAAAGACAAGCTCAAGCTCCATCAATGGTGGAACTCCATGGCACCGAAATGGTGATCTTGAAATTTTGAGAAGATAGGAATGAAGAGCTTGATGAGAGGAAGAGAATGGTGGTGTTTGTTTTTGATTTGGTTAAGTGAGCTAGGTTTTACAAGGGTTCAAAGGTGGACTTCCATGGTGGTGGTGCTGTATGAACGTGAGAACAGAGGGAAGAGAGGTAGAAGAGAGCTTGGATACGTGGGAAATGAAGAAGGAAATGAGAGAATGAGATAAGTTTTGCTTTTTGGAAGATATTTGTACTTAAAAGCAAATAGTAACTATATTAGTCATCTTTATTTCTTTAACAAGTTAACAAGTGAGTGGTGAGTCACCAAACTTAAGAAAACCGGCCCCCTTTATTACATAAGGGTATTATAGTCTTTGTTGGTCAATTTAATTACTTATAACATTATATGTTACAAACTAGCTTATAAAAATCACTATTCACAAAACAAGGCACATAGAAGTGAAATTTTTGATTTCCCATTGATATAGACTTCCAAATGTGATACTATATAGTACAAATGTATATTTAAGAGTAATGATGGACATTTAGCCACTCAAAACTCATTTACAAGACAATTTTTCAAAAACGTGCTTTAAGACTCCTTAAAGCACATTTTGTGTTTTAACTCGTTTTCAAGCTTGGTTTTCTTTAGTAATTGATTTAATATGTTCATTAACATATAAATAAGGTATAGGTATGACCATTAGGTCTTATACAAATTCATCCCAAGCTTAGAGCACATTTTTGCTCATATTGACTTTAAGGTATTTTCTTGTGTTTTATTTGGTTTAACTGCCCACCAAGGTTTCCTAAGGACTTATTTAGCCTTATTAAATCATCATAATATTTATTAAGTCTTGGTAGGCTCTTTGGGTCCTAACCAAGTTCACTCATAGCTTAGAGCATGTTTTTTGCTCAAACTGTGTCTTAATGCTTTATTGCATTTACTATGGTCTAAATGTTCACTGATGTTACTAAGGCACTTTTTAGCCTTTACATACCATAGTTTGATATTTAAACCACATATCAAGCTTTGGGGTATTTCAGTCTTTGTCTTTGATTTACGCCTGAAGCATAAAAGATATCTTCGTGTGGTGCCTGACTTCTTGTGTGTACTAGAAGTTCTAGCGTGAGCTCTCCTGGACAGGTGCCCGACTGGTTGGGCACATGTCAAGAACCGAGTGCGCTTGCAACCTTGCGTGCTAAGCCACTTCTTTGCCTGTATATCTGGATCTTAAAGCTTGACAAACATATTAAATGGACAATACAAGGTTTGCTATCATCAAAACTAAAGGATCTTGACTTAACAAGAGCCTTGTACCTCTTTTCACTGCCCTGAGCAAACATTAAACCTTATTGTCTTCAAGAACACAACATGTCTAATCACAACTAGGCAATCACAGACTGCCTTGAACTTCTTTATGTATTCTTTATTTGATTTTATCTTCAAGTTTTAAGGAACTGAGTTTCTGCTTGAGCTGAAACTCATAATCTTTTGTTGATTGAAGAAATTCATTTTGTAAGTTAGTCTAAATAGCCTTTACAGAGATATAACCACCAACTTGATCAATACAATCTTTTGAAATTGTGTGATGATCCAGGTTCTCAATAGAGTGTCCTTTTCTTTCCATTTTATAAGATTTGAATATGAATTTCCTTCATCTGGTGGATATTTCACTATTTTTCCAAGAACTTGCACTAACTTAAGAAGATTTAACATTTAAGTCCTCTAGCTCAAGTAATTGTATTTTCCATTGAGCTTAATTATTAAGATTTCAACTAGCTGGTACAAATTTGACACTAAAAGAATAAAGCCAGATTCAAATTTGGAGCTCGCTCCATTGGACGTTGTTCTTCTTGATTCAGACATAGCTCTGGACTGAAATGATTTTGATTTGAGTGGGGCAGAAGCAATTTAGCTCTAATACCATGTAGAAACGATATATCTAATCCAACAGAGAAAATAGAGATATTGATGTGTGAAACTCCATTAGAGAAGAGTTATTGAGAAACGATAAATGGCTGAGACTATAATACTTTTTCACTAACTTTAGTAAACTGTACAGAGGGGGTATTTATAAGATATTACAGAAACACGTTACCACACTCACTAAGCCACATCAACTTTACACTATATACACTTACATGAACTTCTTAGGAGTCTTTGGAGTTGGTAGTGTGGGTGAAAGCCTCTTTATAATTGAGTTTGAAGAGAAGATGGAAGCTTTGCATGTCATGCTTTCAAGAGGCATGTGGTTGGTAAATAACTCCTTTTTGCTCTCTAAAAATTAGAATTAGGTAAGTCACCTATGAATCATGTCTTTAGCTGGGTTCCCTTTTGGGTGCGAGTATATGATGTCCTAATTATGTTTTTTCATATGAAGGTCGAGGCTAAATTAGGGGGGTATTAGGGCACTTTGCATGGGTTATAAAGGATGGGGTTGCTTTGAGATACAATTATCTACATTTTAAGGTGCTTCTCGAACATCTAAAAGCTAATAATGTGGTGCCTCCCAATCTCATTCTAGGGAAAGGGCATCATTTTTAAAGTTCCCTATGATAAAATGCCAAACATATGCTCAAATTCGGTCGCTTCTTACATGAATTGGATGATTCCCTTGAGTTATTGGCCGATGATGATACTTCCATATGGGAAATGGTTAAGCACATCTGTATACCAAAAGAAGATAATGAAAGGGATCCATCGTAAATCTACAAACACTGAAGTTTATGCGTGAGATAGTGTCGAATCTGCTGGTGGGTGGAAATCTTGGGAAATTATTCGAGCAATGGTTGTCCGACTATAGATATTATGCTGACTAATCCTGATTGCTAGCTGGTTGAATGCAATAAGCGTAATTTTCTAGGGTTCTTGACAATGCTTCTAGGGAGGAATTATGGGACATTCAGGTTGATGAGGTTACTCGTGAAAAAGGTAAGATGATACAGTATCGGCCTATTTTTTATTCATGCTATGTAGATGCAGAAGGACGTACTCCCCCAAGAATATGTTACTTTAGCGACTCTAATGAAGCTCGGATCCATAAAGGAAATGATTGGATTAAAGCCTCGTTGCATGGGTTTGGGCACTTCTCATGTGATTAGTTTGTTTTGGAAAGTGTCCCTTTATTTATCTGGACCATCCTTTCTAAGGTTTTCGTATATATTAACTTCACTCTGATCTCTTTCAGTGTCTTTTGATTTTTGTGGCAGTTCAATCTAGTGCCTTGGAATATACTTTGTAAGGGATGGTCTTATCTAGATTTAGATAGTATGTTTCTTTATCTTTTAATAGTTTGAGTGTTTGATGGGTCTAGCTTAGTAGTTAATCTTATCATTCAAGGTTGGGTCCGTGGGTTGACTTTGAAAGTCATTTACATGTAGGAGTAGGTTGTGGATGCAGCTTCCTTCTTGTTGCACAATGTAGTTCGATACTCCAATTTTGGATTTATATGGTTCTTTGATAGTGGCCTATAATCTGGAGTACTATGTAACCATGATCTATTAATCAATGGATAAGTGCTTACTATTTAAAAAAATTCCTCCAATATGGTTTTAAAGACAAGAATGCTTCCCAATTATTTGATCTGAAAAGGAAAATGGTGTGTATATTATCTTTTTTAAGACCATCTCACTTTCATTAAACCAAAGGAGGGTACAACAACTTTGGGCTTACATCATCCCAAGACTTAGTCCGGCAACAAGAGTGATATTGGTCAAGCCAATACCCTTGCCTGAAAAACATCTAGATTTTTTTATGCTAATCAAATTGGCTACAGAAAACAAAAGTGTATCACGCTCCTCCAAATGAACGTCTTCAAGAATACAAAGAAAGCAGGGAAGATCCCCGAAACAAACAAGGCCTAGAGGGACATCTCTAAGCTTAATAACCAGTAGATGAAAGATAAACTCACCAACTAGACCTCTAAACTTCACTAAAGTAGAAACAACTTAGACTCTGATAAATTATTGAATCCCAAAACCAACATACAACATCAGAAACTGCTTCAGATCTAGACATAGCAGGCAGAGGATAGCTGGATCTGCACCAGATCTGAGAAGTGGTGGTCACTGATGGCTGGAGAAATGAATGGTGGCGATGGAGTGGTTTAGACGGTGGAGCTAGGCGTCGGTGAGAAGACGGAATCACAGCAGAGCACCGGCCGGCGCGGCTCAAAACCCAAACAGTGGAAGCAGATCTGGTACAAGGAGAAAGAAGAGTGAAAACAATAGACCAGAACAGTGAACAAACAAAGACATATTTAGAGGAAGATGAAAGAAAAGAGAAGAGGAGAACGCCCCACGGGTGATGGGGATCTAAAAGGATCTATCTCCTAACTTACCTCACAATCATTCGATATGCAAAATGGTTGGTTTTTATTGAACCAAGCCCAGCACAAACCGGGCCAAGCCTCGCTTGTTCTGTCGACCTATTTTTTTCTTCTTTACCCTGCTTTTTGAAATAAATAATAAATATAATAAAAAAAACCAGGCTGTATCGGACCTAAATAGTGACTCACATTTGGATGACCTCTGTGATCATCATCATCTCATCATGATGATGCGGTTCTTGTAGAATTAAAGAAAAGGTTTATTTTAGCGTGTGATGATGGTAGACCGACACCCGTGCATGCCCACGTGCAGATTGACATCCTGACCCTATTCTGCTCAAGCTAAATCAACTTGTGTGTGTGTGTTGTTTTTTCAAGAACCCTGAGTTTGTTACCCTAAAAAGGCAAGCTAGCCTAAAAAATGTCATTAAGTATCCCCTTTTTTTGTATTGATGTTTTTGTTTGGTTATATTAGGAGAATAGTAGTAGTAGTATATTAAAAGTTTAATAAAAATATATGAGTAAAAGAACATTCGAAAAGCTGCTTTGATGAGGTCGATCGTTTTGCATACCACTAGGTACGTACTAATTAAGCTACTCGAAAGCACTTGATCATAAATAATCAGTCAAATAAAAGAAGAGAAAAAGGAATTAAGACCGAGCAACAAGGACCCTCTCTTCTATTTTCCAATTCCACAATTCCGCGACTGCGTGGATCAAGTCATTTACCGATATGCCCCCTTCCTTCCACCTTAATTAGTTATCTCCTACTAATCCTACTATAAGCTCCCTAGCTAGCTACGATATAAAGAGTAGTAGTTATCAAACTGATGATTACGATGAATATCACTCGAACCAGCAGCAGACAAGAAACTAGCTCCGTAAGAACCAGTACTGTTAATTAACTGCTCATGACGATTAATCTCATCGTAACAAAACCCGTTATTGTTAAAATCTGTCATCGCCGCCGTTGGATGATACATCATCGTCGTCGAGTAATCGAATCCCAAAATCGCTACTACTTATCTCATTCCATGATGATGATGACTGTACTTGATCCTCCGCCGCCGCCGCCGCCCACACATCGTATACATCTCCCTGTTGACGGTGACGACGATGATCGTCATCATCAACGTTAACAATGCACGGTAGATCCTCAAGGTCAAAGCAGCCTGTGACTGTAGAATCGTAATAATGCTGCTGTTCATCCATCATCATCATTGCAGCCGCCGACATTCTAATAGATCAGAGTTACGTCTATGATCGATATCCATTGGTGCGCTTGTTTGCACGACGATATCTGTCTTATCAGTATTGCTGGTACTGATCATCACCGGGGATTACAAGCTAAATTTTGATTCTTGAGATGTGTATGGTTATTGGGATTAACTTCGTTGAGTAGGGTTGAGGTAGTAGTAGTAGTAGTAGTGTGTAGTGGTGGTGGTGGTGGTCGGAGACAATTCTCAGGTACAATGCAACCCAAGTAACCGGAGTTATTTGAGGAAGAATCCGAGCTACAACCATCACTAGAGAACAAGAACTCATCACTATTGCCTTGTTCAAGTACTACTGGTGTAGTAGTTGTTCTTTTTCTAGCATCCAACAATGGTCCCTCAATTAACCCCGAAGCTTCAATGCTACGACTACTGATGGTACTAATATCCATCATCCTCCCTCGCTTAGGTTCAACGAGGTGGCTTGCGCATTCATCATTCTTCACATCAGCAGCAGCAACAGTGGTGGTCGGAGTTGTGGTGCTAATAGTGTTAACACTAGCACCAGTAACACAACCACCACCACTATAACCCGACCCGTTTCCAGCCCCCACTGTCGGATAATATGAAAGTGGGTATACACTATTCCCCGGCGGCGCAGCAGTAGGGAATAGTGTCTGAACATCAACAAACGATCCACACGCCGCAGGAGGGAAGAGGTTAGTAGCCGTAGTCGCCAGCAACGCAGCATGGTGGAAATCAACAGAGTTAGGTTCTGTAGAATAAACAAAATTAGTTCTAGCTTGGGTTCCTTTCATGGAGAGAGCAGCACGGTCATAAGCCAAGGCAGCTTCATGTGCTGTATCAAATGTTCCAAGCCAGTGCCGCTCTTTGGTACTCGGGTCTCTGATCTCAGCAGCGTATCTACCCCAAGGTCTCCTTCTGACGCCAAGGAACCGTCCCGGGTCGCTGGTTGTGGAGGAAGATGACTGCTTCTTACGGCCACGGCGGTCTGTTGGTTTGTGAGTGAGGAAGTGTTTCGTTGGAGAAGCATTAAGGGGAATCCGCTAGCCATCAAGGCAATTTGATGGTGATGATCGGCTGCGGGTGGTGATGTCATGGTGTTGACCAGGTAACGGGTGTGGTTGTTGACGGTGGTGGTGGTGGTGTTGTGAGTGGATGTGGCCGATTTAGGGTTTGACATGGAACTAGAATGATAATTTTGTTTATGGTTCAGGTCTGGCTATTGTTATGAAACCCTAGAAGGAGAATGGGGAGAGATTGTGTATGGTTCTTTTGTTTTTTTGTGTGAGTTTTGTGAGTGAGGAAGCAAAGTGTGATTGAGTTGAGTGAGTCTCTGTTGAAGAAGAAAGGGTTGTGGATTTGCTCCTTTATAAAGACAGACAAGGGAGGATAGAAAACTACCTACTAACATGGGGGAGGGAGGGAGAAAGCTAAGCCAGTCATTTTTCTTACTGAATTCTATATAGCTCCTCTTTACTTTGGGTTATTCTATTTCCAATGTTGTTTGGTGTTTTGGAAGAGGACAATATAGTAGATGTCATACATGGGAACACATGCATGTTCCATATAGCTAGATTTTCTTTCATTTTGTTCAAGGCGTTTTTCTTTTTCTTCTTTTCCTTTATTTGTGTTAATTCTTTTCCTTTTTCTATTAAACTCGATATGACCATCATCAACAAACATATATAGTATTAATGTGGGGTACGTTTAAATATTCCATTCAACTCATTTCGCTTTTCTTAATTGCTTCGAAATTCAAATTGTTGGTTATGATAAGATAAAGAAAGAAAAAAAAAGAACAAAACCCCCCGAAAATCTGGAAAAAAATAAAGGAAGTGGGCGAAGGAAAGATTAATTCCAAGGGAAGGAGCTTTCATAAGAACTAGAAATGGAGATTCACTGACTAAACCTTTCCCGGTTTCCATTCTTCATGACCAGTCACATTCATCCAATTCCCAATGTTAAATTACAACATGAATTCCCCGTCTGCATTACACACATGCGCCCGCATTAATAATTTCCAGCTCCGGCCGGCCAGATCAGTGAACATATAAATGTAACATGCATATATAAACGATCAACATGTATATACTCCTATATATCATGGTTACATTTATTGAAAAGCTAACTAGCCATTCCTTTAATATATATTCACTGATTCTTGGTGTGTACAATATAATCTCGAATGGTATGGTAAGTTTGTTTCAAAAAAAGTATAATATCCTTACCTTATACTTGCAAAACAAAAGTATTGTGTCATTTCTTCCGCGACATCTAAGATCAATTGTCCTTGCTTATTGAGCTTGGTATTTTCTTAGCATTCTTTTTCATCTTTCTATCATTAGTCCAGCATTTCAATTCACAATCAAACACCTTATACTAGATTATCATTTCTTAAAAATTGGTGAAATACTTTGTGTTGCATGTCATGAGCTGTATGGTCCAACTTAGAGATGCTCTTACCAAGTCTTTATCTTGTTTCAAATTGTGAGCTTTACTGTCAAAATTAGTATCTTCGATAGATCACCATCTTATATAAGATTTTCCTAGCATATTTGCAATTATGTCATAATGTATGTCTTTTTTTAAAAAAAAAGAAAATCATATTCTACGTCTTGTATTTACTCATTACTATCACTTGAATGTTATCTTACTGTTAGTCATGAGTAGATAATATTTCGACCTTCTTACCGTACTTCTTTGTACTTACTTGAGATAGTCGGTTAATTCAAATGGTCGTTTCTGTAAAGAGTCCTCCAATATTCTAACTGAATACCAAATTATAGAGATTAATGTGGCAGGTAGCCACTTACTGAGTGATGATGAACTAGATCGACAAACAAAAGACAACAAAAGAAATTTCCGCCCCGTGGGTGATCTAGAGTTGCATGGACTTCCAAATTTTTTGAATCTTATATAAGCATCATCATTTCTTAGTTAACACGCACACCTAATTCGCACATGGATTACCCGCAATTCTTGCACAAAGTTTAAACGATCAATATTTTACATCTGCTTTTTTTCTAATCTCGACTCACGCTCCTTGTTCGATTCATGTGAAGGGAGCAGTTGTATTCTGTATTATTAATCGGCCTCCTCAAATCCGTAATTCCATTTATCATATAAAAATTCGAAATATATGTACAATATGTTCAAAAGAAACTTGAAAGACAAATCCCTACATTTGACATGTTTCTTGTTATTGAGCATTACTTCTAAAAAATGGGCATTTATAAGCGACAGTTATAACTCTTTCTTTAATATTACACGCGGATAGTTTCACTATACACTTCCGCCACAAAGTTTTTTTCAACACCTAATTATAGAAGAAAGACTACACCATGACCACGGCCCAACCGTAGCGAAAAAGTCAAAACAAAAAATAAGGAGGAGGTTGCACCCCCAAGCTTCACCTGTAATGGCACTGCCAAACAGAAGTCAACCCACCGACTAAAGAGTGAAAAGAGTCATATCCATCTTCTACTCGATGAACACCCAACTCGATGATTACACAGCAGCATCATAGAAATTCTTAAGCACCTAAATTAAGTTATGATTTATGAATAACCGCTCTTAACTTACTACAAAAGCCAAAAGACATTTGATGAATGTATATTAGAGGGGTGACTAAACATCATAGTTATTAAAAAAGGGGGACAAAATTCAGACATAGAACAAACAATCATGTTGATGAATTATGCTGCACCCAGCAACCATGGAGGGAGGGGTTCATTCTCCTGGCAACCCCCCGTGGATTTTGGGAGTTTCCGCCAAATCTAGGGACTAGGCGACCTAAGTCGGCCCCTGCATGTGAATCAACTCCACGACCATCTTTGCTCGTAGGGTTGGATTTGTCTTTCTCCCCTTTTTTGACTTGTGAACAAGACCTTGATAAGCCTTATCCTTCTCCAAGATACCATCCTTAGCCACATGATCAACATGCCTCCTTTTCCGTCTCGTAGAATCCTGAGAACCCTCACACCCCAACCCCCTGATTTTTTTTGTGGTTGAATTTTCCCTCGACTCCATTGGACTCGCATCAGTCGGGAACTTGACTGACGGTTCCACAACCCTGTGAGCAACACCAACAAATGGCTCATCTAAGCCACAGATAAATTTTCAAACATCACTTCCTTCATCAAATGAGGTGCAAAGCCAACTCGTCGACCAGTTGCATAGACAAAATCTTCACAGTAATTGCGACACATAGGACAACAAAAAATGAGTTGACAAGAACAAGCAATCACCCAAATGCACCCAGCAAAGCGATAGGCGTGTAAAAGGTTATCTTAGCCCCGCAGATAGAAGTAAATCAGATGGAAGCGAAACCCAGGAAGAACACACAAGAAATATGGGAAAGATCAACAAAAAAACCCATAGGAGACACGAAAGACAGATTGAAAAATGTTGTAGAGAGACGTGCGAAAAACTATTGAAATTGTTAGAGATTAGACAAGAGTATTGCTGCACATGGCAACAAAGAACTAACAATAAGCAAGAATAGAAACACCAGCCTCCACCCATGGGAGGTCGTTAAATACGAGAGGAAGGAGGCTAGTGCATGAGGTGCATTCTCTTGTTACATTTCTTCGTTCTATGCTTACCTTTGATACCGATATCTTTTTGCATTTGGTCCACTTTCTTCTTCTTTTTTTGAAAATAAGGATGGTATTAGATTAATAGTAGCCAAAATAGTACAAGATTAACATCATAGAGGCAAAACCCACAATTGACGATTCCATCCTTGGACATCCCCAACCACATCTTCCCCAAGAACCTTCACAACCACTAAGAACAACCACACAACTCCAACGGCAACACCAACAAACGCCGCTAAGCTCTCCCTGCACAAAAGATCCTTAAGAAGGGTTTGCGTGATCAGAGAACCAAAAACCAGATTAAGCCTCATCTCAATCATCTTCAAAACCGTCCTTAAAGCAACTCAACACCTAGCTGAAAACAGACTCAACACAACATAGGAAAAGATAATCAACCACCAACCTAACACAGACCTAATAAGTAAAAGATAAGTGGAAACATGACACATGATGAAGCCCAGGGGCGGAGCTAGAAATTGAAGTTAAGGGGGGCATGGACAAAATTATAAAAGATAGGGGGTCTTTATCAAATTTTCTGAAAAAAATGTACACTATAATTTTATGTAAATTAGCAAAGTTGAGGGGTGTGTTGCTCCCTCTTGCACACCCCTATCTCCGCACCTGATGAAGCCCTTACCATGCATAGGCTGTGTCCAAACTGAGGCATCAAGGGAATGAACATCACCCTTCATGTTGGCCTTGTGCTCCCAGGGCGTTCTTATCCTTTCTCTTATCAGCTTCCTCCACACTTGGCTACCTAAGGCATCACTAACAAAAGGCTTGTCCTTCCCCTTTCTCCTCGTTTCTGCAATTGAAGATCCCGGTATTCCACTTGTGAGACCTCAATAAACTTCTTCTTATGGGTGCAGCTAGAAGCATTAGGGAATTCCTCATTTTGGTTAGTAAAGTAACTAGCGTGCATGGCCAATTTGCCCAAGTGGAAGAAAGGGCAAGTGAAGTTCAAGCATGATTGTGCGCCACTCGATGAGGTAAGCTCCAAGGATCAGCTTGTGAACTCTCATGAGCGTGTCTCACAACCAGAAAGATTTCGTTGACAACAACATACCAAAAGGAACTCCAGTCGCATCCGCCGCCCAGACCGAAGAACATGTAGCAGTGGTGTGAGTGAAAAGGCCACAATCAAACAAATCAAATGCATATGATTGTATGTAATGGAAAAAGTACAAAAATGCCCATTGACTACTATTGGGAAGCTCACAAGACTGGAAACTTGAATATTGACAAGAACCTTGAAGCGCAGAAACTTGAAACCCAAGCTTCTCCCTCCATTCCCCCATAGAACTGACCTAACTTTTGTGCAGCTCTTCGCACACCCCAACTTCTGACGGACAACACCTTAAACACAGTCGCAGAGGGGGAATCCGCGACAAACTCCAAAGTATGGCGGTGACTTGGAACACCATAAACTCCGACTGAGCAAGGAATCCAAGTAAATTCCTGTTGAGAGATTGGCTTGACCGGATCAAGAGGTTAAAGGGCCAATAGGTTATTATTTATTGTCCAAGAAACCCAAACTTGATCTGCTTCCAGCGCCTCTATGGTTTCAAATTATTTTTTTTAAAAAAAAGATTTGACCGACTTTTGTGAACCTAAATCCACCAAAATCCATCCAGCAACCTTGAAGAATTTTTGCCAAAGTGGTTGCACAAATTGGAATCACCGAGAGAAGGTGAGCAATGAGACAACAAGCTGAGACCAGGGTTATACCATTAACAATGTAGATCTTGTCCATGTCGGAGGTATGGGGTTGAATATGAGTTTTGAAATGGGTATCACGCAAGTAATACAAGTAGCTTGAAGCTTTGTGAGAAAAGGAATGATAAGCAATGTAGACGTGAAAAACCCTCGCATCTGGGCTAGCTTAATATAGGGAGAGGTAACTAAATGGCCCAGGAAGAGCAAATCAAGGAACAACACTCTATAGACTCTACGCTTTGTATGCCATAGGGAAATGAGGAGATTGCCGGAACCAAGATCTGCACCACGAGTTTCCATCCAAGTTGCGGACCTATGAAAGGCAAGAGTAATCATTGTCATCATCGTCATCATTACTCCTAAAATGCGGTGGTCCAAAATGGAAGCCAAGGAGACAGACCTAGTCTACCTCCACTTGAAGATAGGCGGTCTTCTCGCATGCAAAGAAGAGTGGATTCACGAGGCAGATCTAGAAAAACAACACTCGCTAAGCATGGAAAGGAAACATCATCATATTTCGCAATGAAAGAAGAGCTTTGCAAAGGTTATTTTCTTTGTACTGCTGCATGTGGTCCACTTTGCCACAAAGCTGGCCACACAAGTTTGAGAGCTTCATCAGAAAATGTGGAATTTAATGCTTAAGCTTAGTAAATTATGGAGCTTGTGTAGATGGTAATATATATATATAAGAAATTGCTAGATTTTTCCTTTCCTTATTCTCTTAATTAGGGATGTCAATCTTGACCCGAACAAGAAACCGACCCGTAAAAAGCCGGGTTCGGGTTGAGATTTTTGACCCGAAATGATTTTCGGGTCGGGTTCGGGTTGGGTCATTAAAACCCGCTTCGGGTTTGGGTTGAAACCGCTAACCCGTAACCCGAAAAAAATTTAATTAAAAATAGAAAATATGTTATATTTAATGACTTAATTAGTATTTAATGATTAATTTATGACTAAAATAAACATTTAATCGATAACATATGATTATATATTGTACATAATAATTAATTAATATTATAGTATTATATTTTTTTATTAAATAATCCAAAATTTAAAAATAAAATAATTTTTTGAAAAAATGGGTCGGATTCGGGTCAACCCGCTCCGGGTTCGAGTTAAAGAAGTACACCCGCTCCGGTTCGGGTCAGGTTCGGGTTGACCAAAACTATTTTCGGGTCGGGTTCGGGTTGAGCTCAACCCGACCCGAAACCCGATTTTGACACCCTGCTCTTAATGCATGAAATAGCGATCTAATGAATACTACTTTACTGTACGTTTTCTACTGTTTTCACCATTTTTACTATTTGCATCCTTTCAGACATCGTAGAAGCAAAGTTACTTACACCTTGTAGGCTTGTACAATTCCTATCGTTCTCTGTCACTGTATTTATCAGTACTAGGAATATTTTAACAATCATGGTCTACTATTATTTATGTAACCAACTACACTAAAATGACTTTCTCGAAGGTAAGTATATATCTTTCGTAACCGAACTACATGGCTCATTAGAGTTTCTTAACATAACTTAGGGGGCGTTCGATAACAATTGTGAAACGCAGCATTTTGCTGCGAAAACTTAAAGCTCACTATGGTTAAATATTACCATTTGACAGGTGGGTAGAGTTTATTTTTGTTCAATCAAAACTTGACAATCCCCTTGACATTGAGGGTATGGTTTTAGAACTCAAGTTATATTTATTGGGATCGTTAATTATCTACTAACGGTAATTATTAGGATATAACTATTATGTACGTTATCTCATATGTTAATTTATACATGTTCTATACCTATATTACCTTTCGGAGGCTCTGTACTCCGTGCCAAAGCCTGCTCGTTATCCTACAATTCCGTTTTTGACGATTTTGACTTCGAACATAATGAACAACCTTCAACCTTTTCTTTTTCATCTCATCTTGAGAAACGACAAAATGACATTTGACTTTTGAAAAACTTATATTTTCCATCTTGTTTAACCTGACATGTGTGGTAACTACGGTTTCCAAATTTACACATAGAATATAATGATGCTCCCGAAGAAGTTTATGACAGAGGTGCTCACCCACGTTAACCTCGAAATTATAATAATATTAAAATGCAAAGCTACCAAATTCTCGAAAACCATGACATATAGTAATAGGAGTAGTAAATTAAAGATTGTGTTTTGGGGTTTTCCTTTTGGACGGGTTTCGAGAGGACAAGAGAATACTTGTCCCCTACAACAATTGTATTTAATTAAGAACAAAAGAAAAGGCAAAACCCTAATTAAGAATAATTGAAAGGGTAATCAAGAGCTTAGTTTACTACAATAAGTTATGAGACAGATATTAGTTACTACAGATACAATATAAGGGTTACATTACATGAGACATCACTATTCAGCTAGGGGGTTTAAATGAAACACGCTACACAAACATACAAAGAGATGTCGAGGGTGCTACTATAGCCAATTGTGGTTGAAGCCATAGCATTAAAGGAAGGCTGTTTATTGGTGCTTAAAGTTGGATTTAGTAGTGTCTGTTTTTGATCTGATTATAAGTCAAGTATTGACTAATTAAACGGCTCTAATGATGTTTATTTAGAAGTTATGTTAATTCTAGATGATGTCCTTACCATAACTAATTTGATGGGATGCTGTGGAAATATGTACAATGGAATAACATTTGGGTGTGCATATGCTAGCTAATCTAGGAGAAGGGGCAGAATGATGACGTTTTGGTGCAACCCAATTCTTCAATTTGTATTGACTCTTTGTGATAAGTAATGAAGGTAGTTTTCTTCAAAACATACAAAGAGTGCTGTAGAAGTGGGGAAGCAGTACTGAATCCAATAGTTTTATTTTGTAGAGGTAATTTTTTTTTTTACACTATCATACTTTAAAATATTATATTATTTTATATTTTTTCAAAACTTTATAAAAATATTTAACAAATTTTTAAAAGTTTAAGGGATTCGACCTGCCTTTGAATCCGCCTCCGGTGGGAGTGGGAGGGTCCTATTTAAATGCTTATATTTTCTATCAGCGATACTTAGAAGACACCTGAAAATATTTAAAAAGCGATTATCACCATAATTTGATAGAGCCCCTCACATGCCAACGATTGCATTGGGAACAACAAGAACTAATCATGTGCACCTTGTGTGCTTAATTATTTTAATTTATAGTACTAGAGTAATACAAGCTGCGCCTAACTCAATGGTCTCAAATTCCCACGTCTACGTGGCGTGTAAATTGCTCCTTTTAATATTTGCCTTTATTTTTGATCGGGACTGTGATCAAGGGCTGCTAGACCACTCAAATTGCATATTGTCTCATTAATCGATTTAATTATGATATGATGCAAGAAAGTAAAATGATGTGTTCAAAAGGTTTTCTTTGAGGAGCAAAAAATGAGGAAGCTCACATGGGCGCTACGTGAGAAAGTTGGAAGTAAATTAATTAGAATTCTCTTTTGCTCTTGTGATATTGTTAAAATTTTTAAAAGGTCTTTTGTTCAAACATGGGTCTATATCTAGATAGCTAAGCTATGACCCTTACCCTTGACTCTATCCACTAATGATTTGCAGGACAAACAAACTTTCTTTAGGAATTTTTAAGTCTCTTTACTTTCTTTGTTGTCCTTGTCTCGGAGTGTCCATTGTGTAAGCTGGTTATACGCGGTTTTGCAACTGAATCCATTACCATTTACAGATTGGGTAACATCGATAAGAAAGAACATTAACAACAGTGTCATAATTCTTGTGGCTTATGTGAACACACGCAAATGTATAGGAAGTGGGTTTCCGGTTTATATTTGTACATAATGATTAACATAGTTACTATGAGTAACATATATTTTTTTTTTTATAATTTGGGCTTAAAGCCATATTATTAGAAAAAAGGAACGGGGATGAGATCTTGGGCCTCATTAAAACCTCCCTAGGTAAAACCCAGTGGGAAAAAACTTAGGGAGAAAAAGAGTACCCGCCACATCCAGAACAACCCTAGAACATGCAAACTAGGAACACATAAACAAACTAGTCAAGCTAGAATATAGCCACGGACCTACCGACCAACCTGAAAAAACAAAACTATACGTACTCCTATAAAGACTCATCACCTAGAACAACAACCAACCTGATAACGGGACATAGCTACACCAAAGCACATCAAAACATCTATCCCTCCGCATGGACCCACGGGATCAGCAAACCAATAGCAGAATTTGATCTCTTACTTCACCTATCTTACTGCCATTCCTCAACTCTCTAGCTCCCTTCTCTGATATCGAAACTTTAGACTACCAATCCCAAGATAAATTTGTCCAACCCAGATCTAAATCAGGATCCAACCTTATATTATCACGGGACTACCAATCACCATTTGAAGCCTCTTAGTTGCTTAGTTGTTCTTGGATTTGACTGATAATATTTGCTTTGGTTTGGGCTGGGTTTGGCACTTGGCATCCTAACTTCAATAATAAGTCAATGCATTCATCAGCTTCTGCATCTGGATTGATGATTTTCCATTTTCGTCCCTTGTCGGTAGCGGTTTCTTGACTGATTTAAGGGTGGGTGTTGTGGATTAAATCGACAACAGGACTTAACCCGTCAGATGGCTTCTCCAAAGATGGATCTAGGTTCTTTGGCGTTGGGGTTCTCATTTTATTCCTCTCACACCTTTTTGAACTACCCAAAGTATTTTCGGGAGTTAAGACGCTCCCTTCTCTGACACATGGCATCTGCGTCTCATCAACCGTCTCGATGGTCTCCTCAACAAAAATCCTTTCAGAAGCCTGCGCCAAAACAGCTTCTTTTGTCTTTGATATTCATAATGGCAATGATGTTCCACCTTGCCTGTTTCTCGTGGGGACTGCACAGTTAAATTTTGGGACGACCGCAAGGGTGCCACTTCTTCAGTCTCGGGAGTAGAAGTATCTTTTTCTTCTAAAACCAGCCCCCTCTTTGACTCAATAATTCCCTCTGGGATCGTGTCTATCTTAGGACCCGTACCAGTCTCGGGAACCGATGCAAAATCATCTCGAAAACTATCATCTCCACCCCCTTCTTTATGAGAATGTACCGTATTAGTGCAACTCTGCCGATCACGGTTACAACCTCCACCAGCAGCGGGAATCTGAACAATGCTCTCTGTAGGGTTTTTAGTATCGTGAATAATCTTCGCGTCATCAACTTCTACTATGGACACCGGGTGGAACGGTCCTCAACTATAACCGCTATTTTATAGTTTATCAACTGGAGGGTCGACGTCTCTATATGAATACGGATTTCGGCGTTCTCCACAAACTGGTTCTCTTCTTCCTCTATTTTAATGACATCCCCACTATTTGTGCAATTTTCGCACATTAACCTTGTTCCATGCATGGAGGGGATACCACGAATGACACCCCATGTCCTACGCTTCTCAACTTGGTCATCCTTATCCCAATGGCGCACTACTAACCCTTCATTATCCATATCGCCAGGTTGTAACACAACTTCCTTAGCTTCTTGAGCTGTATTAAAAAGTATGAGAAATTTCTCCTTGAAAAAGCTAAAAGCCGGAAAGGGTTGGCCATAGACTGAGAAGAAAATCTAAAGCTTCTCCTGGGTTCTTATCCTCTTGAAGAGTGACTGTCGCACATTTGGATAGACATGCTTTCATCCCTTCGTCGGCTTTAATCTTAATAGAAAGCCTAGATTTAGCACTACTATCCTTTTGTTGAGATGGGAAAACGTCTTTTTGGGTTGAGCCGAGCGTTTTGCAGAAGCATCTCTACTCTCTCTAGCTTTGTGACCTTGAAACTCCATTCTTGCCCATAGACTATTCCCATTAATATTCCAACCTTTGATGCCATCAATCACTCTTTTGGCATCCTCGACGTTAATCACGTCGACAAAAGCACAAGCATTTCGAGTCCATGCTCTCCATTTTCTACTAATATAAATCCTACTCCATCGAGCAAACCTTTTCACTATCTTGCCTAGTTGGTACTCCGACACTCCTCTATGAATGTTATCGATGAATATTGTGGTAGTAGTGTTACCTCTAGAACTGTTTCTACCATGGCGACGCCGATCTGAATCTGAATGAAACTCATACCTTGATTTAGGGCTCCTCGAACCCCGATCTGCCGACGCCTTCTGGACGTACCAACTACTCTTTCTGCTTGGACGCAAGCTCGCACACCGGTCAGAACGATTGGAACGGTTATCATTCCTCCTTGGACTCTTCCTCCATGCTCGGTCCTTGTCTCTCCCCATAGTTAAAGGCAGGTGGAATGTGGCTGCTTAGTGGTGTTGAGGACTATTTGGAAAACTATTTGTCGGGAAGGAGGGGTTGAGACTGCTATTTTCTGGTGATTTGGGAATTGGGTGGTGACAGATTGGTGTTAGGGTTCGTAGAGACGGCTAATTTCTGGTGGATTTGGGATTTGGGTGGTGGCGAGTTGAATTTAGGCATGGCTACTGGTTAAGAGGGAGGAGAGAGCTGGTAGCAGTATGTATTGTTGCTGCCTGACTGCTTGTCATCGATCGTGACAGAGATGAAGATCGCTGCCGCCATCGACAGAGCATACTGTTAGGCCAGTTCGAGCGGCTATCGATTGAGATTCAAATCAACCAAGCTATCCTTAGGCATCGACAGAGCATACTGTTAGGCCAGATCCAGTGCTACTGCGGTCTGCAACTGCGGCAACGAGACGAGGGGCAGGGGAAGGGCGATAGTGATGAAGATTCTGAAAGGTCTGAGCAAAACACCCAAAACTCGAGCGATTGAAGTGGAGGGCCAGCACAAATTTCTCTTTGATTGTGGAAAATGGGTTACGGTTCTAGAGAAAGGGAATCGGTGAGAGAGTGGGAGGCGATTGAAGGCTCCAGATTAGGGTTTGTTGTTTCGTTTGAAGGTTCAGATCCAGAAGGAGATGGAGGAAGAAGATTCCCTATCTGGTTTGGCGTAATTCCTCTCTGAGGTGATAGATCTGCCTGACTCATCTCTTCTTTTTCGCACATCTGCTCGTCTTTGTTCTTCGGTCTTCTGCACCAGCTAGCTGTGTGTGTCGATCTGTTAGTCACTCTCCGGTTTAGGTATTCAGAATAGTTGCAGATTTCAGATCTAGATGCAGCAGTTCACTTGTCGGTTGATTCATCCTCCGGAAGCTCATGTTTCTCCACCGGTATGAACTCGAATGATTAATTACCTTGAATGAGAGACTAACATATACATGCTACCCCGAATGGATTTTTGCGTCGTGCACCATATATACCAATTGTCGATTCCTGAACTCAGAACTAAATAACGGGAACACTTAAATAATTAATAGCCAAATCATGGTCTTTTATCCTAATCAATTGAGTTGTAAACCTATGGGTCCTTCAGTCACCTAATCAATTGATAGCTAGCATTAAGTACTAGTTCCCTAAGTTGCAGTGAAATCTATCTAAGTGCCCTTTGATAAATATTATCCGTTCAACAATAACTGTCATTTTAGAAACTTGCACATTAGTAAGAAAAACAATGACGATGTGTACCATTTCATAATAATACATATTGAATAGTAGGGGTAAAAGTGGAAAGAAGTGTGTAAAGATAGAATGACAGATATTTTGCAAGAATCACATCCTAAAACGACAGATATTAATGAACTATTGATTTAGCCCCCACGATTTAGGTTTCTACTTTCGAACCCTACGATATAGAAAACCAAAAAGACAACAAATTTAGAAAACTCCTAAGAAAATCACACAATCTAATGTAGACAAGCTTAAGAACATAAATACTCAATAATCATTTTTCATTAAGCACGGGAACTAGAGTAAAGCATTAAAAGAGTTCAAGATTCAACAATTAAGTTTTAGGGATTTTGGGATAAAATCCTCATCCCTGAGTACAAGGAGGTTATTCCTCCATCAGAGCATATATGAGAGAAAGACGAGAAGAAATAGCCATGAGAGGTTGAAGAAGGGATTCAATGGTGGTGGAGCCTCTTCTTCTGTTTTGTCGTGCGGCTCTCCAATACTCTACTCCTTCTCTTCTTTCTTTTATCATGCTTGACTTGCTGGATTTGAGAACATGTCCAGCCGAGATTAATGTTGTCCAAGTGTGGGTGAGGCTTGAGTGTTGTCTGGGTGAGACGTTACACCCACGTCCGAGAGTGAGTCCAAGCGAATGCCCTGGCAAGCTGCCCTCTGTGAGTTGTCCAGGTGTATATCCGGACACATACCCAGACAGTTGTAGCTTGTGTAATCTAACTCGTGGACATAAGTTGTACATGAGTCAGATTCTTCGTTTTAGCTCCAAACTGAGATCTGTTTGCGTCCATGCGTTGCCCTCTTTGTGTATTTTTCTTCTGGCTTGGTTTTTCTCATGTTTAAACAAGAAACGCATAAGAATACCAATAAAACACAAAAAATAAGAAAAGCTAACTAAAGTGGGAAAAAAGGAGCATGATACACATTACCCCTAAAACATGCTCTTTTTGTTCACCGATGATAAAACTGGTTAATAGCTAATAACTCAAACATAAATGAAAGAGGAAAACTAACTCGCTCTTATCCAACTTAAAGATTTTAAATGTCAGTTTTCATAATAAATCTCGTCAAAATCTGAATTGTAGCAATTAGAGTTCAGTGAGTTATTAATCTGTCTGAATGTTCAAACATTGAGGTAACTTATATTATTCCGGCTCTCTAATGAAGTAATCATTCCGTTATGAAATATAGATCATTTTTAACATTCAAATTTTATTCTATATAAGTCATTTTAGCTTTTTGACATAGTGTTTTTCATATTTGATCATAATGTTTAATGTACTGTTTAAATAGATAAATAAGATGTAGCGGTATATGTATATGTTCTATTTTTTTACTTTTGTTTATATTTGTGTAAGTGTGTGCATTTTTAAAAGGAAAACTTACATTTTAGAACCAATGGAGTATATTTATTGCTTATATCAATCAAAAAATATTTCTATAACATTATTCTCAGTAATTTAGATTATAAGCAACTCCATATATATAGTCATAAGAATTATATATAATCTCCCAAAGAAACTAAGTTCGCCACTAGCAATCATCAGTCACTTTGTACATTCAAACATTCTGTTAAAAATAAGTACTACATACAATTAATCATCAACATTCAGTTGTGAATCATAAATCATCAAAATCTCTCACAACAACGCCATACGTCTTCTATTGTTGTTTGTTCTTTTTGCAATCAAGTCACGTGAAACTACAAACAAAAGACTAGAATAAGGAACATATATGTCACAGAGAGGAGGGGCAGGGCAGGCACGGAGAAACAAGATGACCAAAGTTGTAGTAGCGATAAATGGAGGAGAGGCATTCGTTCGTACGAGGGTCTGTCTGTCTTTCTATTCCAAACTACTATACAAATCCCTTCTCCCACTTCACATCTGTCACATCCCAACGAAGAGGACTAGGAGTAGTTCTGTATGAGTGTGACAAAGTGACAAGTTGCAGATTCGGGGGGGTCAGTCTCAGTCAAGAGTGCGGAATTCTCTTCTCTCCGTGCTTTCTTTCTCTGCAATTCAGACAAACTACTGAGAGATCTTTTAATTTCTTTATAAAAAAAAATGATATATACAATCAAGGAGTTGTGCTGTGTTGTGTGTTGCTGCTATACGTACTGGTGATACTCCTGTTGGATTGTTAAAAGGACCCCCCCACCCCACCTTCACTACACCTCCACAACCCCTGAATTTAGGGAGGAAAAGATATTGTGTCCTTTGTAGAAAGGGTTTGACTCTGACGATCGACAGGAGATAGTGTTTCTTTTTCTTTTCTTTTTTGAAATGAAATGAGGGGTTGAATAGATGACAGTACTGATATATATATAGTGACGTTACATCGGCCTGTGGGATATAAAAATTGACTGAATATATATCTGCATGCATCATGTGGTGGGTTAGACGGTTTCATGGTTTGAATTTGGTGGGGAGTGAACAAAGGAGACAACCTTCAATTAGCTTGACTGCTTTCGTTGTTGGAAGTATACTTGTGTAGTACTTCCTCCGTCCTAATTAACCGTCCTGTTTGCTTATGGCACGTTTTTCCATTTAATATTAAGTATATAAGATAAAATAATTTTATAAAACTAAAATTTGTAATATATAGTTTATCATGTAAGGAATTATATGCAAAACTTAAATTTTTAAAATTACTTTATTTTATATGTTAAATATTGAAGTCAAACGACATATCCAAATAGTAAACAGGACGGTCAATTCAGAACGGATGGTAGTATATATATAGTTATAGCGAGTTACTATTTGAGTAGTGTGGTAAAGTATACTCACATCTTGCACCGTATTGTTGTTGTAAGACTTTAGTATACCGACTAAGTATGTTATTGAAATGTATTTTTTTTTTTTTTTATAATTATTTTTGGGAAAATTCACAATATACCCTTTTTCTTTCGTAATTCACAATATACCCATGTTGGTTTTCGTAATTCAACTTTAACATGCTTAAATGTTGTCCAAAATTGATGAAACTTTACATGGACGATGTTAAAGTGTTATATTTTGGTCCAATATTAAATTTGAAGTTTTTTAAGCTCATATGTAACATGTGGGACCCAATGAACATGTCACAATTTTCATTGGGTCCCACAGGTTTACATGTGAGCTTAAAAAACTTTGAATTTGATATTGGACTAAAATATACACTTTAGCATCGTCCATGTAAAGTTTCATCAATTTTGGACAACAATTTAACATGTTTAAAGTTGAATTACGAAAATCAACAAGGGTATATTGTGATTTACGAAAGAAAAAGGGGTATATTGTGAATTTTCTATTATTTTTTAGTAAATGGATAAATATAGAACAACAAATGCGGGTAGTTTCAGTGAAAGCCAAAGAATTCATCGTGCTTCGAAAGATACACTAAAGACATCCATGCAAGAGCCAACCTGGTTAAAAGTCCAAACACGTGGGACCGGACTTGACAAGGCATAAGCATGCCATCGAAAAGGACTGAGACAGAAACAACCAACTCTGACCAGAACAACTAATAGAAAAAAAAACCAAGGCATACAACAAGCATAGGAGACTAAGCCTTGGCAAACGGAGAATCCCGCCCTTCCTCGATGCCAGCCGACCAAGGAATCATTCTTCCTGGCAAACCCTAGGATTAGGAGTTGCCTCGCAACTTGGTCTGTTGTCCTCCAAAGATGGACTAAGATCAATTACCAAAGCGCCTAGAACTAACCCCCGTCTTTGGATTTTGAATGATTTTGAGTGCACCCTATCAAGGTTTCTCTTCCTTCCACCGTGCATCTCCACATGCCCATCAAGGACAAAAGTCATTGGGCAATCGACGAGGTTTGCATCATTGATGAGGTCATCAATCAACTACTTAGAGGACCGGGTGGTATGAGAAGAGAGCCCTGGACTACGATCAGCTCTGACCTACCCACGGGATCTAGATGTGTGTAAGGACCTTTCCTCAAGATCACAATCCTCATCAGACTCCTTGTCATGAACTGAAGAAGCATGTGCTTGCATGTCGATTTCTGACTTCTTACTATCTAAATTTGCACCTGCCCCTTCAAAACATCAAAATCACTTGAAGCCTGGCTCTTCCCATACCCCCCAAGACTTTCCAAAACTCGCACGCATCCTCTTCATCACCTTGTGACCAATGCGCAGCCCGGTGGCTCTAAGCCATGGTCCATAGGGGAACGATCCTTCCTTAGAGCCACTAGGTGTCGGACAGTCCTTATTATAATGGATGAAGAGGCCGCAGTGGAAGCTGATCGGGGGCATCATTCCTAGGAAAAACGAAGCATAGAGCTAACGCCTTCAAGGGAGATAGAGATACAACGCGGGGTTGGTTTGAAGACATCTTGTCTAACCTTGACCCTCATGCACCCCCCCCCCCCCCAAACCGTCCTTATTCCTATCAACTTTCATGAAGGAGCCAAGATATAAAGAGATTTTGAGTGCAAAAGCTATCTCGATAGATGAGAGGAATGTCGTGAACTTGGACCCATATTGGTTTGAATATGAAGGCATGGTCCTTGGGGGGTTTCTGAGCTTCCTCCGTTTGAAGCACAATCAGTGAGTTGTCAAAAATCCATGCCCCATGGTTGATAATGTCTCCAACATCATCATCCTTCTTGATCTCGAACATAAAGATGTTTTTACCAACACTACTAACTTTGAGTTGGCTGCCAAGCCTTACCAATGTGGATTCCATGGCCCATATGTTAGTGGATCGAAGAGAGAAGAGCTTGCCAATGATAAAGCCATCATAAGAGTGGGAACTATTCACCGTAAAAAGATCATCAAGACCCGTGGAGAAAGTCTCGTCCGTAGATAGAGAGAGGTTGACACATTTGGTGGCGATCTCGTTGACTTGATCCTCCACATATGTAGTCGTCATGCCTGATCTGTACGAGATTGTGGTGAGGCAATTAGTGTTTGGATGGTCGGATGTTGAGAACAAGGGGGAGTGATTTGGGTGCGATGGGAAGATGAATCAACCACATGCAAATGGAAATGATGAGAAATGATTGGTTTTTGGTTTCCTAGGAACTGATTGGGAAAAGAAACCAGCTAGCAGTCCAGAGGATGATGTGTCTGTTGTGCAAAATAGTGATTAAACTATCTTGCTAATTATGGGTTGTGAATCCAGTCATTGTAGTCCAACAAGGTCGTATCCACATGGACTTTGTAACTATCTAGTTAATTATAAGCTTGATAATTGTGCAAGAAGATATATACAAAAGTGCATAAATGTAAATTGGGTTTTTGAGATTTTATTTTAATAGATGGAAACAAGAAAGCGATAAAACTAAATTAGCTAATCTAAGATAGGTGTATACCTTGGGATAGTGGGGATCTCCTAAATCACCCAAATATGATCTCATTTTTGCCTCATTAAGTTGTCTATTAGAGCTAATGTAAAGATTCTCCGAATCATGGAACAACCAATTCTTACCTAATTAACCAAACCTCTTAATCAAAGAAGGACTAAGTCACTAGGTAGCATTAAGCATAAGCTCTTAAATAATATCCCTAGGATTTTACCCCCAAATCAAGAGTGTTAAAGTTAGGGTTTATCCCCAATTTGTCTAATCCCAAGCTTAAGACATAATTTTGCAAGGAATCACAATAAATGCAATATGAGATCAAATCTAAAGCATTAATTAAGCATTGATGATGATAAAAATAACTACAAAAGATGAGTTAGGTTTACAAGAGAAATTTGAGGATTTTGGGGAGAAACCCCATCCCAAGTATACAAGAGTTCACCCAAACATGGAGAATAAAACAAGAGAAAAGGGATAAGAGGAAGCCATTAATGGAGCTTGGAGGGAGTGATTCTCTTCTTCTCCTTCCTCTTCTTCTCCTCTTTTTTTCTTATTTTCTCTTCTTTTGCATTGCCTAGAGTCCTGCTCCCGAACTCCCTCTCTCTCCCCTCTTTTTCTGCTTTTAAAATCTGAAATCTGGGCAAATTTTCGTTCAGACCGGCCCACAGGGGCGGTTGGCCTGGGGTGATCTGGACCAGAGGAAAAAATACTCGAACAAAACTGACCCGACCGCCCCACAGGAGCGGTCCGACTAGGGAGGTCCGGGCCAAAAGCAAAACAAATACTCTATCTTCTTCGTTATAGCTCCGATTTTGGATCCATTTGCGCCCACGCGTTTATCTTTTCATGTACTTTATTTCTAGCTATATTATTCCTACTGTTTCAATAATAGTTTTGTAAAATACCAATAAACACAAAACTAGAGGAAAACTAGCTAGAGTGAAGAAATGAACATGAAAAGTGTTGATAAAACATTGATAAAGCACATGAATATACTTCTAAAACATGTTCATTTATTCACTCATCACACCCCCAAACTTACCTTTTTGCTTGTCCTCTAGCAAAACCAAGCACCCAAGCAAGTAAGGAATGTTCAAGACTAACAAATACTAACATGAATTGTCGGATAAGAGAAGAAACAAAAAGTGATTAAAACCTTTGAAGACTGTGAACCATCTCTTAGTGATGGCATGGGTGTGCTTAAGACAAAACAAAATCTAGAGTTTCGGGGTATGATCCGGAGTGCTTCAAAGTTCTAAAGATTAGGTAACTTGGAGAGCTTTTACCATGACCAACTTCTCTCAAGAATGGGCATTTAGAAGAAAACAAAGGAAAAATAGATTTATGCATTTGTTTCACTTTTGCATAAGAGTTGAAAAGATAAAATTTTGGCATCAAACCTTTACATTTAAGAACTCTCAATTCTCATTGTTGGTTACCAATGGCGACTCACAAGTCCCTTAAAGAATTTTTACAAAGAAGCGCCCCTTAACAATCCCTAAGAGAGAAGACCAAAAGAACCCCTGAGCAATGAAAATCTAACCATATAAGATCACTTGGACACACCGCATGTAAAATGCTCCTCAAAAGCAATCAAAAAAAAAATTTGAGCAATTATCCCACAATTCATAACAGTATTTGTTCTTAATGAGAACAACTCACAACAAAAGGGTCCAAGTTTTTTATTTTGGACAAATGCAAGATAAGCAGATGGATTAAACATTTAAGCATAAAATTCACCGAAAAGGTCACTCCCCCACAGTTAACTTGAACAATGTTCTCATTGTTCACCAAACAAACCAGGAAAGGTTATAAAAGACCTTTTTCAGAAAGCAAATAAAGAGAAAATGCATGGGACACAAACAACATTATAACACATAAGCTATGCCCACTGACAAAATCAAGCAAATCAAAATGAAGGAAGAGAAATGAGAGTGTCAAAATAAAAGAAACTAGTACTCCCCTGAGATTGTTGTTGTTTGCATTTAAGGAACTCCCCCACACTTGAGCTTTAGCCTCAATTAGCGTAGCTTGGTTGCGGTGTGGACTTTAATTGCACATGCATAAAAAACTAAAAGCAGCCAAACTACAAAGGGGTTAAGAGTTAGCAAAAGAAATGTCAAAGGAGAACTTAAAAATGAAAATAAAGGAAAATGAAAGAAA
This sequence comes from Limonium bicolor, assembly GCA_023374045.1. Lineage (NCBI taxonomy): Eukaryota > Viridiplantae > Streptophyta > Magnoliopsida > Caryophyllales > Plumbaginaceae > Limonium > Limonium bicolor. The sequence goes on along the minus strand of CM041779.1, from coordinate 121,029,197 downwards.
TTCATTCGGGTTGCCTCCCGGGAAGTTGCCCATCTTTAAGGTCTTTAGCTAGACCATACCACCTTGAAGTCCTCCAGGATCAAAAATGAATGTTGATGTGGGCTTCAACGGATGGGGGGCGGGCATCATTTTTCTTTAAAGAATGGCCCAAATATTGAGGTTGATGGTCCTTGGTGCGAGGATCATCTAGTGGTGGATACTCCTCTTCAAATTAAGGATGAAGACATCCTTATCTTCGTTGAGCGGTGCAGAGAGAACTCTGGGGAGGACTTTGTCTTCAAACTCTGGTCCGGGATCAAATGAGAAGGTGGCCTCCACACTTAGCGGGTGGACTTTATGCTTCCACCTTACATCATTTTTGCACATGTGGGGAAGACCTTGATCCTCCAGTTGAAGATCAAAGATAGATGGCTCCTCCTCCTCAAATTTGAGGATGTAAATGTCCTCAAATTCTTGATGAGGATCATGGGAAGAGCCTTGATGGAAATCAACTTCAGAGGTAGTTGGCTCCTTGAAGTCGATGATGGCACTCTCCTCTGATGAATCGGAGGGAGGCGATGGCTTCTCCTTCTCAAAGTTAAGGATGTAAGCATCCTCAGTGTCGTGGTAAAGCACACGGGGGCAGCCTCTATAATAATTAACTTCAAAAGGAGCAAGGGACTTCATGAAGTCAAAGTGGCACTAGTAGAAAAAATGTTTTTAATGACGGTTATTTTGCCTATATACCACGGTTAGGAACCGTGGTTTATGCTCGCGTCGCATATAGAAAATTGCCTATATACCACGGTTGACAACCGTCGTTTAAAAGAAGACTATATACCACGGTTTGCTATAACCGTCGTTTAAGACCGTTTTTGGACGCGGTCCTCACCGGTTTTAAACGACGGTTAAGGTTAGAACCGTGGTATAAAGTCCTTTTATACAACGGTTAAAGGTCAAAACCGTGGTATATTATGTATAAAATCAACGAATAAACCACGGTTATACATATAACCGTGGTTTATAGTCTATGAACTCTTTTTCAAAATCGCCGGCGATTTAGAAGCGCCGCTTCACAGATCTCAAACAGAGCAACATAAGAGAATGAAGAGGCTATAGAACATGTATGTCCCTTGTTTGCAATTTAGGGTTGCAAAATAATGAGTGAAGAAATCTGGCGTAGTATGTTCCTTGTTCACGGTGGGTTGCAAAATTACCGTGAGGAGAATGAGAATGAAGAATGGAGGCGTATGCCAGTTCCTTGTTCGCCGGTTATGGTTGCGAAAATTGCAGTGAGTGGAGATGATGCAGAGCATGTGTTCCTTGTTCTAGGTGTAAGCTGTAAAAAATACCGAAAACAAGAGAATGAGTGAGGACAGAGCATGTTCCTTGTGCGCTGGTTAGGGGTGCAAAAATTACCGTGAAGTTGAAGAGAATGAAGAAGAGTTGCAGAGCATGTTCGTCGGTTGGGTTCCAAAATTACCGTGAGGTTGAAGAGAATGAAGAAGAGTTGCAGAGCATGTTCATCGGTTTAGGTTCCAAAATTACCGTGACATTGAAGAGAATGAAGAAGAAGAGTTGGAGAGCTTCGTCGGTTTGGGTTCCAAAATTACCGTGAGAATATAAGAGAATAGATAGAAAGATCCGCGTTAAATTTGGGCCGAAAATTAAAAATCCCGCCTAGACTATATACCACGGTTGACCAAAAAACCGTGGTTTAATATAGTAAGATGTGCAATATAAATGACGGTTGCCTAGGAACCGTGGTATATAGGTACCCTATATACGACGGTTCTCCAAGAACCGTGGTATATTCACTATGGCGTGTACTATATACCACGGTTGCCTGGAAAACCGTGGTATATAAGTAACCAATATACGACGGTTTCCAAAAACCGTGGTATATGCACTCTGGCGTGTACCTTAAATGACGGTTTCTATGATAACCGTGGTTTATAAACTTTAAACCACGGTTTCCTTTTAACCGTGGTTTAAACGCCGTCATTAAAAACATTTTTTCTACTAGTGTGGGGACTCTTATCTGATAGGTCATCTTCAAAATCAAGTTGGTGGTTGAATGGCGTTGGATTTTCTGATTCACTCAAGGGGGGGAGAGAGAGGGCTACTCAAGTCCTCAAAAGGTTGCTTCACCTCTTGAATTGTTTCGCTCTCAAGTTGTTGCACATTTTGATCTAGTCGAGCTTGAACGTTCATGTTGATGCTGCTTTGATCAACAAGCATTGACTCTGCTGCGTGGTGCGTAAACTTGATGGAAGTGGTGAAATCCTCCATGAGAGCCTCCAATTTTGACATTACAACCGGACATTGAGAACGTTTATGGTCTCCTCCACATTCTTGGCATACAATCCATGGGTTAGCGACTTCTGTAAACTTATGATAGTCCTCCAATCTGGTTGGTCTACTCCCATCTGGTTGGTATCTTAAGATAAAATCTGCCATAATTTCCTCCAACCTAGAGCTTCCGACCTGACATTGAGAATTGTAATGGTTTCCTCCGCATCTCTCACACATAAACCATTGATTGTAGTTTTCTTGGCCATAAGAGTAGTCATTCCAACCTCCAGCTGGATCATAATAACCATCCATCAGCTTAAAGTTCCTACAAAGAAAAGAAAAAAATTATACACAAAAGGGAAAATAAGGAAATGAAAAATATGCACAAAAACTAAAAAGATAATTAACCAGATAGTTGGACCGAAGTCCCCGGAAATGGCGCCAAAACCTTGTTGCGTAAAATAGTGATTAAACTATCTTGCTAATTATGGGCAGTGAACTCAGTCACTGTAGTCCAACAAGGTCGTACCACAGGGACTTCGTAACTATCTAGTTAATTATAAGCTTAGTAAATGTGCGTAAATGTAAATTGGGGTTTTTGAGATTTTAGTTTGATAGATGGGAAACAAAGAAAACGATAAAACTAAACTAGCTAATCTAAGATAGGTGTGTACCTTGGGATAGTGGGGATCTCCTAAATCACCCAAATATGCTCTCATTTTCGCCTCATTAAGTTGTCTATTAGAGCTAATGTAAAGATTCTCCAAATCATGGAACAACCAATTCTTACCTAACTAGCTAAACCTCTTCATCAAAGAAGGTCTAAGTCACTAGGTAGCATTAAGCATAAGCTCTTAAATAATAAGCCTAGGATTTTACCCCCAAATCAAGAGTGTAAAAGTTAGGGTTTATCCCCAATTTGTCTAATCCCAAGCTCAAGACATAATTTTGCAAGGAATCACAATAAATACAATAGAAGATCAAATCTAAAGCATTAATTAAGCATTGATGAGGATAAAACAACTATAAAAGATGAGTTAGGTTTACAAGAGCAATTTGGGGATTTTGGGGAGAAACCTCATCCCAAGGTATATAAGAGTTCACACAAACATGGAGAAGAAAACAAGAGAAAAGGGATAAGAGGAAGCCATTAATGGAGCGTGAAGGGCGGTGAGCTTCTCTTTTTTTTCTTTCTCTTCTTCTTCCTCTTCTTGTCCTCCTTTTTCTCTTCTTTTCTCTTCTTTTGCGTTGCCTGGAGTCCTACTCCTGAACTCCCTCTCTCTCCTCTCTTTTTTTGCTTTTAAAATTTGAAATATGGTCAATTTCCGTTCGGACCACCCCACAGAGGGGGTCAGCCTGGGGCGGTTCAAACTAGAGGCAAAAATACATGAACAAAATTGACCCGACCGCCTCACAGGGGCAGTCCGCCTGGGGAGGTCCGGACCAGAAGTAAAACAAATGTTCTATCTTCTTCGTTATAGCTCCGCTTTTGGATCCATTTGCGCCCACATGTTTGTCTTTTCATCTACTTTATTTCTAGCTATGTTATTCTTCCTGTTTCAGCAATAGTTTTGTAAAACACCAATAAACATAAAACTAGAAGAAAACTAGCTAGAGTGGAGAAATGAGCATGAAAAGTGTTGATAAAACATTGATAAAGCACATGAATATACCTCTAAAACATGCTCATGTATTCACTCATCAGTGTCGCAAAGCCCTCTTTGTAGAAAAAGAATTGTGCACTATCCCCCTTTGTTATTATTGTTATACAAGGCTATATTGAAAGAACCAAATACATGGTATAGATGATATACATACAGATGTTTGTCTCATTAAAAATTTTGACAAAAATAATTAATGGTAAAATCTTGGTAAGACAATAAAAAATACAATTAACCTCGTTAAGCTGATGAAAAAAAAACTTCCAACGTATTTGAGCTTAAATTAATGCATGAAAACCACTTACTTTCCTTCTCATTTTCTCAAAAACACTTAAATGTATTCTTATAAATTTTTTAGGTACAAATGCGGATGGAAGGACTAGAGGGACCCAAGTAAACAAAGGAAATGCTCAACCCCAAGCTTGGTCTTGTCAAGCCTGAGTGTGTCCTCATTCGACATTTGGACAAGAGATGTGGCCAAGGTTGTGAAAAATGGTACGGGAGTTCAATACAGACTACTGAGAGTACGTGATACAGAGGTATCAATACGGATAAAATGAGGAACTAGTACGGATGAAATATTATATATTTACATAACAAAAAAAGTTATAATAAATATTTACAAGTATGAAATATGTTCCACTTTGTACATAATATTTGTATTTGTTATTAATACCTTAAAATTGTATATGTATATATATAAAGTTATCACATTAACCATACGAATTTTGTAGAAGTTATGTTGAATGATATAATAATAATTTACATAAGTAAATTTTAAGAAAAAGTCACAATACTACTAAGTAAAAAAGAACAAAAAATAGTAGGATATATAAAAGTTATTGGTATAGTTGTAATTTTGCCCTCACAAATATTAAATTTATAGTTAATAGTGGTGGTGCTTATATCATATTTTTTTAAGTAAAACCTTATATAAGGTCAACATTATTTTCATTTAGATATTTAATAGAAACATGATTCTTCTTTTTGCTCCTGTTAATCATTGTTTTAATAGTTTATACCTTCTTCTTTAAAAATACGGTAAATACGGAAATACAGATGATCATATGGTCGTACACCACTGCGAGATGGGGGTGTTCGACGAGACGGATTTCTTACGACCGTATCAATATGTTTCATTGTAAAAACGGGCGATACGTCGTATAAACAGCTATTGTACCGGTTTTCACAACCATGGCAGAGCAACATGTAGATCAAGGTACATCCAATCCTTACCCGGCCCAAGGTTGAATCAGGGAACGAGGAATGAGTTGGGCATCCACGAGGTGACTCCAGGTTTGTTAGATATCTAACACATGGATCAAGAACTAATCCATTTGCCACCAACTATAAGATTAGGGTCGTCCTTCATTTCAAAAAACTATAAATAGGTAGCTCATGATTTTGCTTTTCGTTGCACCTTAATTTGTGGATTCCTCCTGTCTTTCTCCATAGAGCATCTCTATAGGTTTACTAGAGAGTTCTTTTATATTTTGTCTTCCTCTTTTAATGAAACAGTTATGGAAAGTAGTTGTTATTCTCTATTTTGAGGTGATGATGTGATGAATTTTCCAAATTGAACTTGTGATTAATAGTAGTTTTCTCTACTGTGATATACTTATTACATTTACTTAATCCTCTAGTGATTTGACTCTTACCGAAGATTCATAAGACAAATATACAAACCAATAGCCCAACGTAAATATGTTAGAGCCCAATGGTTTAGATCGGCCCACTTTATACATAGTCTAGACTCCAAAATATCTCTGTACAGAATATCTCTGTAGTAACCCTACTATATATAGAAAACTCTGCTCATCAATGTAATAGTGAATTAGACAATACAATACAACGTGAATATTCATTGCTTCATCTATTATAATCTTTATGGTATCAGAGCCAATTGGCGCTTTCTAGCCACGTTTTCTGTGCCCATGGCGTCTTCACCCGTCTTGGAATCATCCACCGTGAGTACCTTCACTAGCTCCGTTTTCTCCTCGAACAATTCTGGTTCCAGCTCTGCGTCATTCTGTTTCTATGCCGTCATTAATCTCTCCCATATCCAATTTTATCAAATTAACTTCTGAGAATTATCCAACACGGAGAAGGAAAATCGAGCCCTATTTGCGTGGGCATGGACTGTTTGGGTGGATAGACGGATCCAAAACCAAACCTCCTGAACTCGTCAATGGAGAACCAAATCCAGAGTTTCTCACCTGGAATCAGTACGATCAGATGATCATTTCTGTTATCAACACTTCTCTCTCTAAGTCTATTATCGGGAATGTTGTTGACTGTGATACTGCAGCAGCTACTTGGACTGTTCTTAAGAATATGTTCTCCACACAATCTGCTGCCCGTGCTCTACAGGTTAGAGTGCAACTCGGCAATACCAAGAAGGGTGCCGACTCTGTCACTGAATACTTCAAGAAGATGAAATCCATGGCAAATGCTCTCTCTACTGGTGGTGAGCCATTAACCGATTCTCAATTCTGCTCTTACTTAATCTCTAGTCTAGGGCCTGAATACGAAGTTGTTCAAGCGACGCTGACCATGCGCCCTGATCCTCTCACCTCTGAACAAATTTTTAGTGCCCTATTATCTCACGAATCCCTTCACGCATCTCATCCACTCACTCTCCGCTAGCTGCTAATTCCACCTCCACTCAGTCTTCAAATCGTAACAGCCACAAAAACAAATACTCGAGAAATGACAAATTTGGTGGGAGGTCGTGGGAACAATCGTGGATCATCTTCTGGTGGTCGCTCTTCGCATACTCAGACCACTTTACTGGGCACACCGACACTCGTCCTCAATGTCAAGTTTGTCATAAAATGGGTCATACTGCTGCAGTGTGCTATTTTCACTACAATCACGCATATCAGCCCAACCCTCCTCGTCAATTTCATGCCAACTATACCTCCTATTCCACTCCTGACCTCAATTGGTACCCGGATACAGCGGCCACAGATAATTTCACCAATCAGATGACAAACCTGAGCCTGGAGAGTCAGCCTTACTTAGGCCAGGAAGACGTTCAACTTGGCAACGGTAAATTTTTATCTATTCACAGTGTTGGCAAAGGGTGCATTGCCACTTCAGTCCGGTCTTATAACCTGTCAAATGTTTACTATGTTCCATCACTGAACAAAAACTTGTTATCTGTGCGTCGGTTTACTACTGACAACGATGTGTATCTTGAATTTCATCCAACATTTTTCTTGATAAAGGATCAGCAAACGGGGACAGTTTTTCACAGAGGAGGGCTTAAGAATGGCATATATCATCTCTCCTCCAACAGTAAACCTCTTCGTCGTAGCAGCAGTTCTTCTCCATAGTTTTCTGTCACCAGTAAAGCAGCTCCAACCATATGGCATCTCCGTCTCGGGCATCCTTCATCGCGAGTCACTCAGTTAACCATAAATAAATATAGTCTACCTGTTACTAGTTATATGTTGTCTTTCAAACATTGTGTTGGTTCTTTTAAAGGAAAGATGCATTCCTTACCGCACCCTAGTAGAGATACTGAGTACTCTAAACCCTTTCAACTTGTTTTTGCCGATGTATGGGGACCGGCACCTGTTTTGACACAATCTGGTGGGCGATACTATTTGGCTATTGTCGATGCTTTTACTAAATATGTGTGGTTGTTTATCATATCTGTCAAGTCCAGTGTGACTAAACTGTTTCAGGAATTTATTGCCTATGTTAAAAAACAGTTCAATGCTGAGATTCTATCTATTCAAAGTGATGGTGGTGGTGAATTTCAATCGCTCACTAGACTGCTTAAAGAATATGGTATTCAGCATCGCCTGACTTGCCCATACTCTCATGCTCAGAACGGGATTGTCGAAACTCGGCATCGACGTATAGTTGACAAAGGTCTTGCGTTACTTGCTCATGCCTCATTACTGTATAGCTTCTGGGGTTCAGCTTTTGTCACTGCTGCTTATCTGATAAATCGCACACCATCGACTGTGCTGCAGCAAAAGAGTCCTTATGAAGTGTTGTTTGGGACCATCCCTGATTACTCACATTTGCGTGTATACGGCTGTAGCTGTTGGCCTAATATGCGACCCTTCAATCAAAACAAATTCTCGTTTCGATCCACACAGTGTATCTTCATTGGCTATTCTCAAAACAGCACTGGTTATCACTGTCTTGATCCTGTTTCTGGTCGAATTTTTACCTCCAGGGATGTTTTATTCCATGAGGATAACTTTCCATACAATGCCAATTGTACGACATCCCCTTCAAACTGATTCAACACCTGCCATCTTTCTAGCACAGCCATCTGTCCCTGCCACTGCATCACATCGACTAAGTCCCTCACAAGCTGATAATACCGACACAAACACATTTCCACCAACAGAATCATCATCTCATAGCCTCTCCATCGTGCGCATCAGGAATCTCCATCCTACTCCTCCTCACCTGTTCTTTCCACTCTCCTGCTACCTCTTCTTCTCTACCGCAACCTGCCCCTAATCCTCATCCTATGATTACCCGTGCAAGGAACCATATACACAGACCATTAATCAGACACGATGGAACGGTGCCTTGGCCACATGCCAATCTTACTGAAACCAGTCTGTCTGAAATCCTTGATGAGCCCACCTATAAAGAAGCCCTTGTCCATCAATGCTGGCGACAGGCGATGCTAGCTGAATTTGAAGCCCTTCTTCGCACCAACACTTGGACTCTTGTCCCGAAACCACCACAGGCCAACGTACTTGGAGCTAAATGGGTACTTTGCACCAAATAAAATTCAGACGGCACTCTTCAAAGGCGAAAAGCGCTTTTGGTTGCACGCGGCTACACTCAAACTGTTGGTATAGACTTCAACGAGACTTTCAGTCCTGTGGTGAAACCACCACCGTTCGTCTTATCCTTTCTCTTGCTGTCACACATTCCTGGCCAATACACCAGCTTGATATACAAAATGCCTTTCTCCAGGGTGATCTTCAGGAGTGCGTTTACATGTCTCAGCCACCGGGGTTCTTGTATCCTCTCTATCCCGATCATGTCTGTAAATTACAAAAATCAATCTACAGGCTGAAGCAGGCTCCGAGAGCTTGGTTTGCCAAACTCAGCGATGTTTTAATCTCCTTGGGTTTCAGAGATTCCAAAGCAGATACATCCCTATTTATCTATCAAAATCATGGTGAAACTCTTTATGTGCTCGTATACGTCGACGATATAATACTGGCTAGTAACTCACTGGTCATCATTTCTAAGTTCATCGCTCGACTGTCCACCATTTTTCCAGTTAAAGATCTTGGTGCTTTGCATTATTTTTTGGGCGTTCATGTTCGACGGAATCCCGCTGGCATTTATCTCTCTCAGGAGCGCTATATTCTTGATCTTCTACAGAGAGCAAATTTATCCAAATCTCATCCTGTCGCCACTCTCATGTCATCCAGCACCGCTTTATTTGATACTTCATCTTCTGCCTTTACTGACATTAAACAATTTCGGGCATTTTGGGTGCGCTGTAGTATCTTACCCTAACACGTCCTGACATCAACTTCACTGTGAATCGGCTATGTCACTATATGCATCAACCGAAGGAGGTTCATTGGAAGGCTTTAAAACGTGTTCTGCGCTATCTCAATGCCACTAAACGTTTGCACTTCTTCATCTCAGCCAATTCGGGCCTCAATCTCTCTGCTTGCGCTGATGCAGATTGGGCAGGAAGTAAAGAAGATTGTCGATCCACTACTGGTTATTGTGTATATCTGGGCACAAATCTCTTCTCCTGGCAGTCGAAGAAGCAACCGACTGTTGCAAGATCCACAATTGAAGCTGGGTACAGGGTGTTAGCAAACCCCACCTGTGAATTGATATGGATCCAGCAACTAATGGCTGAGCTTGGCATTTTCCTTCATACACCGCCAGTATTATGGTGTGATAACTTGGGTGCAACCTACTTGGCTGCTAATCCTGTTTTTCACTCGTGTTAAACATGTAGTCCTGGACTTTCACTTTGTACAAGAAAAGGTGGCCAACAAGAGTCTAGCAACAAATCATCAGATCTGCTGATATATTGACCAAGACACTCTCTGCTCCAGCATTTCAAAGAAATCGTTCCAAACTCCAGCTTGTGGAGTCAGGGGCGGACCGAGGCGGGGTCCTGAGGGTCCCGGACCCCATAGCTTTTCTGATAATAAAAAAGAGAATTTTTTAAAGTATAGTTTTAATAAAATAAAATTGTGTAAATACTGAAAGTTGATAATAATTAGTGGTAGAGATATGTTCCTATATGTGAGGTTGTAAGTTCAATCATTGTCAACCTATTTTTAGTTTTAAATGTTATGGAACAAAATTCCTTCTTTGATCTCATGTTAAAGTCTAACCCCATCAAGTAATATGTTTTAACTTTTTAAAAAATGAGTCTAATTTACAAATACTACATACTTATTTAAAATTTAATATTACCTTAAATTTTGATATATATATATATAATGCTCAATAAATTTATGACCACACACTTATATACCTTCAAATTTAATATATGTTAATGTTGAAAAAAATTTGGACCCCATAAGATTTTACTTCTGGGTCCGCCACTGTGTGGAGTTAGAAACGAGGGAGGATAAAAGACAAATATACAAACCAATAGCCCAACGTAAATATGTTAGATCCCAATGGTTTAGATCGGCCCACTTTATACATAGTCTAGACTCCAAAATATCTTTGTACAGAATATCTCTGTAGTAACCCTACTATATATAGAAAACTCTGCTCATCAATGTAATAGTGAATTACCCATTTAAGTAACCATCGTGGATAAGAAAGAATCTAAAAACCAAAAGAATTCAGAACATATATATTAGGATTGACACCCAGAGGTTAATATTCGAATCTAAAATAAAATTGTGACATATGAGTAACTTGTTGCAATAAGATTATGGGTTTAAAGCAACAATTCGACTAATTCGCACAAAGAGTGTCAATTAGAACTTACAAATCATGAAAATGACCTATGATAAAAATGATATCTATTATATCACTTTAGGAAACTAGGCTAATAACCACATAAGGCTACAAACGTGGATTGTTAGACATTTACTGTATCCCAAGTGATCTCATCCTGCTTCTCTTTTAGTTAATTAGTTAAGGATGACTACTAATTACTATATCCATATCTAAGCCAAATTTTACATTTATCCGAACGTGGACAACTTGTATGCATCCATGTGTTTTTTCGTTTGAGATAGTTCAATTGTTATGTCAAATTGTACATTTCTCTATTTTATCAATGATTGTACAATTTAGCGAGACTAGTTATACACTGTTTTAAAATCTACTATATGCTTTAAAAATTATATTTTCATAATGATAGAAATATATTTACCCATATTGACCAACTTATAATATAGGAGAAAATTACAATCCCACCCATGATGTTCGGTGAAATTACACCCCATCCACGAGGTTTCAAAAATTACTTTGCCCACCTATATGATTTTCTCTGTTTTACATCCGGTAACTTTTCTAATATTTGATCAACTTAAAAGATACTTAAATATTATCTAAAATTAATAAAATTTTACATGGATGATACTAAAGTGTTATATTTTTGTCCAATGTCAAATCCAAAGTTTTTAAAGCTCGTATATGACCTGTTAGACCCAATGAAAATACGTTGAAATCACATGTTTAATTAGGTCCCACGGGTCACATATGAGCTTAAAAATCTTTGAATTTCACACTACACTAAAATATAAACCTTAGTATCATCATGTCATGTAAAAATTTATCAATTTTGAACAACATTTTTAAACATCCTTTAAGTTGATCGATATTAGAAAAGTTGTTAGATGTAAAATAGAGAAACCACATCAGTAGGTAAAATAATTTTTGAAACCTCAATGGTGGGATAAGTAATTTCACCAAACGTCATGGATTGGATGTAATTTTTCCTAAATATAGACGAGACGAGAGGTCAGGATTTTAGTGTTACTGTGACGGGAAACATTTTTTGACACTATTAAAACATTATGATATTTAATATTTTAAAAAATTATAAGAACGTAGGCGGGGAAGGGGGCACTGCTCCATTCATTTTACAAATGTAATAATTGTATATTTTTTTACTTTTTCAGAATTGTTTCATTCAATTTTTTTACTGAGAAACTAAAACAATAATGATGAATTTGTGACAAAAGATTATAGATTATTAGTTGGTGGTCATGAGCGTCTACCCTAACTTTTTGGTGTATTGAGATAAAGACACTTAGGTCATCCACATCAGAGTTTTTTAAAGAATTCTTACGACACAAACAAACAAAGATAAAAGGAAAAAAGATGAAAACGGATACTCTAGGAGAACCCTATATTTTCATTGAAAGAGAGTGTGAGAAAAGTGAATAAAATATAATATAAAAAAAATGTGTTAGCTTTTTACTGCTGGATGGCCTTATAACATATAGTTACAAGTGGACTTTGAGTCCCAATACTTAATCAGAACTTTGATAGCTCACTCTCACTAATAACTAAAGATTGATAATTGTCCCAGAGAACTTTGATAATGGCTTATAATCTGTTGTGGATAGCGATTGTTAGTAATGATTGTTGCGAATTGTTTGGAAGCGATTTTGTCTAAACAAATATAATTTTTGACCTTCATAAGTGGCATGCAAAAATCTTTCGCACAAAACAGTACAAATGATCCCATAAGGTCCGAGGAACAGAGAAGTACAGGATTCACTGTGAACAACTATCCCACCTTATTTGCATTTCTCTTCCTCTTCCCTTCCCTGATTCCGGGCAGAAAGAGCGCGGTACTGGTTGCCTTGCCGTACTTTAGTCATTTAATTGGGCACTCGTGCGAAATGAAATTGAATCTACCCCCATTTGGAACCCAACCATGACTGTCCCTTCTCTTCAGTGACCGACTTCATTCACTGTGACAGTCCAAATTCGAGATTTTGGAACGGGTAATGATTCTCTGCTTGTCATGTCCTTGAAGATCAGTTTTTCCTCTATTCTAGGTTCATATTATTTGAAGAATCTGTTGTGAGAATCTATTAACTGCACTTTGTCCAATTAATGCATTCTCTCCGTCAAGGAATTTCATGTGTCAAAATTAGACCAAAATAGATTCCAGATTACTGATTTTACACATTATAAACATAGCAGTTGCTTGATAAAATGGTACACGTTGATGCCAAGAGCATGATGACCACATAGCCAGCGACTCTTCTGCTGCAGCGGTTAAAGCATTTCTGTAATAGTCATAGCATGCAAGCAAAGTATAGACGATGAAACCTGCATATGGGGTAATCCAAGATGAAATGAAACGAGACGCATGTGGGGTCTTAGAAGCTCATAACACAAGAGGGTACCTGGAATTTACAGTTAAAAATCAGCAATCATTTTGATTTCATCATAGCATTATCCCTTGATCTCCAACTCTGATATAGAGTGCAGTGGCAACAGGAAGTAAGGTGGTGGATTTCAACGAATAACATGCCAAAATAGGGAATTAAGACATTCACAAGGAAAGTGAATTCAACTATACAAATTTTTTTTTGTTTTTTGGGTTCTCTCTCACGCTCTCCTTCCTCCACTCACATTTTCTTATTTTTTAGTTCTTAAAGTTGAATTCAACCTCTATTATAGATGCCCTTATAGAAGACCGCGGGGACCAAAGGTTCACTGAGTTTGGTTTGGATTTGCTGTGTAACGTACATCAGGAAGAATAAGATCAGATCGGGACAAACTTTTTTTTTTTTTTGGGGGGGGTTTGCAAAGATGGAAGTACATAAATTAACATTTTCAATTCTGTAGCCAACTAGTAACTTACCGTGGATCGCAGGAAAGAAAGTTGTGGACATTAATCAAAAGTCTGAGCTCATTGCCATTCAGCCCATCTATCTGCACCCGATGATTTCTTCCTCACACTTGACGGCCCACCCTGCTTATCAGGGGCATCATGCCATACCCACTCCATCTATAATTGATGCAATAAAAGGAAGATTAAACGATACATGACATGTTTTAAACCAGGGACAGTGAAAAAACAGACAACAGAAATCAGAGTGCATGCATATCTTCAAACATTTTGGATTTAGAATCAAAGAGAGCCACTCAAAAGAACATGAAACTCAGCTGCTCTTATTGCGGTCATGATTTTTCCTTGTGATGTAAACGATTGAAGAATTAAAGATCAGTTTCATTCCGAGATTGCAAGAGCTATGCAGTTAAAGAAGACCAGGATAACCAACTGAAAGTGTGTGTGAGAGAGAGAAAGATGGGACTAAGGTTGACTCACCCCTCCGACGATGACATTGTCACCTTCCTTGATACCACGGTTAATCAGAGTCCGGTTCACACCACATGCATCCAGCACATGTTGGAATCTTCTCTCAGAATCAACATATCTGCTTTCACAACCATCAAGTATTACTGTGTATCAATTGAAATCCTTCACAAAGTGAGTCCCTTCTTTTGCGGGGAAACAGCCTAATCAAACCAGACTCAAGAGAGTAACATCAACATATCAGGGGAAACAAAGAACAAAATTTATCATATCTTGCCTCTCTATAGAACAGACAAAATTTACGTGACAAGCCAAGATAAATGTTCAAAACTGAAATAGAAGAAATACCTATAATATAATATGTATACAACAGCAAAAAAAAAGATAAAAACTCATTACGAGAAACTAAAGCCAAAGTGGACCACATTCATTCGAAAAGGCTAGTAGAGACTTTGAGGTGGATGTGCCACAGTTCAAGAGTGTTTAAGCGAACATGTACAGTTTTTATTTTTTGTGAAAGATTAAAACAGGACTATTAATATAAATGAAAGCACATGTAATTGTAAAAGTTTCTTTGATCATGATGCTTGAGCTGCACGCTCCCTCTTAGGATTAATGAATCAGTATGGTCTACGTTTTGAAGTGTTATACACTCAAATCAGATTGTATCCAGACTTCACAGCAATCCATAACGAGGCCTCATTATTTCTTTTACCATTCTTACAGCTTTCAACCATAAAATCAACAGCAACTCCTAAATAGAGCTGACATCTCCAGAGGACTTACCTCATATACCAAAGGCTCACAACTAATCCAACAATAACCACATGTTAGCGCGGTATATTACAAGTAAATCATAGAAGAGACTATAAAGGCTAGTTAGTCATTTAATATACCCTTGCACAGCAAGCTATCACTCTAGCCTTGGCTATAAATAAAGAGTATGTTTCATTGAGGAGAGGTATCGGTGAAGTTGGATGTGAAATAGCCTTGAGCTGAGCAGAGTTTATCCTAGGGGCAGAGATCTCAGTGGCTGATGAGATCTACCCTTGTCATACCTTCACTAAACAGCTCTTAGTGGCCAATTCCTCTTTTGAAGCCTAATCCTCGCTAAGAGGCCAAAAGTACTACCTAACAGAATAATTCCCCAGTGCCTACTGCAAATTATTCCTTCGCTTTATGTACTAGGACTAGTCATTTACTAAACTACCCTTAGCTACCAAGATTTATCATTACTAATCCCCTCGGACAAGCTTGTCCGAGAGGTTGGAAAAAGAAGGCTACAGTGTAGTGCGCTCTACCAGTTGTCCGCCATGGGTCCATAAGATTGACTCTAGTGGATTTAAATCACCAGTAGAGTTACCATCCACCCACATGTCTTCCATGGCCACTGTAGGCCCCACCTCAGTCTTCATTATCAGCCCAACACCTTACACCTGACACCTGCACTGTCGCACCTAGAAGATAATCCTCTTTCTGGACTCAGATTGAATCCCCATCATTGAGATCAAGTTCCATCTCCCAAACCAGACAAGAGGTGAACTACACAAATGGCTTGAAGATCCTGAGTCAGCTGTGTCACATCTCATTCATTCTGACCAGAACAGATGTCGAGAGAAAAAAGGAACGGGCCAGGGTAAAAAAAAATGCCAGTCAAATCTCCATCTAATTGCTACCCACTCAAGAGTCACTTCCCCACCAACACCGCAATCAGTTAGCCATAACTGAAGGCTCATAGTCATATACCTGCTACTCCTGCTATAGCTTGATAAAGAACCGACCAACTTCTAGAAGAACCGACTAATTTTACCCGTGGTCAATTTGGTCTCCGTCCCAGAAACCAATTTCTGCCTAAGCTCTTGTTCAACCTTGGTAACGAGAGAACATTAGCAGCAAGCGTCTTGCTCCTCTTTTCAATCTGTTTAGCGAGTTGTTTTTATGCAAGGACTGCTGGCTAGAAGCGATTGGACTCTGGTGAACTCACCGGAAAAAGCTAGCCTGCCTGAAAGCTCTTGAAGAACAAACAGAAGGTTTAGGGGGAAATAGGGTAAGGGATTAACCTAATCTTCACAATTTGATTACCAGGTATGTGGATCGTTTTCTTCTCTCTATGTTTTCTTCTTTCTGGATTCATTTTCTCCTTCCTTCGATTAGGAAATTCTGGGAAAAAATTGAGATTACCCCAAGTCCCTAACTGGTTCATTATGTCTACCAGGTATGATCTTCCTCCGAGTCCTTCTCTTTTTCTGTTTTCTCTTCTCCTTCTTTGTTTGATCAATTCTTCTCTGCTTTGACCATTTTGTGGCCGAAGTTGTACCATATCCATTCGAGCCATCAGAAAGCCACACCCACCATATACTCTGCGGCCGCTTGGAATCTATCTTGTTCATCAGTGTTGCACGATGAGAGATAAGGATCAGCCTTTAGCAGCCAGCCTTGCGGGTCCTCCCCGTCAAAGATTAGAGGTTCGACGGCTTGTCACTAACTCTGTTACGTGTCGAGGAGTAACTCTCTCCCAAGACCTCAATGAGGACTGTTATTCAATCAATGCATACCAACAACAATACTGGAGCCAGTCTTAAGTACTACAGCCACCAGAAGTAACAAACTGTAACTACAATAACAAACTCCCAACTGATAGCTACTAGTTACAGCTGTCCCTCTCACTACTTATTTCGCTTACGTACATACACATTCCCATATCTCCTATTACTACTAGACAGAGGAGGCATAACATCACTCCCTCCCTGAATATTCGCCTTGCCCTCAAGGTGAAAGGTAGGAAATTGTTCCTTAAGAGCTGAAATCAAACATTGATGTTTCTCCTCCAAACACAGAGCCAGCCTCTTTAGTGTGATCTAGCTCCTCACCTGAGATCAGACATTGATGTTTCACCCCCAATACACAGAGCCAGCCTTCACCTTGATCTTGTATTGCCTTCAGTGTTGACTTAACTCCCCCTTTGGTGATGGAGAAGGAAGGATCTCCCTGTAGGTGCACTAATATCTTACCCCCACTGGAATTTAATTGATAGCTTCCTCCGGTTAGTTTGAGTGTTGCCTAGAGTGGCCAACCACTCAAAACCCAGAACTAAGTCCACCCCCCGCCAGATTGAAGGGAAGACAGTCCACTGAAAACTCCACATTCTGCAGTGAAAGCAGTAGAGCACGGAAAATTCCAGAACGGAATATAGTTTCTCCATTTCCAATCGTGACTCCAAAACGTACTGAATTGTCCAACACTAACTGTAGTCTTTTCACCAATTCATCAGAGACAAAATTGTGAGAAGCCCCACTGTCAATCAAGATTAGTACTTGTTCTCCCAGCACATGTCCCACTACTTTCATGGATTTTTGAGAAGGGAATCCCACTGATGACAACTAGGAAAGTTCAGCTTTGAACTGATCACCCGTGTCGCTAGAAATAGGAGAGGAAGGACAGATTTCGAATGAATGTTCCTCTCCGTCATCCCCTTCTGTCAACGACAACAGTAATCCCGCTATCTTGCATCTGTGCGCCGCATTCCACTTGTCCCCACAATGGAAGCATATCCCAGCAACCTCCATTGCTGCATCTCATCTTCTGGAATTCGCTTGAATTAATTCGAGGCAGTGGACATCGAGCTAGACTGAGTTGACGAAGACGATCCCGATTTAGGGATTGCTACTTCCCTAATTTGGTCGATGTGGTTGGAGCAGGGATTTGACCAGCTCAACTTCTTGGCCGATAATTCCACTGTACGGGACTCTCCTTTTCTTTGCTCTCATTCACCGCGCCAACCATTTTAGGACGTCTATACTCATTCCTCTCTTCTATCCTCTTCGCTGCCTTCATTAACCCAGGAAGATCTTGAATGTCAATTAGAATGAAATCTTTCTTAATTGCCTCTTTCAATCCACTTCGAAAGATCCCTTTCAACACCGCATCAGGCACTTCTGTCAAATGCGCAGCATAGAACTCAAACCTCCTCCTATAGTCTTCCACCGTCGTCTCTTGGCGAAGGTTGCACAAAAGGTCTAGTCGATCCCCCCCCCGAAGAACCGAAGCGTTCAATCAACGACTCCTTGAACTGCTTCCCATCGGAGAAGCCAACATAGTTGTTGTACCACTCAAACCATTGCAGAGCAGCACCGTCCATACAAACGCAGGCTGATCGCATATTCCCCTCCTCTCCGATTCCGCAAAGAGAGAAGTATCTTTCAGCTTTTCTCAGCCATTCTCACAGGTCGTCTCCAGAGAAAATTGGCAATTCCAGCTTCCTAACCTTGACTTCCCGATGTCCACCCTTCACGGCTGTCCCCTTTAGGCCCGGTTCAATGCCTGACCTTGCACCTCGCCAGTTTCTACTAAGGTGTGACGCGAGAAAGATTGGAGATATTTCTACATCTGCAACACGATAGCAGTGAGATTATCCATCTTCCATCGTACTCATCCATACGATCCCTCAACAACCCGTGTTCTTTCTCCAGCGAATCCATGGATGATTCTTTACCGCTGCGCGTTACAACCATCTACCGCCTGCTCAGCCAAAAGGCTTTGATACAAGTTGTTACATTTCGAAGAGTAACTCCATCCCAAACATCAATGAGGACTGTTATTCAATCAATGCATACCAACAACAATACCAGTGCCAGTCTTAAGTACTACAGCCACCAGATGTAAGTAACAAATGGTTACTACTATAACAAACTCCCAACTGATAGCTACTAGTTACAGTTGTTCCTCTCTGTAGAGTAATGAGAGGAATTGTGTGTATTATTGAGAGAACAGATACATATTTATACAAGGGGGTAGAATAATCTAGAAGGAAGATAAAGGAAAGAATGGTTGGGTTTCCTGACTGTTGGAATACCCCACTACCTAGGAAACATCATAATTAAATAATCTGCCTAATAAGTAAATAAATACAAGGAAATACAAATGGACAGAATACAACAGATTACGCAGAATGCATCTAATATTAATAACAATATTAATGACGACTGTTCAACACTCCCCTTCAAGCTGAATGTTGTTGTCATCCATTACAAGCTTGGAAATCAATTGCTGAAATCAAGAGCTGTGAAGACCTTTTGTTAGCACATCTGCAATCTGTTTCTCTGAAGAGATATAACTCAAATCAACAATTCATTCATTGTTCAAGTTTTCTCTAATGAAATGCCGATCTATCTCAATATGCTTGGTTTTTTCATTCTGAACAGGGTTTCTAGCTATCTTGATGGCTGATTGGTTGTCGCACTTCAGCTTCATAGCTCCCTTCCACTTTATTTTTAGATCACTTAGAATATTCTAGCACCACAGCAGTTCACATTAACCCTGTGCAAGAGAACGAAACTCAGATTCAGCTAATGATCTAGCAACAACACTCTGCTTTTTACTTCGTCATATTACTAGATTTCTGCCAAAATACATGAGGTAGATCTTCTATCTACTACTGATCCTGCGTAGTCAACATCTGTGAATGCTTCAAAAGTTAGTTCACTGTCCCTTTTGAATAAAATTCCTTTTCTTGGACTACCCTTAAGATAGTGAAGGATTCTGTAAGCTGCTGCGAGATAAGATTCTCTAGGATCACGCATAAGCTGGCTGATTACTAAGACGGGATAAGCAATGTCCGACCTGTGTGTGGGTAGATTAATTTTCTACAGAATTTTTGATATGTTTCTTTATCCACAACTGGATCATCAAGGGCTGCTCTAAGCCTATGGTTAGGATCAATGGGTGTGCGAGCTGGTTTAGAACCACTTTTCCATGTTTCCAGCAACAAGTCAATGATGTATTTTTGCTTTGAGATGAATATGCCTTTGGAGATCGTGCCACTTCAATTCCAAGGAAATATTTCAACTTGCCCAAGCTTGTAATTTCAAACTCTGATTCCAATCTTTTGCTCAGTTGCACTCTCTCATCCATATCATTGCCTGTAACAAAGATATCATCCACATATACCAAACATATAGTTACTCCCCCTGACGATGAATGCTTCATAAATAGGGTATGGTCCCTTGACTTTGCTTGTAACCTGCATTCTTCATCACGTTAGCAAATCTGCCAAACCATGCCTGAGGAGATTGTTTGAGGCCATAAAGGGCCTTCTTCAATTTGCACACTTTTTTGTAGAAGGTGGAGCAAAACTGGTGGAGTCTTCATATAGATTTCTTCTTCAAGGTCTCCGTGGAGAAAGGCATTCTTCACATCAAACTGTGATAGACTCCAATCAAAATGAGCAGCAAGAGAATAGAATTTGAACTGTGTTCATTTTGGCAATCGGAGCAAAAGTCTCCACATAGTCAATCTCATAGGCTTGTGTAAAACATTTAGCCACAAGATGAGTCTTATACCTTTCTAGGCTACCATCAATTTATATTTTAAAGTAAAGACCCATTTGTAGTCTACTACATTCTTTCCAGCAGGTCTATCCACAATTTCCCAGTGTGGTTCCTCAGAGCACTCATCTCTTCTTTCATGGCTTCCCTCCACTCCTTATGTTGAAATGCTTCAGTTATGGTTTTGGGTATAGGAATCTCTTGGATTTTGCCGAGGAAAAGCTTGTGTGCAGGGGAAAGTTTGAAAGTGGAGATGAATTTGGCTAATGGGTATAAGGGCTTATTGGTACACTCTCGAGTACCTTTTCTAAGGGCAATAGGAAGGTGAAGATCTGAATCAGGTGGAGGTAAGGAGGGTGAACAGGATGAAAGATTTGTGTGCTACATCCTTACCAAATCTGGTGTTGCATCCTCGGGACCTTCCTGTAGGTTGGAATCTTGGCCATGTGTCTGGTCAGGAACGGGTGCCCTTCTGCTGTAAGTTAGAGGAAAAAATGGGAATGATGAGGTGGATTTTTCTGTTTGTTCAACTGTGTTGTGCAATGGTGTGGTAGAGGTTTCTGTTTGCTCAATGGTGGTGTTAGGATTGTTGGTCGAGTCTGGTGTTGGAGTATATTCTTGTGGAGGCAATCTTAAAGGAGTCAAAGTGTGGAGAAGATGACTATCTCCTGTAGTAGTAGGTTGCAAAAAATGGTTTAGGCTCATCGAAAGTGACATCAGTGGTGACATAGGTTCTTTTGATGGTGGGATGGTAGCATTTGTATCCCTTTTGAGTTGCTGAATATCCAAGGAAGATGCATTTGAGAGCTCTAGGGTCAAGTTTCCCCTTTGAGTGTGTTGTGAATATGAACAAAGGCAGTGCAACCAAACACTTTGGGTTCAAGTCCTGGAGTTGGATGAAAATAAGGTGAAATTCTTTGAGGAAAGCCAAGAGACTTCTGTAGTGGATGACACGAGAAGGTAATCTATTATTAGGAAAGTGGCTATTAGAACAGCTTCCCCCCAATAGTGTTTGGGTGCATTGCCTTGGAAAAGTAAGAGCGCAAGCAACTTCAAGGAAGTGACGGTTTTCCCTTTCAACTACTCCGTTTTTTGTGGGGTGTAGACACAGGATGACTCGTGAATAATCCCATGAGTTTGAAGAAAAAGTGTCAATGTGGGGTGAAATAGTCCTTGGCGTTATCAATTCGAAACTCTTGAATTTTTTGTATTGAATTGATTGTGAATCATGAAGCAAAAGGTGGGAATGATATTGCTCACTTCAGATTTTTGTTTTAGGAGATAGACCCATGTGTTCTAGTACAATCATCAATGAAGGAAATGTACCATTTTGCACCAGAAAAGTTTTCCAAAGGAGCAGGACCCAAACATCACTATGAATGAGTTGAAAAGGGGATGCACTTCTTGCATTACTCAAAGGAAAGGAAACCCTAGAGTGTTTAGCTTTCATACACATTTCACTGATAAAATCAGCAACATTTTCCCTTGGAACAACTCAAGATACATATGCTTAAGAAGGCCAAATGGTGGGTGGCCTAATCTTTGATGTAACAACCAAAGGGCTGTGTTTGTGGTAGTGATGGATAAGGCTTGAGTTCGTTTTTCCTCGTACACCTCCAGAAAATACAGCCCGTTCCTTTCCTTAGCATGACCAATCTTCCTCCCCGAGTGTAGGCTCTGCAGAATGCACTCAGAAGGAGAGAAAATAGCATAACGATTAAGATTCTTGGTTAGCTTTGAAATGGACATTAGGTTAACAGATAAGGTAAGAACATGTAAAACAGATTTTAGTTCCAAGTTCTTTGAAAGGTAAACAGTCCCTTGTCGGCAGCAGGTACAAGGGAACCATTGGCTGTAATAATCTGTTTTGTGGTGGATTTATAGCAATGAAAATGGTTTTTAGAAAAAGACATGATCGGTGGCTCCTGAATCTAGTATCCAATTACTAGATTGGGTTTTATCTGAAGCATTACAGCATAAGGAGACCGAGTGATTACCTGAGAAAGAGAGAGAATAATTGCTAGATGAGTTACCGAGTGGCTATTTCTCAAGGGTTTTCATAAAGGCCTTGAATTTCTCAAGATCCGCAGCACTTAGCTCAGCTATTGTTTCTGTAGTTTCCTTTGAAGTTTCAGCTGCTAGGTTAGCTTGAGGATGAGTGAACTGCTGTTTTCATGTCCTTGAAGGGTTTTGTTTCCCTACAATTTCCAGCATCTATCCCGATTATGACCAGATTTCTTGAATATGAGCACCAACGATGTTCCTTAGACCCCTTGTATCCTCCTTGGACCAGTAGCAAGGGCGAGGCAGAATCTTCAGAGGTCTTCAGTATGATAGATCTTTTTTCTTCAGGAAAAGAAAATTTTGAAGTGGCGATGGTGGTCTCTTCAAGTGTGTCAACTTTTCTGGCCAGAGATTGGACTCTAACTTGATCATATCGGATTTAATACAGCTAAGAAGGCACAGATGTCTACCTTTTCCACAAACTCTTGAATTTTTTGTGGCATCATCTGGACATTTCATCACCATGGTTGGCACTGATCAAGCTCTTGCCATAAATTCTGTAAGGTTGTGGCATACTCTTGAATGGATTGAGTTCCTTGTTTCGTGTTGACTACTCTAACAGTTAGCTCATACATGGTCGCCTCATCCGACTTTTAAGAGTAAGAAGGAAATCTCAAACCTCTTTGGCTGTCTCAAGGAATATACAATTGATATAACTTTCGATCAATAGCATCCCAAAGCCAAGAAACAATCATAGAATCCGTTTACTCCCATGCTGAAAAAGTGGGTTCTTCCTTTGCTGGAGGAGAATCAATTAAGTGACTCAATTTCCCTTTGCCTTTGAGATATTTCTTGATAACTTGAGCCTATAAGAGGTAGTTCTGTCCAGTAAGCTTGTAACAAGCCAGGACATTTTGAAACTCTCCTTTATGAGGATTTGTGAGGGCAGCGGAAGTAACGCACGAATCAACCGACATAGTTGTAAGGATGTTGAAGACAAGGAAACAGCGATAAAGGCTGTGAAAGGTGAAGAAACAGCGATGAAGGCTGTCAATCAGCAATGAAGGCTGAAAGGTTGAAGGAAACAATGATGAAGGCTGTTAAAGATAGGATAATACTCATTTGGAAGAGATGACAGGAAGCAGCGATGAAGACTGCTGAACTGGACAGCAATGAAGGCTGACGGGTGAAGAAAAAAAGAGGTTTTTGTGTCGAGTATTAGCTCTGATACCATGTAGAGTAATGAGAGGAATTGTGTGTCTATTATTGAGAGAACAGATACATATTTATACAAAGGGATAGAATAATCTAGAGGGAAGATAAAGGAAAGAAATGGTTGGGTTTCCTGACTGTTAGAATACCCCACTACCTAGGAAACATGATAATTAAATAAAGTGCCTAATAAGTGACTAATTACAAAGAAATACAAATGGACATAATACAAACAGATTAGGCGGAATGCATCTAATATTAATAACAATGTGTAATGACGACTATTCAACATCTCACTACTTTTTTCTCCTACATACATACACATTCCCATATCTCATATTACTACTAGACAGAGGAGGCGTAACAAACTTGAACTCCTCCAACTTTCTTAATTCTTACATCACAGCCTGCTCATTCTTTATTTGGTCCATTTTATTATGTCCCGTAGCCATTCACCACATCTACCCGAGATTTAACTCTGATACCAATGATGGGATCTACTCTGTCTTACCTTCACTAATCCACTCTTAGTGGCCAAAATTCCTTTTTGAGGCCTAGTCCTCTGTAAGACCAAAAGTACTTCCTAACAAAAATAATTCCCAATGCCTACTGCAAATTATTCCTTCACTTTATATACCAGGACAACTAGGACTAGTCATTTACTAAACTACTCTTAGCTACTAAGACTTATCAGTGGCAAGATAGTTTCTTGAGTTTCATCTAAATAAATCATCCTTTTATGAGCTCTCTTCCTCCTCTTTTTCTCCCCCTCTTCTTCACTGATTTATTATCTCTCACAACAGCGTATGAAAATTTGCAATATAATTATCTCTCACATCAGTAGCAAGATAGTTTCTCTAAAACAGCCATAGAAATGTTGGAAGCACGTACATGTATTTCAAGTTGAGATAATAAGATAGTATAGCTGTGAAATAACAGTTAGTATGGACAGCTGTGAAAGATGGATTACATACCGCCAATTGGTCATTTGCATAAATCTCTCTAAACCAGATCCATACACCTGCCAAGTTCTTGAACTACTTTCGCAAGTGATATCATACTCCTTGATTGATGCCTTTCTTCTCTTCTCTATCATCTCAGCAACATGATTCAAATTGACATCTTCAGTCAAATCTGCAACAATAAGTTGTGATTTTTAAACGCAACTGCTTAAGACAAGAAGATGGCATAGCACACAGACATCTAGCTGGCACTTTAATCAAGTCAAACGGATGATGAAATTAATGCTTAACAGTTTTAGACTTTCTCTAAATGGCAAAAGATAGCAACTATAACAGATCTCTCCAAAAGAAGAGTCTGTTAACATCTAACAGACAGGGAGCAGTTCATTTAATAATTACGTCAATTAAGAGATTAGATGAAGACAACCTTCTGTGTTTCAAAAGTCTCCATATTTTTCTTAACAAGCTCATAGGCAGCACAACTAACTTCGTAAGTGCCTTCTTTCGCCAGAGCACTCATACATATGGGTTCAATGCCCTTGGATTGAAGTTTTTCCTTGAAATCTTCCCATCTATCAGACGCATCCAGAAGATCCATCTGTTGTACGCAACTAGAAAAGGTTTTCAGCAAGCTCGGGATTGAAAAGCTCTAGCTCAAGCCTGACTGCGTCAAATTCATACTCTGGCTGAGGCGACGAGCCATCGACAACATGGACCTAAACCAAGAAGTAATTGAACAGTTTAAGTTCCAAGATAGGCTTGCATTAGCAAAGTTCAGTAAGTGAAGATTATTTTTCCAAAATAAAAGGAAACCAGATAGCGGTGAAAAGAACAGGTTATCACTGATTTGTTACTTATCTTTAGTTGACACCTACACATGGGTAATTA
Organism: Limonium bicolor; assembly: GCA_023374045.1. Lineage (NCBI taxonomy): Eukaryota > Viridiplantae > Streptophyta > Magnoliopsida > Caryophyllales > Plumbaginaceae > Limonium > Limonium bicolor. The sequence continues at coordinate 121,003,606 of CM041779.1, read as the reverse complement.
AAATTTTCAACTTATAGCTTCCATGGTTTGCTGATGAATTATAGTTTTCATTTATGAAAGGTAGGGAAACAAATTGGAGAATGCCTCAAGATAAAGCGTACAAGAAATCTTTGGACCATTTTTCACTTGACCGACATAACAGATGAATGGATGACACAAAATTCTATTTATATTTTCCTTGGTGTAGAACAAATATTGTCTCCCTCCAGTAATCAGTATAATCAACATGAACAATACAGACGATGCTATAGTTTAACTAGCATACTGAGCACAATGAATATATCCACAGAATAGACAGGCACTATACCAGCACAGAACACCTTTCACTGTGCCTTAGAAATTCATGGCCCAAGCCAAAACCTCGATGTGCACCTTCAAGTAAACCTGGAAGATCTGCTACAACCATGGAAGAATCATAGTCAAATCCAACAACACCCAAGTTGGGAAGCAAGGTTGTGAAAGGATAATTTGCTATTTTTGGTCGAGCAAGGCTGATTGCACTTAGTAGGGTGCTTTCCCAGCATTTGGTGCGCCAACTATTCCAACATCAGCAACCAACTTAAGCTCTAACTCCAGCCACCTGAAGCATCAAAATGGGTAATTCTTCTGACATCATTATTTCAACCAAGAATGGACACTGCTACATGCTCAAGCACAGGTGTAGCCCGAGTAGAAGAAATCAAGCTAGGAAGTGAGTACTTCATAATTCATCATGGCTCGTAATAGCTCACTAAGTATAAAAGTAATGGCGATCAGGTTGAAGGGTGAAGAAACAAAATATACTCAGTATGTGATAAGATTCGAGTATATCTTACATTTCAGCTCCCTCCCTCCATTCTCCGCAATCCTAGGCACTCGATTGTTCCCTGATTTAAAAGAAGCGTTACCTCTCCCACCTCTTCCACGGGCAAACCAAAGCCCTCTGGCCTGGATGCATGAGCTCAAACAACACCTCACCCTCAATCATCACTCCCGGCCTCTAATAACGGTCCCAGGTGCAACCTTAACCACCATGTCCTCCCCTTTCGCACCGTTTTGATTACTCCCTTGCCCATTTCCCGTCCCCGGCCTGAAATGAATGTTTTTCCTAAATGACAACAGAGAATTCAGAGATGGATCGACTTCAACATACACATTTCCACCTCTTCCTCCATCGCCGCCGGAGGGGCACCGTAGGGAATGAATTTTTCTCTTCTCATTGCCACAACCCCGTCACCGCCATCCCCTGCTTTGATATAAATCTTTGCCTCGTCGAAGCACCGCATTATCGCTGGGACACCCTTCTCTTTTTCCCCTTTCTCTTCCGACTCCTCACCTTCAAATTCGTCCCCGTATTCTTCTGCCCCGTGGTCGAACCCCTCAAATTCACCGTCAGCATTGGCATATTCTTCTGCCGCTGCTCCTTCGCCTTCAAACTCGTCCTCTTCCTCCTCGAAATCTTGCTCTTCATCGAAAACCTCGAACTTTCCTCGTTGAATTTAGAGTCGTATGCTACATCTTTTTCTCCCTTACCGGATTTCTCAAGTCCATCCCCGACTTGGTTCAAATTGCCTCCAGCCTTGACATTTAGACGAGGCAGGGGAGAATCTGCAAGCTTAAATTCTCGGAAAAGAGGATCTAGGGAGGGCACAGGTAGGAGGTTTTCGTCCCTGGGAGGTAGGCGAGTGTAAGTGGTGGCTTCTATGCCAACTGCAGCTTGCTTTTGTAAGGGCTTTAGGGGTTTGCTTTTGAGGTTAGGGTTTCGAGGAAGCTTCTTTTGGGTGGGTTTATTGGCTTTGAAAGTCTTGCTGTTTGGACGAGATAGAGCCTGCGGCGTGAAGGAGATGGACATGGCAGCCATTGTTGCGTCTGGTAGCAGACAAGCAACTGCGTGCGATGGTGATCGGTTGAGACCTGTGAGTTGGAGGTTTTGAAGTTTTCGTTTCACGCCACGTGTCTGGATAAAATCCAATTAGTGATATAGGATGAGTTGATGTGTCATTTATTTTAAATAGAGTTTTATTTTCTAATATTTTAACAATTACTAATTTTAAATATTTTTTTAAATAGCTCCATCTAACTATAGATGACTACATATATGTATATTATTTTATAAAAAATTGTACAATTATTAAATAAAAACTATATAGATGTATATATAAAGTTATCATTGATTTTGATATTATTGAAATTCTACTGAATGTACATACTAACTTCTTAAATTGTACAATAAGTTTACAAAACCTGTACTTTTACACTATACAAACTGTATGATTTTAAATGTAGTAAAAAATAACACATATACTTGTAGTCAAATAATTATTTTTAAAATATCAAAAATTTTAAGCTTCAGATTGAACATACACCGGAGCACATTAATGTGAGCTTCCAATTAGTCTACTATACAACCGGAAGCACGTGCTTTCGGTGCTGACGTGTTATTTGTTTTTAAGTGATTGTATTTATTTCTAAGTTTATTTTCTAAAATTATATAAACTAAATATTTTTAATTTTTTTATAAATATTAGTAAAGCCCATAAGTTAGGCAGGCCCATATTTGTCTATACAGCCCACATTGTATAGCTCTCGGTCCTTACCATTCTTTACGATATGTTTCTCTTGTATAAATAGACCTCTTACTGTACAAACCTAATTAATGAAGAGATTACTTTATACATATATTTCACCGCCGCTCACTATCGTCTAAGCTAACATCCTTCTATGGTATCAGAGCTACATTCAGTGAGCTCCTGCTTCAACCCATCTTCTTAATCTGCTTCTCTTGTTTCTTCATCGCAATCATGGCATCAACAAACAGCAGCACAAATTCAAGCTCTTTGTCAGCTACAAACACCAACAGTACTACGTTGGGCATCAACTCACATGCTGTTCCACAGGTCAGTGGTGGCATATCTGGCTCAGCTACCTTCTCCTTTCCTTCACTCATATCTTCAGCTGGTAATTTTACTAAGCTCTCCTGAACAACTTTCTTGTTTGGAAGAAGCAAATTGAACCCTATCTGAGAGGTCATGGGTTGTTTGGAGTCATTGATGGTTCGATTCCCAAACCTGCACATGAGATGATCGATGGAATGATCAATGATGAATTTCTGAAATGGAAACAATTAGATCAACTTGTCATGTCTGTTTTGACTGCCTCACTTACTGAAAATGTAGTATGTCAAGTTCTAAGGTGTGAAACAGCCTCAGATGTATGGTTTACTCTCACCTCTATGTATGATCAACAAAATGCTGCTAAGATCATGCAAACTAAAAGTCTCTTGATGGATCTCACAAAGGGAGCAGACACAGTTACTGAATACTACAATAAAGTTCTCCGTCTAGCAGCTACTCTAGCATCAGCTGGATGCACTCTATCTGATGATGATTTGAACTCTTACCTTCTCTGAGGTCTTGGTCCTGAGTTTGACTCTTTAGTCACTAATACCCTCACTCGTCCAGATTCTATCAGCACCAGTGTGTTGTTCAGTCATATGCTATAGCTAGAAGCTCACCTTGCCCAACAAACCCAAACTCTCCAAAATCAGAATCCTATCAGCCTAAACTCCACAGATCTCTCTCAATCCAAACATAACTCCTATAATTCTCGGGGCAGAGGCAACAGAGGCAGAAATGGCAACAACTGAGGAAGGGGGGAGAGGTTATCAAAACTACGATAAAAAATCCAACAGTGGAACTGGCTCCAATTTTCAGAACCTTACAGGCAAACCAGATCCCCGACCACAGTGTCAAATTTGTGACAAGTATGGTCACATGCCCTCACCTGCTCTGGAATAGACACAACTATGCCTATCAAGCCCCCACCCCACCTTCTTTCACTGCTAACTACACTAATACCCATCCAGCAGAAGCCCCATGGTACCCAGACAGTGCAGCCACTAATCACTTCACTAATGACCTAAGCCAGCTCTCTCTTGATGCTCAATCCTTCAATGGAACTGAATCCGTGGCTCTGGGAAATGGGTCTAATCTGTCTATTGCTCATCAGGGATCAGGCAGGCTCTATACCTCTTATGGCTTATTCTATTTATCTAATCTCCTCCATGTCCCTCAACTATAAAAAAATCTGCTCTCAGTTAGAAAATTTTGTGGAGATCATGATGCTTATTTTGAATTTCATTTCTCTCATTTCCTTGTTAAGGACCGAAGAACGGGGAGAACTCTTCTACTAGGAGGAGTTAAGGATGGACTCTACTACATTCCCACCTCTACTACCTCACAACCTGAGGCTCACAGCACTGTCAAAATCTCAGCTCACACTTGGCACTCAAGACTTGGTCACCCCTCAATTAAAACACAAAACTGCTGCTGCACAAATACAATTTACCCTTTTCCAATGTAACTAGTTTAAATAATGTGTGTGATGCTTGCCACAGGGGCAAGATGCACTCACTTCCCTATTCTCCTAGTCCATCTAAGTCTACAGCCCCGTTTGATCTTGTTTTTATGGATGTTGGGGACCAGCTCCTATTTTATCTATGAATGGGCAAGATACTTTCTGTCTATTGTTGATGACTTTACACGATTCCTATGGATTTTCCCATTTCTGCAAAGTCTTGTGTCACTACTATTGTACTTGATTTCATTCGATTTGTCAAGACACAATTTGGTAAAATAATTTGTGTTATTCAAACGGATGGTGGTGGTGAGTTTCTGCCAATTCGACCTATACTCAGAGCTCAAGGAATTCAGCTGAGGTTGACTTGTCCCTATGCACACAGTCAAAATGGCAGCATCGAGAGAGACACAGAAACATTGTAGACAAAGGACTTGCCCTCCTTTCTCATGCCTCAGCTCCTATGAAATTTTGGGACAGAGCTTTCCTAACTGTTGTTTTTCTCATCAATCGCACTCCTATGGTAGTTTTACAGAACAAAACATCCTATGAACTGTTGTTTGGTAAGTCCCCTGACTTCTCTACCCTCAAGGTATTTGGGTGTCTTTGCTGGCCAAATCTAAGGCCCTACAATCAAAACAAGATGGCTTTTCGCAGCAAACCCTGTGTTTTTATTGGCTACAGCTTACATCACTCTGGCTACCTATGCCTTGATCTGTCTACAGATCGAATTCATACCTCCAGGGATGTTACATTTGATGAAAACTCTTTTCCCTTTAACACAGCTCCACAAAACTCTGAAACACCTCTCTCTACACCAGCCACCACTACCTTACCTATCCTTCCCCCTCTCGTATCAGTTCACACTGAAACTACTAACCCCACACCCTCTCCTACTTCCCCACCCAATAACACCACAGACAGCCCTATCTCACCGGTTCCCTTTAACTTTCCTCACCAACCTCTCCTCAGCCATCTCCCCTAACCCCTCCACCTCACCCCATGATCACCAGAGCAAGAAACAATATACACCAACCTCTCATAAGAACCGATGGTACCATACCATGGCCTCAAGCCCATGTCTCTACTCTCACACCTGAAACACCTTCCTTTACTAAAGCCCAACAATATCCTGTCTGGAAAGAGGCTATACACAAAGAGTTCACTGCTCTCCTCTCCAACAACACTTGGGTTCTTGTTCCCAAACCCCCTCATTCCCCTGTCCTAGGAGTCAAATGGGTTCTCCGCACCAAATTCAATTCAGATGGCACAATTGAAAGGCGCAAGGCCCGCCTAGTTGCTAAGGGTTACCATCAAACACAGGGTATTGACTATTTTGACACATTTAGTCCGGTTATTAAACCTACAACAGTTTGCATTATCCTAGCTCTAGCTTGTTCTAGAGGTTGGCCTATTCGACAGTATGATGTTCAAAACGCTTTCCTACATGGTGAGCTAACTGAAGATGTCTATATGAGTCAGACCCCTGGGTTTAAGGATCCAAAGTTTCCCAATTATGTCTGCAAGTTACAAAAGGCTATCTACGGTTTAAAAACAGGCTCCAAGGGCCTGGTTTTCCAAGTTATCAGGTGCGCTGGTATCTATGGGCTTTTATGGCTCTATGGCTGACACTTCTCTATACATCTATAGCTGGTATGGATCCATTATCTGTTTTAATATACGGGATGACTTAATTGTCACTGCGAGTTCTGCCTCTATTCTGGACAAATTCTATACAACCCTATCCCCACTCTTTCCCGTTAAAGACCTTGGTAGTCTAAATTTTTTCCTCGGTGTCAAAGTCCATCACACCGATGACGGTCTCTACCTCTCTCAATCCCAGTACATATCCGACATATTACAGAAAGCCAACATGCAATTTTCAAAGCCAATTTCCACACCAGTTTCACCCAGCTCAGATTTCACCAATACAGAAGCAGACAGTTACTCAGATCCAACACAGTACAGAAGCATTTTAGGCAGTTTACAATACCTAAATTTAACTCGACCCGACATCAGTTACCTTGTGAATCGTCTCTGCCAATTCATGCACAATCCGTCGGTTCTTCATTGGCGTGCTCTCAAGCGCCTTCTTCGCTATCTCCAGGCCACGAAAGATCTGAGCTTTCGCATCTCAGCTCGCTCTCCCTTGACGCTCTCTACTTTTGCAGACTCTGATTGGGCGGGTTCTTCAGTCGATCGGCGCTCAACAACGGACTTTTATGTATATCTCGGCAACAACCTCGTCTCGTGGGTGTCTAAGAAACAAAACACCGTCGCCAGATCCACCACGGAGGCCGAGTATCGTTCCCTCGCTTCTGTAACTTGCAAACTCCTCTGGATCCAACACCTCTTCACTGAACTGCGTCTCTCCCTTTCTTCTCTTCCAACGGTGTGGTGCGACAACATTGGAGCTGTATACCTCGCCGCAAACCCTATTCTGCACTCCCGTATCAAACATGTCCAGTTGGACTTTCACTTTCTGAGGGAGAAGATTGCAAATCGTACTTTGCGTATATGCTTCATTTCCAGTCAACGTCAAATTGCAGACATCTTAACCAAGCCCCTACCTGTAGCCCACTTTGAGAGTTTACGGTCTCAACTTTGCCTTGACCGTTTCGACCGTGGGGGGATAGTAAAGCCCATAAGTTAGTCAGACCCATATTTGTCTATACAGCCCACATTTGTATAGCTCTCGGTCCTTACCATTCTTTACGATTTGTTCTCTTGTATAAATAGACCTCTTACTGTACAAACCTAATCAATGAAGAGATTACTTTATACATATATTTCACCGCCGCTCACTATCGTCTAAGCTAACATCCTTCTAAATATAGAAAGTATTTAACAATTTATGATTCTAAAATATTTTTTATAAATATCTACAAATACGTTTTTTATCGCAGTTATTGTTGTTTTTCTTCACAATTATCCTCATAATTTAGATATGTAGTATTAGTTGTTCAACTTTTGAAGCACCTTATTCAAAATTTACTGTATATTGTTCATTTTTTCAAAACTCACATTCATGTTTATAAATATAAAATTAGTTTTGTTCAATTTTTTTGACTATATGTTCAACTATTTATTATTAAGGGTTCAAAAACTAGATCTTATGGTTCATAAGAAATTTATAATAAATCAATGTCAATATAATATATCATATTTATTGTTGTACCGATTTTTAAATATCAAGTTTGTATTCATATAAATTATACTTATTGTTCAACTTTATAACCCTTTTGTTCAAAATCCATTTCACATTGTTCATAATTTAGATATGTAGTATTAGTTGTTCAACTTTTAAATCACCTTGTTCAAAATTTACTGCATATTGTTCACTTTTTCAAAACTCATGTTCATGTTTACAAATATAAAATTAGTTTGTTCAATTTTTTTGACTATCTGTCCAACTATTTATTATTAAGTGTTCAAATATTAGATTTAGTTGTTCATAAGAAATTTTATAATAAATCAATGTCAATATAATTTATCATATTTATTGATTTACCAATTTTAAACATCAAATTTGTGTTCATATAAATTATACTTGTTGTTCAACTTTTTAACCCTTTTGTTCAAAATTTATTTCACATTGTTGTTAATTTTGTTAGAGTTCAAACCGAATACTAGTAGTTCTCAAAAAAATAAAAAAATATATTGAATTTTTTTTAAAATTTTCAAGTTAGGTTCGGACACCCTATAGTAATAATAGATTACCGTTTATGGTGTAGATTTTCTTTAAATATTTGTATAAGGGTTATAGTTATAATATCTTTATTTAAATTAAAAGTTTTAATTTAATAATAGATTATTTTTGTTTTCATATTTTTTTGCTAGATTTTTACTAAACGGTAATAATAATATATTTACTCAAGATAAATTTTATTTTCTAAAATTTTAAAATAAAAACAAAAAACTTCAATAACACAAAACACTGCCACCTATGATATTTTTTTTACAGGTGTACACCGGAAGCACCGAGCATTGTGCTTCCGGTTGTACAATAGAAATTGCCCATAAGAGTTAATCTTGAACTTGATATTGATAACTAGAACTGAGATTATGTGATAGGAATGATATGAAGAGAGGAAAGAGAGAGCAAGAGCGTTTTCACATTCGAAACTGCCTCTGTCCTTCTCAAATGCCAAGTCTCTCCTTATATAGAGAAGGAGATCTCGTGACCGTAAAAAAAAAGGAAACTGTGGCCTATAGTCTAAATAATTAAGTAACTGTGACCGAAAATGCCAACAGTATGTTTTTGTCAATTAAACGTGCTGGATAGTAAAAATGCTATAGTAAAAAGTCACTATTCACTGTAGCTACAGTGCTACTTTGAAATTATTTGGAAAAAAATAAAATTCTTGAATTGTGTCTGCTTCATTCTTCGTTATTGAAGTCTTCAAACTGATCTTGATCTTCCTTGATGTTGAGTCCGTAGTGAATGTTGTAGAGTAACTCTTGAACCCCTAGCTCGACTTCAATTTTCCTTTGGTGCCATTAAAGGTCTACTTGGCAGGATAGTTCTGATTCTGGATCAATAATACTTCTGATGTAAGATTAAGTGTGATACTCAACGTATTGTTGCATGGTTTGGTCTCTGATGTGGAATTCTGGTGGTTCCTTTCCGCCGGCGACGAGAAGGCTTTGTTGAAGGTGTTTAAGGGACACCAAATGTGTAGTTGTGATATATTGGACGATTGATTGAATAGTATAGGTGGTCATATGGTTGAACTCAAAGAAATGTTTGATTTCACCTGCCTTCTTTTGTGTCATAGTGGATAAAATGGTGTGAGCGCTTTTCTTGTGGCATAGTCTCTATAATCCCATTGGGGGCCCTTTTTAGGGGCTATTGGTAAAAATTTGAACTTGTGAGGGAAGTTTTGTGATGTTGTTCTGGATATGTTATGTTTGAGTATTTTGTGAAGTAAAGTGTTGTTTGGATTTTGCTTTTGGATGTTGGCCTTGAGTTTGAAAAATGCTTTTTGCCACTTTGGAAGTTGTTGTCGTTGCTGAGACAATGGAGCCATGGTTGATCAATATGGTAAGGATCTACAAATATCACATTGTTAAATATATTTATGCTACTTTTTTGTTAGAAATCATCTTCGTGTGGGTTTTGGGCAGGATGGCCGCCCATTGGATCATATGATGTTGATCCTTCTGATGATGGTTCGTCTTCAGCCCATATGGGAACACTGGGCTGCTGATTGATTACATATTGGGAATACTGGAGTGATAGTTCTGGATTTTCTGTAAGAAACTTTTGAAATAGGGAATGATGCTCTGGTGTTTTGGGGTGTTCGTAGTTGTGGTGATGGACAAATTGCCAGAGGTGTCAGGCTATAGGATGTTTTTGTGTTGGGCCCTGTTATGGCCAATGGTTTAGATGGGCTCGGGAGATCCTTCTTGGAGGTCTGGAAATCTTTGTAAGTTATAGCCTTTTGCCCATAGTGGTATAAGCCTTGACATTTTGGTAGGAACAAAGCTGGTTCCAGTATTTGGGCCATCATTTGACCCGAAAATCAAGGATTAAACCGTATGGATATGGGTTTGGGAGATATTGTTGAATGCTAAATGTCCAGCAATAAATCCAAGGAATGCAAAAGATTACATAAAATTGTAGTTCTTTTGTATATGGTTGTCCTGCAGAATGTTGTAGCCAATAGGCGTAATTTGGATGAACTTCTTTGGGGAAGATTTCAGAACATCCACCAAAGTATCGCCACCAGTTATAAAACCATATTGGAAATTCCTTGTCACAATATTCATGAAAATTGATAAACTAGGAGTGTTGCGCTGGTCGGAGGAGAAGGAATCTATACCAGACATTCTGATAATCAATATATGTAAAGGTTTGGGGTAGATGAGATATTGTGAAAGAACAGGATTGATGTATTGGTCCCTTCTTTATGGAAATGACCTTTTGATGAAGCATTTGGAGTAGTCCACCAGGTTTGAATTTGGATTGGAACTGTGAGTAAGGTCAATGGATTTTGTGTCTATGAGTACCAACTCATAGAATTTGAGGGTTTGGTGGTATTGTCTGATTGCCAAAATATTCCTGGAGGGAAAATTCGTTTGACAATACTATCGATGATTGCTTGTTGTTGTTTTTTGGTGTATCTGGTGAGAGTAATATATTCGTGTATGGGTTTGATATCGTAAGCATTTATTATAGCCTGTTTTGAGGAAATGACTAAGGGTTGTGTTTTGGTGGGTGTTTGTCCAGCTTGTAGAAAAAGAGGTATGAGGAAAATCTTGAGAAAGAGGGGTGTATGGATTTTGTGTGGTGATATTTTGGGAGTTAACAACTTGAATACTTTTGTATGATGGATGAGACTGAGGAGTCATCTCGTAATCTTAAGAAGTTTGAGATTTCTTCCTTTTGACTTGCTTTCCTTTGATTTTGTCACTCATTTTCCTGAGAAGAAAAATCTTGATTAATCTTGATGATCTTGTTGTTTCTTCCTTGCAGAAAATCATGAGAAAGAAAATCTGGTAGGGAGTTTTCTTCTCCTTTTATGAACTCTATTTGAAAATCAAAAACTGATAGTATTGCTTGCCATCTGACGAAAATCTGTTTTGAAGCCAAATTCTTGACATCGTTTTGTAAGACATCTTTTGCTGACCTACAATCAATACATATCAGAAAAGATTTATTGTAAAGATCATCCTGAAATTTTGATATGCATAGGACTATGGAAAGTAATTCCTTTTTGATAGTAGAATAATTGAGTTGTGATCCCAGCCATATTCTAAAATGAAATCGGACCAATTGCTCTTTTGTCTGCCCTTGTGGTCATTGCTTGAGAATACCACCATAGCCGATATTGGAGGGATCTGTTTCTACTACAAGGAATGCCAATGGATGTGGGATGCTTAGGCATGGTAATGAGTAGGTGTATTGTTTCAAAGATTGCACAACCTTTGTGTGCTCTAAAGTCCAAGGGGATGGAATCTTTTGCAGTCTAGAGTAAAGAATCTTATAATGCTGGTGGAGTTTTGGAAAGAAGTCAAACAGATAATTGAGACATCCGAGAAATCTTTGTAATTGATTCTTGTCTTTAATCTAGTCTAGGAACTTGGAAGCAAACTCAAGAGTCCGCTGAATTGGTTTGATAGTTACGATAGAATCATGTCCAAGGAAATGGATGTTGACTTGGAACAACTTCATTTTTTAGGGCATACACTACTATACCATTAGTTTTAATGATGGAATGGAATATCCTTAGGTGTTTGAAGTGTTGATCAACGGAGTCAGAAAATACAAGAACATCGTCTATATATACTATGATAAATGTGGAATATGGGGTGGGGTAAGAATATCATCATGATGTTCTGGAATTCTGATGGAGCATTATTAAGTCCAAAAGGCATCACATTCCACTCATAATGCCTGAATGGAACTACAAATGTTGTTTTGTACTTATTAGGCTCTGCAATTTATATTTGCTAGAATCCGGATTTCATGTCAAACTTGGAGTAAATCTTAGCTTTGTAAAGTCGCCCTAAAAGATCCCTTTTATTAGGGATAGGGTAGCAAATCCATTTAAGAACTTTGTTGAGGGGCTTATAATTTATGACCAAATGAGGAACTCCTCGTTCCTGCTCTACTTCATTCATAACATAGAATACTGAGCAACTCCAAGGTAATTTTGAAGGGCGAATTAAACCTTTGTCTAAAAGGGTTTGAATATCCTTTTTGCAATATTCCAAATGTTCTGAGTTCATTTGGATTGGTCTAGCCTTTGTGGGGATGTTGCGTTCATCAAAATCCTTTTCGTAAGGGAGATGAACTACATGTCATTTTTTGTTCCAGAATGCATTTGACAGAACTGAACATACATCTTGAAAAGATCTCTCCATTTGAGAAATATCCCTTTTGATTTTTGGTTTTTGTAACTGTTCAGCCGTCCGAACGTGAGAGAGTTGGATTTAAAAAAACTCAAGCTGAGATTCTTTGCGAGAAATGGTATTGATTTGCTGATACAGGGTGTTAGATTGGAGAACATTGAGTTCCTTTTGAACTACTGGTTTAGTAAATAGAAAAGAATATTTGTCTTTATTGATCTTGACATGGAGTCCCTTATGATTAACATAAAAGGCATAGAGTTGAGTTATGAAGGGATCCAATAATGATATCTTGGCTGATGTTTTTAATAACAACAAATTGGAATTTAATGAGGAGATTACGGTTCTTGACAGAAAGTTTAGAGGTTTTGGCTATGATTTTAAGTGGATTTTTCCTGCGCCAACTTGTCTTTCTTTAGTTGGAGAGCAATATTGATAAGGGACTAATCCTTTGCGGATACTATTTTGATCTACTCTGAAAATATAAGAGCCATCATATTTAGCTTGAAGTTTGTCCCTTCTACTATGAGTGTAATCCTTGAATACCATTTCTAGAATATAAATCTCTCGATGGTATTGATGGTTGATATTCCTAATGTACCTATGTGAGGAGATATCGTAACAACACCCACATCTTCAGGGGTGGTTTCCTGTGTTTCCATTTTCGCTACGCTGCTGTCAGAAGTATGAGTTGCTTCTAAGAGCGAGATGCGAGCTTGAGCATTTAATCCTTCAAACTTTATTTGACGAAGTTCAGTTTTGAACATAGAGATTTCCTGTTTGAGGATTTTAATGTCTTTTTGTAACTTTTGAGTAGATATTTTGCCAAAAATGTTACTGGTTGATGCAATTGGGTATTTATCTAGAACTTCTGATATGCTGAAAGGTTCAACGTCTGGTTCTATCTTAGAAGACTCTTGTGTGGCAATAAGCTTTGCTAGCTGCTGCAAATATTGTCTCTTTTCTTTTAGGTTTGTTATCTTGTCTATGAGCTCATAAAGAAGCTCTGCCGAATCCTTATCTGAAGTTACAACATTAATGGAACCTGATGATTCTTCATCAGAATCTTGCTCCATGTTAGAATCCTCTTGATCTATTTGATGAATAAAGTTATCAACTTCTAGGGAGCTTGGATAATCTTGGAGTAAAAGCTTTTGGAGTTTATCTTGTAGATCTTTGTCATCTGCAAAGATTTCATTAATTTTCTGCTTGACTCGACATTGATTCGCCTTATGACCTTTGCGACCACATTTCCAACATGTAATCGGCGGTCTTGGAGTAAATTTGAAGTCTTTCCTTTGTTATAATATTCTTTACGATATGGCTTTTGACGCTTAGGCTTTGGGTAATAGGTTTTATGGTTTTTGGAAACGATTTGGCTTTTTTTACTATAGGTTTCCTTTTGGATGGAGGGGTGGTTTTCTCTATTCCAACATTTTACAGAAAGAACCCATTTCTTTTCGAGTTTGGGCCTTCTCATTGCCATATTTGGACTGAATCTTCAGATCTTGACATAGATTTAAGGCTTCCTTTTGACAAATGTGAAGAGTTGTCCATATGTAATAACCTCCCATGGTATAGTATCTAGGCCAACTTCTTCCTTAATCTTGGTCATTCTTCTTTGTGTAAATAAGGTAGGTAATCCGGAGATGAATCTCTCCTTCCAAAAATTTGCCATACAATCTTCTCTTTGAAGTACTTGTGTAAGATAAACATCTTTGTACCATCTAAATCTGATAAAGTTGAACATCAGATATTGGTTAGGAGGACTTTGTTGGAATTTAGTTTGTCTTTTCGATTTCTAATAAAGTGTAGGCTAATTGTGATGATAAGAAAATCACATGCATCATCTTTGAGGGTTGATCGTTCGGGACCATCAAAGACTTCAACCTGATGATTTATGATTTCTTGTCTATTCTTTATAGTGAGTGCGTTATCCCATCATTTTTTTAGTTGGTCGGTAAATCCAGCAACTATGGATCTCGCTGCCTATTTTTTGTGATCTTACATCATCCTGTAGGCATTTTTTGCCATGCCCAATTCTTGAAGAGTATTGAGAATTTCATATTCAGACTTTCCATCTATGTTCCATTATAAATGGAATTTCTATTGTACTGGCTAGATGAAAATTTGGAACGTTCTTCATATTGTATGTCTGGGGGCGTAGGTCGAGGGTAGTAGTTTTTGGTAATGTTGAAGTATGAGCCTCGGGGTTTGCTTCTTTGATATCTTGTGGAGATTTCGGTAATCTTGTTTTACTCTGGATCAGTGAATTGATCTTCTATATGAGTTAAGTCAATAGAAGACGAACAAGATTCGCTATCACTAGATTGACATTGGCTGTTATCCACTGTGTTAATGACATTTTGAGTTGTGGGATCTTTGGATGTGGTTGGAAGTCGTTGAAGACTTTCAGATATTCTGGTAAGCAAATCGGTGGTAGGATGAACAAAAGGTGCAGTCCCAACAGGAACACTAGGTTGAAAATATGGTCGAGAGATGTCGGAAGGAAATCTGACTTGTTTCTCCGTTTGAGAGTGAAGGCTGATTGAGATGTTGTCAATCTGAGATGAGATAGTTTGTAGAGTCTGATTCATCCAATTTTGTTGTTGATGAACCTTTTGAAGATCTTTAGCGAGTATTAGATCAGATGTATCTTTGCCTATCTTGAGGGGTGTAGCAATGATATCTCTGGCAAGTTTGATAATGTTGAATGGAGGATGTATGGAAGTTACTTCCTCATTCTTGAGGGCTAAGGTCCATTTTTATAGATGAAATACCCCGAGATTAAAAACAGTGATTAATTAGGCTAATAAAATATTAAAAGCTTAATTATGCCTAGATAAACACGTGGGAACAATTCCGAAGAAAACGGGTTCATAAAACGAGTTAAAAATCCAAACGAGCTTTAAAACGTGTTTTTCGAGAAACCGGGAAAAACGTGACTTTAAACGGGTTAATAAACTCGTAATATTTACAATTAGTTAAATATCTATAATTAGACTATAGTGAGGGTCTGTAGCCTTTAAAATTAATTAAACGAGAATTTTCTAGAAAACGGGTCCCGAGAGTGAATAGTGTTGAAACCGGGAGACGAAACGGTTTACTTCGAAAAGACAAAAAATGACCCGGGTCATTAGTAGAGTGTGGGCCGGTTTTAATTGGGACATAAAGTCTCTCATACACACTTAATTAACTAGCTAGTTTATTAAGTCACTAAAAGACAAAATAAATTAAAGTAGAGAGGGAATAGTAAAAAGGGGTATTGTATCTCTCACCTTCTTTCTCCTTGCCAGTCACGATTTTCCCTCCCTCTCTGTACTATCTTCTTCTTCCTCTACTCTCCATTGCCGATTTGAGAAGGGAACAAACAACACCCATCTTTTCTCTCCTTAACTTGCTCAAATCAACTCCAAATCACACAAAAATACCACCGTTGAATTCCTCTCGTCTTGGGCAACGTTTTCCACCCTTCAAAAGCTGGAAACCTCCATCTTCATCTCCATGGCAGTAGGCCATTTTGAAGCTTGAATAAGTGTTTTTGGGTCTCCTTCATCTCCTTGATACTCTAAGGTAAAAAGAAACTCAAGAGTTCCATTTTTCTAGCTTTCCTTGCAAAATCAGAAATGCCCACGTTGAGCTTTTCTCCATTTTTCCAGCCGGTTTTCCTTGCCTTTGGGGAGTGCTGGAATTCCATCAATTTGATTGCCAAAACTCTCCATTTGGACACTTGAAGGTAATCTCTAAGTTAAACCCTAAAACTAGCTCTTGAAAATTCTAGTTCTAGTGAGGGAAGTTTGAATTAATTAGCTTGTTATGTGTGGTATGGGAATATGATTGGATAGCAATCTAGACCCATTGGTTGGTGTTAAAACAAGTGAAGAAAGAGAGAACAAGAGAATGAGGAAGAAAGGAAGAGAAAAACTGAAACTAACAAGGTGAATGAGCTTACCTTGAGTTGGTTTGTTATCTTGCAAAACAGATTTTAATGTTGAATAAAGACCTTGTTTTGGTGTAGTTATGACTACAATATTGACTGATGAGTGGAGCTGTTTTAATGCTGTTTTTTAGTGTGGGAAATAAGCCTTGAGACTAAACTGTTACATAGGTGATAACAAGGTGGGAATTAGTGTGTTGTTGTAATGATTTTAATGCTTGTTCAAACAGTGATGAAAAACTGATTTCTGTGAGCTGTTTAGTGTGTGGAGAATGCTTAGAAAAGTAGGCAAACTCTGTCAAAATTCTCTAGGAATGTATAGGCTTGAGTGCATTAATGAGTGAGTTGAATGGTAAGAAAGGGAACAAAAACTGTAACATGAAACTAGGAACTAGAAACTAGTTATTGAAATTTAAGTAAGAAATTTTGAGTGAAGAAATCAGGAGTTAGAGAGTGAACTTGGTGTTTGGGTTAGGAAGGTTAAGGAAGGTTAAATTAGTGCTAGATGAGGGATCATGTAGCTAGTTGGAAGTAGAGGGGAGAAATCTGTAGCAGTAGCTTAGGGAGAAGAAACCTGTAACAGAAGAAAACTGATAGTGAAAATGGAATAAGTTAACAGAGGTTGACAATTGAGTATAGAGAAGGGATTAGATTAGTTTTGAGTGCCTAATCATTGTCAAAACATGCTAGAAATATGTAGGAAGATTGGGGAAGAAGTTGGAAGAGGTTTGGAATTGAAAGAAAAGCAAAAACAAGTAGAAATTACATTACTGCACCTGGTCTGGGTTTGCAAACCGGTACAGAAACCCGGACCAGGCCTAAAACATGGCAGAACGTTATAGCAGTGGGATGGTCCGGGTTTACAAACCAGGACACAAAACCCGGACCACCCCTAAAATGCACGACGAGAGTAATCAGACCATGTGGTCCGGTTTGTAAACTAGTACACAAACCCGGACCACCCATAAATCTTACCCGAGAGTGACCAAAGGTGTTGGTCCGGGTTTGTAAACCCGGACACAAACCCGGACCACCCCAATTTCTTCACAGAATCTGTTTTTAAAGCTTTTTAAGATAGGTACTTGATGGGTAATGATAGTATAAGGTAATTAGGACATGTTTAATGATGTTTAATGGTCATTAAAGGTATAAACAAGCTTAGAAGAAATTTTGGGTAAGTGACATAAGTGAATGGGTTTGAATAACCACGAGTTAGTGAGTATAAACCGAGAACCGTTAGCAAAGTAACGAGTTGGGTTCATGATAGGTAATTAACCTCCCGACTTAATGTATGTTATAGGATTCGATTAGTCGGTTCCGAGAAAGAGAAAGAGTCGACAGCGAACAACGACGGTGAACGGTATGATTTTCTCATGCCCCGTATTCTAACGGTGTTACTCTGATTTGTGTGTTTTATGTTTAATTGCAATCACCTAATCAAGATATACTTTGCATGAATAAGTTGTACTGCATCTCCTTATATCTTATGCTTGTCCTTGCACTGGATGAACTATGTCTTGTAAGACAAGTTTGTATAATTCATGAAATGTTTAAATGATGATGGATCTGTTGTTTGAGAAGTTCTCACTAACACCCTAACCTTCTGACTTACCTAACTTGAGAAATGGGTAACTGAGGTTGAGAGGAGACCGATAAAGCTTCGGCCACGCGTGAGAATGAGGAAGAAAGAGAGTTTGCTTACCGAGTTCTGGCCTAACCTTCCCACCATGGTTCTGAACCGTATGGTCGCAACCTGGGAAGTAAGCCAAATGTAAAGCCCGGTGGTGAGATGTGGTGAGCATGCCTCATCTCTGCCCGGAGTTACCTGACTTAACTGAGTAATTATTTAAGAGATAGAGATAAATAATGGTAAGTGTGGATCATGCCTTGTGCGAGTCATATGATCAGCTAAGAGTAAGAACATCGTCTAACCCGGATTGGTAATTAGGCTAACTTATAAGAGGCTAGATCTTGAGGAGGGAACCTCAAGCCTCTGAGACTGTGAATGGTTAACTTATGTGTTGTTTTCCATTGTGAGTGTTAAACTCTATGTGCGAGTATTGCCTATGCATGATTATTAATTTGTTCATACTAGCATGCCTGCTTAAAAATAAATGAACTCCATGTATACGACCAAGTAGTCGGCGTACCCCCGTTAGCACGCGGGGTATGCGAATTTCATATGCAGCTTTTTTGCTGAGCCCCTTGGGGCGATGTTTTTATTCTTCCAGGTACCCGAAACGGTTGATTAGTCAAGGAGGATCGGGTTGTCATACTTTTGGTAGCTAGTGGTAGATGACACGGTGTACCGAGTTGTACACGGGCTTGTAGCCCTAGAGTAGTCGGTGTACTATGTGGTACACCCGTTGCATTTGGAAAGGATATAACATGGAAAGATGAGTGGGGGTTTAAACTCATATTCTTTTGTTAGACTTGTGGGATCATGTTGTAATGTATACTCTTAGTACTCGGTATTCAGGTGTTGTAAATTATGATGATGTAAGTATGGTATTTCTGTTTTATCAGACCGGGAATGCATGTAGTTTAGACTAAGAGTCGTGGAAGGCTGTCGGTATTGTATCACCCTCCGTGGTCGAGAGAGAATTTCCGCTGTGATGAGTTATGTTAATGTGACGATTAGACCATATTAGGGAATTAGCGGCTGAGGTGTTACAAAAATGGTATCAGAGCGAAGCCTCACTCTTATAGAAAGAAATACCGGGGTGTAGTGATTACCGAGTTAGGATTTCAACCCGTTTAGCAATGGAGAAGTAGAAACCTAAGCTTGAATGACTGTTAATGATAACGGAGACCCTTTAATGTCAGCAATGACTATACAACTGCTTAAACTTAAGACCATTTGGTTGCACCACCTGATGTAAACCGTTACTTGTTCAGATGTTAGGAAGAGGCCGTGGTAGGGGTCGACCCCGTGGGGAGTCTACTGGTGAGCCGGAACTGCAGATGATAGCTGAGATCGTCACGGCCACAGTAGCGCAGATGCTACCACAGGTTATTACAGCGGTATAGCAGACTCAATAAAATCAGCAGACAGAGGCTGAACCACTCCCACCCCACCACCCCGAGAAACAAATTGGGTGAAGGTCGTAGCTGATCTTCGACCCGCATGCTTCAAGGGCGAAAGCGACCCGGCTAAGCTCGAGGCTTACATCTCCGAGATGGAGACGGCCTTCGAGACCCTCGAGGCTCCTGCTGGAGTGAGGGTGAGAATAGCTGCCTATTATCTAATGGGTGCCGCTATGGACTGGTGGAAGCTTGTCAAGGGCGAGTATGTCGCTGACCCTGCATTCGATTGGAACGCCTTCACTGCCCTCCTTCGATCTAAGTATTATCCCAAACATGTAAAGACAAAGAAGCGGCTAGAACTAGATGCCTTGAGGATGATGGATAAGATGACTGTCGACGAATACTATACCACCTTCACTTCTATTCTCCGACTGCTACCCGACCTCGGGTATACCGGCCATGTCTTGGTCGACCGCTTCTATAGCGGCCTGAGCCATCGCCTCTGGTATGACATGGGGTACATGCGGTTTACCTCTCTTCAGGTAAACATCGATTTGAAACCCTTATGTCGTAGTCAATATAAACAATGCCATATTACACGAGAATCCCATCTAATGTCCTAATATCAGGAGTGTTACCATGTCGTATCGAGAGTTGAGATTACCGTCCAGCTAAGGGATGAGGAGAACGTGCATAAGCGTAGATCAACAACAAGGGTGCTGGCTCTGGTGAGCAGACCCAAGGAAAAGGCCGGGGCAAGAAGAAGGGGAAGTACTCCCACCTGACCCAAACCCAAAAGACTACCTTCGGAGAGAGCGGTGCCCATGCTGAGAAGGGCAAGGCAGCTGAGCCGTTGCAGCTCGCCTATTCCGCGCTGGTAACGGCAAAGCCACTAAGATCTCACCCACCTAAGGGTAAGACTCCCGTTAACCCACACGTGTATGCAATTAAACTTAGAATACCGAATCTTGCTAACTCTCAACGCTTTAGGTTCTGGATCTGGCTCAGGCAAGGGCAACTCTAACGGTTGCGCCTTCAGTTGCAAGTATTGCAAGAACGACCACCCCGGCACTGATTGCCAAGGAAGAGAGGTCAGATGCTTCAGCTGCCGCAAGATGGGACATCGTGCCTGAGTGTCCTGCCAAGAAGGGCATAACCAGGAGTTCAAGCAGAGAGAGGGCAAAGAGATAGCAACTGGTGATGCTCAGAACCAGTATGGCCAGCAGGGGCAGGGGCCTAGAGGTGCTCAGAAAGGTGTGCCACAGAGGCAGTCCGCCCTGCATATCATAGACCGCTCAGATGGAACTGGTCCGACGACCGGTTTAGGTACCTTCACATACCTTTAATCCTTGAGAGCATGTCTATAGTTTTAGTTACTTGTATGAGTGAATGACACATAATTATAGAATACCTAGAGCATGAATTGACTAGTAAAGACTAGAACTCATAAAAATGGAACTCGCCACTTAGGGACCTTCAATATCTGCTATCCTATACTGACAAAACCGAACCCCGAAGAGTCAGACATCACCGCACACCACTACACCATCGAGCAATGTCAGGTTATCCGACCAGGTATGATTTTATTAAAAGGATACCTGACACCCGAAGCACAAGTCACCATCATCCAACGATGCAACGAACTAGGAGCGAGGACAGGAGGATTTTATACACCCGAGCACCCCGGCGGAGCAAAGATGAAGCTAAAAATGATGTGCATGGGTGCAAACGGTAAATTAACCTACTAAAAGCTAAGAAACAAATCCTAGAAATTAATAAATCAAATGCCCACGGGTTGCAAAAATAAATCCCGGTCAAAGAGTATAGTGAACTAGAAGCTACCGGGGTCGAATCCACGGGGACTTAGTTATTAAATCTACTCCTAGAAAATAACAAATTAAGAGGGTTGTCTTTTGTTTTGGTTTTTAAACTAAAAGTAGCAAGCGAGGAAATTAAATAAAATTGTGTAAAGAGATGAATGAAGGAACCTTGGGTTCAGGGGAATTCTTTGCTAGTCAGATTATATAATTAATCACCGGTTAATTGAGACTTGGATTGGCAAATTCTTTTTATCTCTTTAAGACTAAATCCTAGTCAAATTGAGCTCTTCTACCCGTAACACATTAGGCCGAATCACGAACTAATGCCATACAAATAAAAGGATTAAGCCCGAGAATTATTCTTGCATCTGAAGGTCCAATTAATTAATCTAATCAATTTTTCCACAGATTAACAGGTTGCTATGACCTTTCTATCACTCGCCGGTCAGATCTTGACAGAAATTCACAGAGCTAATAATAAAAATCTCCAGCTTTTATTAAAAGCGTAAATAAAAAACAACCTGAACAATCCAAATAAATATCTTAATCAACTGGTAAAATAATCATAATATCAGTCTAACTACAAATCCCCCATCACCCAAGATTTAATTCTTTAGCTTAACATAATTAAAGAACAAACACAAGAAAAGAGATTAGAATTCATATGTGTATCGATCTTCAAATTCGTCAGCAAAAAGGTTGAGCGGATGAATGAATTTGGAGCAGAAATCCTCTTCTTCGGTGTGTTGAAATGGTCGCGGCGCAGAGAGAATAAAAGAGGCGATGTGTGCAAAATGGTGATTGTTTGATGGACGCCTTTCACTTCCAAAGCCTTCCTTATTTATAGTCAAATTCAAGACTTTATGTTTGTCCATTGATGGTTTCTTTTAGTCTCTTCAGTTTTGTAAAATAAATAAAGACCTTCCAGTTCCTTTAACTTTCTGTATTCAATTGTCTTCATCCATCAATAACTCTTGGAAGGTAGTTTCTTTATTTACTTAACTTCATCCATCAATAGCTATTGGAAGACTATGGAGTACCTGCGCGCTTCTCTCCCTTTCTGCTTGTCCCTTTTTTTCTTTGTCGTTGCGGCAATATCATAGAAATATATATACTAAATGTTGTTCCGGACACAACTTCGATAGGGTCTAAATTATTCATATGAGCTCCGATTTGTTCCCTGTTTGTGGTGTTGGAAAGCTCATGAGGAGATATATGCATTTCTAGCATCATTTCTTGCTTTAAACATATAAATTGGCATCAGTTATTGCTCAAAGTAAGAGTCATGAAAAACATATGATAAGTGTGAGAAAGCGTATAAAAAGGTTGCATAAATAAGAATTTAGCACCTATAAAACCATATCAATTTCACACTTATCAAATCACCCCACACTTAGCCTTTTGCTTGTCCCCAAGTAAAACTCTCAAGCACAAGTAGAACCGAGCTAATGGAACTCAACAGGAAAGGAAGAGCACAGAAGAAAGGAATTGCTAGCTTTACCAATCAAGGGGGCAACTCAAATTATTCAAAACAATTCATTTTTTCCAAAGATATGAAGTCATTCGGATCTAACAAATGAGAAACAAAACCATAAGAGTCTTGCCTTTAACCTTGAGCCAATCCACCTTTTTCCTTCATAAACCATAGAAACGACAAGGGGCTTGATGTAAGATCATATTCCATCATACCTTTTAATGCCACATACTCTTGATCCATAAGAGAAATTAATCTGTATTTAGTATAGCATTTGCATAAATATTCAATTAAAGCGCTTTCAATTTCTTTCACCACAGACTTTTCTCTCCACCCATGTAGCGGTTGTGGGTCAACTATCCCATATCACAAGGACCTTAGGTAGCTAGGTGATAAAGCACCCCAAAGGACTTAATAACCAAGTGGACGAGGCCTGATTTGGATCAGAATTAAAATTAGCATGCTTAGGATCAGCGGAGTACCTTGCCTTGTTCTTTTTCAACCATTTCAATCCAGTTCATTCCAAGGCTCAAAGCTAAAAGCAAGGTTCAGATGGAAAATATTCTCATTTGTTTCAGCACTTTCAGAACAAAGGCTTCAATTTAGCAATTAAAAAAACAAGAAGAATCTCAAAATTTTGCACCCTAAGATCAGCTAACCAACTAAACTACCTCTATGACTGATAAGTTAGGAATTTGTCTAAGTTTACTAGGCTAATTCATGCTTAATTATCTGCATTATGACTTTAAATTCCCTCTTAATGCTTTATTTACACTTTATTGTTATATTTGTCTTTTATGATTGATTTGATATGTTTTCAGGATAAAATGCTCAACAAGGTGCTTAAATGAAGATTTTAGAGGTTGAGGCAACAAGTGGAAGTGAAACCAGAGGCAAATGTTGAATTTCGTCTATTACTGCCGTGTTTTATTGATGGTCCAGGTTTGTGTCCTAGTTTGTAAACCGGACCATCCCGTCAAAGATCTCTCTGCCTAGTTTCAGACGTGGTCCGGGTTTACTTACTTGTTTGTAAACCCGGACCATCCACAAGAGAAAACCTTCTGCCGAGTTTTAGTGGTGGTTCGGGTTTGCGTACTTGTTTGCAAACCCGGACCAATACAAGCGGAGGGCCGGAAATTTGTTACGAAAATAACTGAGTCTTCTTATTTTATCTTTAGAGTGCGGCGTATATTTAAAAGGAGAGTTAGTTCACTTTAGACCTAAGTTTGATACAACGAAACAGTTTTAAAAATAACAGAGAGAGAGTTAGCAGATTTTGGAGAGAGTCTGACGGGAGTTTGAGCAGAGCAGAGAGGAAGTTCAACACAGAGACTTCACCACGAAGTCTCACTACAGAGTTTCTTCTTGTTCTACTTCTCTATTACTACTTACTGCAGTTTGTTGATTGTAAACATGTCTATGGCTGAGTAGTACCTTTAGATTCCGGTTTGTTATGTAATCCGAATTCGAAGTTCCTTTATCTTTGTGATTTTACCAGTTTTAATATGATTAAAGTTTTGTTCTTTGTTTATATAAATTCTCTGATAGTCTGGCCAATTCTTAGAGATTACTAGTTTGTCTGCTTACAAGTGAGAACTGCGGCATTCAACAGACTACAGAAACAAAACCAGTTGATTTAGAGACGACAATTCCTTTAAAATATCAACTGATTATCCAACTAGATTGTGCTTAAAGCTGTTAACAGTTAGGGAATTCTTAACGAGAGTTAGGGTTCGGTAATTGTTAGTTAGATTTCGCTGAGCGGGGAGACCAAACGTGAAAATAATTTGATCTGGGATTTTAATCTAGAATTGGGTGAACACATTGAGTAGGGAACTGAGAACTAGGAGGAGTAGTAAACCGGGATTTCTCCCATAGTTATCAAGAAAATCAACGCTTTCTTTTCCACAGTTATTTTTGTTTTGTTATAGTACTTAATTAGAATTTAATATCAATTTCATCAATTCAAAAACCCCCAATTTCCTGTTTTTTGTTTCCATTAATTTAATAGTTGTTTTAATTTGAGATTAAACTAGACACTGCCTCCTTGGTTCGATAACCTAGGGAATACTTTCTAGGAAAACTTGTTACAAAGACCGGTACACTTGCCGAATTAGGTTTTAACCCCAACAATGACTTCCTTCCAAGTTGAGTAACCACAGATAAACTTTAACAAATGTAAGAAAAAGAGCTCAGAGACGCACAAAAAAAAAACAAGCGGTGAAGGAGCTTACCCCACCCCACACTTAGAGTAAAGCAATGTCCTCATTGCTTAGGAAGAATTAATTTGCACAAGCAATCCAACGGGGGAAACAAAATCGCACACAACAGATCAGAAGGGAGCGTGTAAAACATAAAAGAATACTCCCCAGAGTCCGCTCAGGGTGTGTAGCAAGGCCAACCCCACACTTGAGTTCAGCTAAGCGATGAAGTAAGCAAGCTGATAATATTATCTAGAAAGCCAGAAGAACTCAAGTGGAACCAGACAAAATCATTAGTAGAAAAATAATAAGAGCCAAGGCTCTTGCAGTAAGCATAGCACCATCCAACACATCACAAGCTAAAAATAAAGGAGCAAAATAAACAACTAAACTAAGAAAAGGAAAAGAGATACAAACCGATGGGTTGCCTCCCACCAAGCTGCCCGGAGTTAAAGTCTTTGGCTAGACTCTCACGTCATTATCCTGGATCAAAAATAAAAGTTGACAATAGTGTCAATGGGAGTAAGAAGTGGACAGCGAGCAGGATCAAACCACCTGAATCAAAAACAAAACGTTACCTCAACAAATATAATAGGAAAATAAATACTCCACAAAACCTGGTATTTGAGGAGGTAGTGATGGTAACGATCTTCTAGGCGAAGATGGAGCAGTGGAGGTTCTTTATCTTCAAACTTGAGGATAAAATATCCTCATCAATGTGGTCAGGCTTGAAGAAAGTGTGATAATGGCACAGTGGCGGTGGCTCGTTCTTCTCAAATTCTAGGATGTAAACATCCTCTTCAGCTTGGTAAAGCTCTGTTGGCTGGTTGATAGGTGCAGGAAGAAGGTCCATGAGGTGCGAAGGCTCAAGTGGAACCAAGGGTGGGGAGGGAGGGCTACTGGAGACATCAACAAATTGCTCCACTGAATTGTTCCCTAACTCCTGCAGGTTACCACCGTCAATGATTAAAGCCGGTTATTGAGGAGCGAGTTGCTACAGATATTCTAATTGGTCCTCTAACCGCATCTGCTCCTGCAATGTAAGGCAATCATCGAACTCATGAGGTCCACCACAATATGAGCAATATATATCCTGCGAATAGGATGATTCACGTTCAAATTGCTCCTCAATCCGTCTCATCTCCTCTATCTCAGGACAATCCTCAAACTCGTGAGCCCCTCCACATTGTGAGCAACAAAGGTCAGAGGAATGATACTCATATTGTTCCTGAATCCACCCTATCTTCTTTGGAAACATTGGGCTCGAGCTGCAACGAGGGAGTACCATAAGTTGATCTCAATTCAGCCAGCAACCTATCCAACTCAGATGCCATTATAGAACAATATTTATAAAGAAAAATACAAAATAAAGTAAGAATAAAATAGATGAGAATAAAAATCAAATAACATAAAAATGAAATAAGCTAACAATAGAAAGTAAAAAAATTGATAACCATGCTAAGAAGAAAGAAATAAAACTCCAACGTCAACGATAGAGACAAAAGAGAAGAAATCAACTAGCTAAAATAGTAATAGACCATAAACAAAAATATAACTAAAAGAGAATAGAAAAAAATAATAAATAAAACAAAAACAAAAACAAAAAACAAAAAAAAAAATGAAATTAAGAAAACTACTAAAACAAAACTAGATAAATAAATAAATAAAAACAAAACACAAAAATAAAGTTATAAATAAATTAAAACAAGAAAGAAATAAATTAACAAAAATTTTGAAATTGCTAAAGACAAAATAAACTAAAAATAAATTAGAATTAAATAAAAAAAGAAAATGAAAAATAGAACAAAAAATTGACAACCCAAGCTAAGGACTAGACAAAGTCAAGTCCCCGGCAACGACGCCAATTTGCAAACGACAAATTAACCTACTAAAAGCTAAGAAGCAAATCCTAGAAATTAATAAATTAAATGCCCACGGGTTGCAAAAATAAATCCCGGTCAAAGAGTATAGTGAACTAGAAGCTACCGGGGTCGAATCCACGGGGACTTAGTTATTAAATCTACTCCTAGAAAATAACAAATTAAGAGGGTTGTCGTTTGTTTTGGTTTTTAAACTAAAGTAGCAAGCGAGGAAATTAAATAAAATTGTGTAAAGAGATGAATGAAGCGGAACCTTGGGTTCAGGGGAATTTTTTGCTAGCCAGATTATATAATTAATCACCGGTTAATTGAGACTTGGATTGGCAAATTTTTTTATCTCTTTAAGACTAAATCCTAGTCAAATTGAGCTCTTCTACCCGTAACACATTAGGCCGAATCACGAACTAATGCCATACAAATAAAAGGATTGAAATTTTCACCAAATACCACTGATTTTTTTGCTTAATTCACGATATACCACTGTGTTTTAAAAATTACACAGGATAACACTAAGTTTTTACTTATTTCATCAGATAACACTCTCTCTCATATTTTGTTAAATGTTCCGTTAATATTCCAAGAAAATGACTAAACTACCCATATTATTAATTAACACTTGAAAGTGATTTGTCATACTGATAAATTTCATAAGACACCACTTTTGTTTAACTATTTATATGGGTAGGTAGTTTAGTCTTTTTTCTAGGGATATTAATGAAACATTTAGTAATATATGAGACAGAGTGTTATCTGGTGAAATAAGTAAAAACTTAGTGTTTGTGGAGGGTGATTTTTTGGTATGAGGGGGTCTATCTAAATGGTTCTGACTAAAAAGCCTAGATCCTAAAAAATATGCCATTCTGTGGAGGGTGAAAACCCGTTATTCTGGCATCCCTCAAATACCTACTCTATCGTTCATCTTTCCCAGAAAGCATAAGAGGAATGCTAGTGAGCACTACACCCGCTCTCAATGGGCTCCACACGGACTGATGCCTCTATAAGGCGGAATTGACTAGAGTCACTACCTAGTTTGACCTAAATGAACTAGGAAGGAAAGGAACAGGGTTCTAAGAATCGTTAATTGACTCTGAGATTATTGCCTATGGATTAGACTTATCTGGTCATACCAAAGATTCTGTGTGGTTCGCACTGGGTTACACCCCTTAGAAGTGGCAACGACCACAACTTCGGATTGGTGCCCGAGGAAACCTCGGTCTCCAATTGTCGGGATTGCCTTCTTTCAAAACCTTGTTAAAGAGATTCATTTAAAAGCCAAGGATAGGATTAGGACAGGAGGTGAGAAAACGAGTGGGTGAAGCAAGCTTTTCTGCTAAGCTAGCGCCAAATGAAGAGGGTTTGATGAATTCGGATGAGTATAGAATGAAGATTTGGGAAGAGTCTGAGGTTGAGTGAATTAGACAAGGCTTGGAGTCTGACGGTTTGAAGTTTGTGGGAGCCAAAGAGGTTTTGAGTATTTCGAGAAGTATGAAGAACACCTTAGAGGGGAAAATGATTTTTTTTTGTTTGGAATGGGGTCGCACCCTAGATGGGCTGCCTACATACTCAACTCCCTGTTTAGATTAGACCTTACGTAGTTCAGGTTTTTTTTAGAGATTTTAGGGTTTTAAGGGTTTTTGAGAGTTTGAGAGGTTAGGTTGTTTGTGAGACGCTTGGGTCTATGAGACATTTGAGGTGTTCATATAATGAGAGGTCTGGGATATCAAGATCTGTGAGACGCTCGGGTCTGTGAGACGTTTGAATCTTAAATGGTGGAGAGATTGAATGTTCGAGTCAGTGAGGCGTTCGGGCCTATGAGACTTTGAAAGCTTGAGAGAAGCTATAATTTGCAAGAGGATTTGAGTTTAAGGTGAGTTGGAGTTTGAATGATGACTTGAGTATGTAAGGCAATTGGAATTTGGGAGAGATCCCGAGTTGTTCGGGATTGAGGTTCGAAAAGAGTTGAGGTTTTAAGATGTTTCGGGATTTGAAATGAGATGATGATGGGGTTGAGTCGTTTGGAGGAATGATTGTCAAAATCGTCTCTCTTAGAGTTTTTAAAACCGAAAAATCATTTTTTATTGTAAAAGGGCGGATAATCTCGAGGGATTACCCTATGTACCCCCTCGAACACGACACTTAATTAATGGTAAGTGCCGAGGCTCGAAAGATGGGGCAATGAATTTATGTCGAAAAATAGGATTAAGAGAGAAACACCATGAACGAGATGCTCTCGGTCGAACCCTAATAACGTCTCTAACTCCCGGGTTTTAAAACGTTAAAAACCAAAAACATTGAAATCGAGCGGAAGGGAGTTAGATGATTCTAAAATCCCGGATGCAACTAGGAAGGTATGTTACTTCCCTAGCACCCCGCCTTGTAAAAATCTAGGCTGCAATTATGGGAGGTTTGTCACCCTAATGCCCCACCTAAGGAGATCCAGACTGCGACAAGGGAGGTTATGACCCTAGTGCCCCGCCTCGGATTTTTATTTTGGAAGAGAGACAAGCGATGTCTAACTAGGAAGAAAACGTTCTTTGAAGGTGTTAGACATCTCATGTTCCCCGAAAACGGTTTATGTTTTTAGATGAAAACTAAGTTAAAAGAACTTTTGAAGTTGTTCGGAATTCTATGTAAAGAAATGCTGATTTTGAGAAATGTTTTTAGGAGAAAACTTTTGTATATGTGAGAGGAACTTTCTACATTTTGAGAAGAGTTTTCTGTGATGTGAGAAGAGTTTTTCCTTTAAAATTCCACAAAATGGTTTCTTTTGAAAGCTTGATGAAATTTGAACAAAAAGATTGTTTGAAACTTGAGAAAAGAGATTTTTTGGGATTTTTTAGTTAAAACTGAATAATGAGGAATGTTTTTGGATTTTTGGAGTTTGAAAGGAATTTACAAGTTGAGTGCGGATTGGATGAAATGGACTTGAATTTGAATTGAATGGAACTGGACTGAATTGAATTGGGCTGAATGAATTGAGTTTGAATTGGATTGAGTTAGAATTGAATTAGGTTTGAATTGAATTTGGGCCGGGATTGGAAGACAGGCCGGGTCAAAGTTCGGGTTAGTCCAAGTTGGATTAGTCAATGTTCAGGTCAAAGTTGGATTGGTCAATGTGCGGGTCAAATTTTGATTGGTAAATGTTCGGGTCAAAGTTGGATTGGTCAAAGGTAGGGTCAAATTAGGATTGGTCAACATTTTTTGGTCAAGGTCAACATTTTTTGGTCAAGGTCAACATTTTGGACTTGGTTTGACATTTGTGGACTTGGTTTGACTTTTGTGGACTTGGTTTGACTTTTGTGGACTTGGTTTGACTTTTGTGGACTTGGTTTGACTTTTGTGGGCTTGGGCCGGATTTGGGCTTAATAGGTCGAGCGGGCTGATTGGGTCAAATTGAAGTTGGGCTCGAAATGGGTTTGGGTTGAATTGGACCTTGGTGGGCTTTCGAGTTGGACTGAAGATTATTTTTGGGCTAAAATGAGGCCTTGGGCCTTTTTATTTGGGCTGAAGATTGTTTTTTGGGCTAAAATGAGGCCTTAGGCCTTTTTGTTTGGGCTGAAGATTGTTTGGGCTGAAATGGGCCTTAGGCCTTAGGCTTGATTTGGTTTTGGGCCAAATTGGCCTATGGGCCTTATTTGAGATTGGGAAAATTAGGCCTTGTTTGGAATGGGTCGAACATTGGGCCTTGTTTGAATTTTTTGAGCTTTTGATTTTTGGGCCTGATGGGCTTTGGAAATTGGGAAGAAATGATGAATCGAAATGAGATGGATTTTGAGAAAGTTTTTTATTAATGAATGTTATTATAATAAGATGTGGTTGGGTCTAGGGATCACTCAGTTTATTGGGTGGGACCATGGCTCACCTAAATCTTAGGATTCACCCTCTATCCTAAGGCTTGGTCCTAAGGTCTAATAACTAGGGCTTATGACATTAATAAGCAACAAGCAAGGGGCATAAATCACAAAACGACAAAGCAAATATCTCACATAGGGTACAACATTGGAGAAGCAAAATGAAGTGTAAACATTATGTACAAAAATTTGGTGATTGAACACTAGCGAAAATCCTACAAGATTTCAAATTAATTTCCAAGCTCTAATCAATATGTGTAGAAAGGGGTAAGATAAGCACTAGGACAACATAATCCAAAACCAACTAGAGATAACATTCTAAAATTGTTCACATGTAGAGGATGAATTAAATTATGAAAATGAATAAATCCTAAGACTACAATCGAAAATAAGGATAATGAACAAATCACAAAATCAACAATAATTGCCAAAGAGATGCAATCCAACCCCGACTTTACTTATCTTGTGTTAGTGAATCTCAAACACCGGCACTGTCAGTTTCAAAATAGAGAACATCAAGATGTTGAACTAATACAAAGAATAATTTATTCTACGTTTATTTTATCTAAAGGCTCCCACCAAATTAAAAGACCACTAATCCTAAACCTAAAATCGCTACTCCGTATTTCATTCTTCCTATCCTTATCCTGTAAAAGGCTCGAATCTCAAATCTGAACGAAAGTCTAAAAGTAGAAACGGTGGATATCATACATGGGTGAGTAGAATAATTGTCATCTAGCGGATCGGTTATCTACCAAACTGTGTGAGAAACAGAAAATGAGACACTCGCACGAACTAAGTGATGAGCATATGTATTAAAAGGAAGTGAAGAGCATGATTGGTAATATCAACTGCAGTCTTTCCACGCAAAGTCAACTGGAATCATAAGCACAAGCACAAATACGAAGTAGCAAGCATTTAGCATAGAGCCGCAAGACATTCGTGAATTAAAGGAGTCATAACCGGTTTTAATTATAGATAAATACCGGATCGAAGACAATATTGTAGATATCCTGCAAGAGAAAGAAAAAAAGAAACACCAAGAAAGCTAAAGTTTCGTTAGATTTAAACGATATATCTGTATTGACAAGGTACGAACAATAACCATAGGGGACCCTATAAGATAGAATAGATCGAACGCAACAGGAGAACGTCTGCATCGAATCAACCATTGTAGGTTCAACAACAGTGGACTTATATTCCATTTCTGCAGATAGAAGTCTCCTTCCCAGGCTGTACCGCATAGAACAAAACAAAACAAAAAAAGGAAGCAGGAGCACAAGCCTGTTTCGCCCAAGATTCAGCATAAAAGAAAATAAAACGATGGTGCAAGTGCCTGGCGATTGGAATAGAGAAACATATTAGCAATCTTACTGGGGAAGGGGTCAGCAGAAAAATAAAATACAAAATGAGACTCATGTTTTTGTTGGATTCTCACTATGTCCGTGGATCCTAGTAATAGCCCAAGAATATAAAAGGGCCGATAATAGTTGTTGTATACTTTAGGCCCATAATAGAATCTGTAAAATATAGTCCATAGTAGTGACTGTTAATATTCTCTATGTAGCCTATATATATGGGCGTACAGACTCGGTTACAATACATGAATTCAATACATATTTCCCAAAGTCTCTACACTATTCTATTTACAATTATGGTATCAGAGCTATCCACGGGATTCCTTCCCTGATGCTCTCTTTTCCTTCCTTCAATATTTCTCTTCCTTCCTTCAACTTTTCTTTTCTTTCCCTTATACTTCGTTTTCTTTCCTTTATTCCTCTTGATCATGGCGGATCAAGACTCTACCACTTCTTCTGGATATGGCTCTACAGACGGCGATAATGCTCCGGTTACCTCCCCACCACAAGCCAACATGACACCTGCAACACAAGTAAATTCTTTTTCTCAGTCAATTTTATCGGCGGCAACCAATTTAGTAAAACTGAAACAAGATAACTATAGGATTTGGAATGGAGTTCTTACTACCTTCTTGAGAGGAAACAATCTGTTTCAGTTTGTTGATGGATCTGGATCGTGCCCTGCTCCTGTGATAGAAGGAGTTACAAATCCAGAGTTTAGTAAGTGGATTCAAACAGATCAAATGGTATTGACAATCATATACGCCTCTCTAAGTGATGCCTTGATTGGCCAAGTAATCGGTATGAGAACCTCGGCTCAAGCCTGGAATTACCTTAATGAAACATTTGCATCACAAAGTAATGCTCAAGTTGGTCAGTTACTACATCAGTTAGCATCCATTGAAAAACTTCCCACAAAAACCATTACTAGTTACTATAATAGAGCTCAAGCTCTTGTAGATTCCCTAGCCCTCACTGGTCACACTGTCTCTAACCGAGAATTCCAATGCTATATACTGAAAGGATTACCAGTTGAGTATGGAGCCCTAGTTTCAAATTTACTGACCAGATCTGATTTTTGTACCCCATCCCAACTATACAACTTCATGCTATCCAATGAAACCTGGGTCTTACAGCACCACAAAACTACCAATCCCCCTCTAAACCTCAACTCCACCACTTACAACAATTCATCTCAAGGGGATGGACGGGGATACTACAAATCAAACAGAGGAAAACCAAATACCTCAAGGGACGAGGCCGTGGTTATAACTCCAACACAAATTCTGGTTATAATTCCAACACAAATTTCACAGGGAAACCAGATAACAGACCCCAATGTCAAATCTGCAAGAAGCGGGGTCATGAAGCATCAAACTACTATCACCGATACAATTTTGCATATCAACCAAACCCCCCCAGTCTCTATCCACAAATGCCACTGCTCTCTCTACTGGTCAGACCTCTAACACACCCTGGGTTGCAGATACAGGAGCATCACACCATTTTACAGGCGACTCTTCTCGTATAAACCTCACATCCTCTGAGTACAATGGCACAGATGTTGTGTCTCTTGGTGATGGCTCTGTTATGGGCATCCAACAACAGGGTATGGGCTCCTTATCTCTTGGTGATAAGACGTTTTATTCTTTATGACCTTATGCATGTACCCACTCTAAATAAGCATTTAATCTCGGTACACAAATTCTGTTCAGATAACAGAACCTATTTTGAGTTTTTACAAAGATTATTTTCTGTTGAAGGATTTGAATACCCAAGGGATTCTACTCAAAGGTGATGTGGTTGATGGAGTCTACACTTTCCCTACAAAGAACACCACTACTTCTGTCACTCC
Source organism: Limonium bicolor (assembly GCA_023374045.1). Taxonomy (NCBI): domain Eukaryota; kingdom Viridiplantae; phylum Streptophyta; class Magnoliopsida; order Caryophyllales; family Plumbaginaceae; genus Limonium; species Limonium bicolor. The sequence goes on along the minus strand of CM041779.1, from coordinate 120,970,014 downwards.
TCAGATCTACTACAACACCAAAGCTCCAGCTTCTATATGGCACAGTCGTCTTGGCCATCCTAGTGCTGCTATGACCAGACGTCTTATAACTAACTATACTTTACCAGTTTCTACTTTTGATAATAAGGAGCTATGCTCTGACTGCTGTAAAGGAAAAATGCATGCCCTACCTCATTTTCCCTCAGATACTATCTCTAGTAATAGTTTTGAATTGCTGTTTGCTGACTTATGGGGTCCAGCTTTCTGTCCCTCAGAAGAAGGGTTTCTATATTTTCTTATAATAGTTGATGATCACCCCCGTTTCATTTGGATTTACCCATTAAAGAAAAAGTCAGAGGTTGCTCTCATTATGCCTGTTTTTTGCACTATGATTCGAAATCAATTCAAAACAGACATTAAACAGATTCAAACTGACAGAGGAGGGGAATTTAGAGCACTGAACTCATTTTTTCAAGCACAAGGAATACTTCATCGTTACACTTGTGCCCACTCCCACCAACAAAATGGATCGGTGGAGAGTAGAGTAAGATAAGATTTGTGGTAGATAAAGGTCTCCGTCTTCTGTCTCAAGCCTTTTTACCTATGAGTTACTGGTCCTATGCATTCAGAAACCGCTGTTATTTGTTAAACAGAACTCCCACTAGGGCCATTGATCATTCAACCCATTTTTTAAATTATATCACACCGAGCCTACCTATGACCATTTGAAGGTGTTTGGTTGCTATTGCTGGCCGAATCTTAGACCCTACAACTCTCATAAATTAGCTTTCAGGTCTACTGCTTGTCTATTTCTTGGCTACTCTGAAAATTCTACAGGTTATCTTTGTCTTGATCTTACCAACCACAGATTATACATATCTCGTGATGTACAATTTCAGGAAACAAGTTTTCCTTTTGCATCCTCAAACTCAAAAACTACATCACAATCTCAAAATTCCAACACACCTATTTCAAACATTCTAATTCCTATAGTATCAACTCTGATCCCTCCATTCCCTCAAATTCACACAACACTTCTCCAACAAACTCCTCCACTTTAGATTCCTCTAATCACCAAACATCACCACCCTCTGACTCACCTATACCTATGTCACCAGGCTACAACTCATCCAGCACTTCAAGTGATTCTTATCACTCCACTTCTCCTTTATCATCATCCACAACCCCTTCTGATTCAGAACAACCTATTCATCCCTCTCTCCCAATGATAACAAGATCCAAAACAGATAATCTTAGACCTAAAATCAGAACTGATGGCACAATTCCCTGGTTAAACTCCACAGATCTACACATACTAAAATCCCAGACCAACCATCCTACACTCAAGCAATAAAATATGAAGACTGGAGAAAAGCTATACAAGCAGAATATGATGCTCTCACAAACAACAACACATGGACACTAGTCCCTCCTCAACCTCACTTTAATGTACTTGAGACTAAGTGGATTTTAAAACAAAAAGACATGTGGATGGTACAATTGAAAGAAGAAAAGCTCGATTAGTGGCTCAAGGTTTTTTAAACAGACACATGGCATTGATTATTATGAAACTTTCAGCCCTGTGGTGAAAGTTGCTACTATCAGAGTTATACTGGCCATTGCTTCAGCCAACAACTGGCCAATACATCAACTAGATTGATAATGCTTTTTTACATGGTGAGTTAGAGGAGGATGTCTACATCAAACAACCTACTGGGGTTTGTTAATAAAAAATGCCCAAATCATGTGTGCAAATTACAAATAGCTCTTTATGGCCTAAAACAATCACCTAAGCTTGGTTTGCTCGACTTAGCAATTATCTTCATATAGGTTTCTTTGCCTCTCAGTCTGATCCATCTTTTTCATTTATAACTCAAAAAGAGAAAATGTTCTACCTCTTGGTCTATGTAGACGACATTCTAGTTACTGCCTCATCCCTATCTAATTACTCAACTCACACATACTCTTGCTCATGAATTTCCTATAAAGGAACTCGGGAATCTTCATTTTTTTCTGGCATTCAAGCCACCCGAAACAGTACTGCCTAACCATCACTCAAAGTCACTACATTCAGGAACTACTGATAAAAACAAACATGCAACACTGCAAACCTGTTTCTACCCCATATTAGACTCGCAAGTTCTTGATACTACCACTTCACCACCCTATCAAAATTCTACTCTTTTTCGCAGTGTGGTAGGAAGTCTCCAATATCTGGCCTTTACTAGACCAGATATCAGTTTTGCAGTAAATCGCATCAGTCAATATATGCAAGCACCAAAAGAAGCACACTGGGTTGCAGCAAAATGCATACTTCGTTACCTTAAGTCCACGATGAATTAGGTCTTCTGTTCTCCTCTACATCCCCACCGGAGCTTCGCATCTATTCTGATTCAGACTGGGCTGGATCTTATGCTGACCGCCACTCCACTGCAGGATATCTTGTCTATTCGGCGACAGCTTGATCTCCTGGAGCTCGAAGAGCAACGCACAGTTGCCAGATCCTCTACTGAAGCCGAATTCAAAGCTTTAGCAACTGCAACATCAGAAACATTATGGATACAAAAATTACTCCAAGAATTAGGAATCCGGTTGAAGAAAAGCCCAATCTTGAAGTGTGATAATATAGGAGCAACGTACCTTGCTTCGAATCCGGTGTTCCATAGCCGAGCCAAGCATGTAGCGGTTGATTTTTTCTTTGTTCGAGAGCGTGTACAAAATCAAAGCTTGAAAATTGAATTTCTTTCTACAGCTGCTCAATTAGCCGACGGACTCACGAAAACCCTAGGTCGATCGCGCTTTCTTTCTCTCCGATCCCAAATGCCTCTCGTCAACACGGATTTGGCAAGCGGGCGGGATAATAGCCCAAGAATATAAAATGGGCCGATAATAGTTGTTGTATACTTTAGGCCCATAATAGAATCTGTAACATATAGTCCATAGTAGTGACTGTTAATATTCTCTATGTAGCCTATATATATGGGCGTACAGACTCGGTTACAATACATGAATCAATACATATTTCCCAAGTCTCTACACTATTCTATTTACAATTACCTAGGACACATAATCAGCATGGTGGTCGTCAGAACACCTGCACAGAACAAGACAGAGAAAAACTGTCTGGGAACACGATATAGAGACACGAGAGAGGACAGAACAACCAATGACTGTGGATGCTTCCTCTGGTAATGGAGTTTCCCTCTCGTTGTCACTGCCCCCATGGCTTATTTGGCGAAGTACAAGGAAACAGAGAGAATGAAACCGGTAAAAAAAAAGAGAGTGGCCATTTGACCATGACCGATTTCATGAGACCAAAATTAACAAAGAATGCTGCGTCACACTCTCATGGAACTAGCGGCCATTTTGAACTTGGTTTTCACTTGGCCTATCGACAGTCAAAATGAGGAACAAGGCTGGGATCGAGTTGAATTTCTGGAGAAATACTCTTGACTTTTGATAAGTTTCGAACATTTTATTTATGCTTTCCTTTCCGCCAACGAGAGCAAAGAGACAGAGGGGGTGGTGTATATATATGTCCTTGTACGCCAATCAGGTTTGCGAAAATTACCTAGAGTGAAAGAGCACCGACTTAAGAGATGAATGAGGAGTAGAATGTATATTCTTTGTCTGCTATTTTGAATTTCAGAGATAAAGAATGAAGTTAGTGATGAAGAGAGGGTTGAGCATGGAGTTCTTGTTTCGCCAGTTTGAAATGGAAAAAATGAGAGCGCAGAGCAGAGGTGGTCTATCCCTCGGTGTTGTGAGAAGAGAAGGAAGACGGCTGTAGAGTTTGGGTTCTTTTGTTCGACAGTGAGAAGACGGGGGAAAGGGGGATTCTATGCTCCTTGTTCGTAAGGTAGTAGAGAAGGAAAATAAATAAAAAAAAAGAATCGGGACATGTTTGTTCTCTGTATGCCACAGTGAAGAGAAATGAGAAGAGCAGCGAACGTGTATGTTCTGGCTCAACAATCTGAAGAGAAAAAAGAAGGTAAGAGTGTGTATATTCTGGTTGGCTGCTTGAAGATGATGAAGAGGGTGAGAGGATATATGTTCTCCAATTGACGGTAGGGAGAGAATGAAAATGGCGAGAGTGTATGTGTGCTTGAGTTCGCCGGTGGTGTTGTAAAAAAACGACGATGGTGAAGAGATTGAAGTGCAGATATCCATTTTTCTGGGTCACCGTGAATACGAATTGAAGAGCAAGAAAGTCAGGGTATGGCTCGCTAGTTGGGACTTGTGTATGTCGGACACTATTGTTAGACTTTATAAGAGGAGAGATTTAGGGTTTTTGTTTCAAATTCTATGCTAGTGGGGCGGATGAATGATAGACTGGGCCTGGTCTGGTTTTGATGGATGCAGCTGGGCTTGTTTGGTCCGATTGACAGGTAGCACGCCGGGAAAAAAATGACTTAGGGGATTCGAATTTGTGACCTCCTGCTTTTGATGGTAGCACTAACCAACTAAACTACTTCAAAACTCAATAAAAAAGCACACGAAATAATACTAAACTGCTAATTCGAGCTGGATGACATCTCTAATAATACTAGCGTATTAAACGAAAAATTACAAAGAGACGAAAGAGTTCCATCTAATGAAGTGAAATGTTTTCTTCTTGAAAATCATGAAATACTAGAATGTGGAACATGAAAACATAAGGTGTGAAATAAATGAAATGACATAGTACAGGTACATGAAATGATAAAATAGTTCCAATGTAACGGAGATAAACTACAAGTGAGCGCAAAAAATGGAAACTGAAATCAAATATGTACAAAATAATATAAAAAAGAAGTAACAAAATAAGAAGATATGAGAAGGAATTCAGTCGAATTAGCGACAGAATGAAAAATTCTGGTATGGAATATAATAGTAAATTGTATGTAAAATGATGAAAATAAATCTAAAAAATAATAATGGTAAAAGAAAATAAAATAAGTACTAATAAAGGAAATACGAGTAAAGGTATTAGTCAAATGAGATGAAATAAAATAAACAAGTAACAAAATAGCACGAACCAAAATAAGACAAATAAGTAAATAAACAAGCGAATAAAACATAACTAACTACATGAAATAAGTCAAAAATAAAATGCTAAAAAATAAATAAGTAGTGAAAAGGACGGGTTTGAAAACAAATGCTTTGAAAATTGATTTTAGAAATTTTGTCCTAAAAACGATGGTTTCATTTTGGCAGCACGATAATGTGTTCTGTAAAAGAAAGGCGACGACCCCTCTTAATGCATATCTTATTTCAGCATTTGCTTTATGGGATGAGAATTTTTGGTGTCTACAGTGTTATCCTATGTAATTTTAAAAACATAGTGGTATATCATGAATTAAGCAAAAACTCAGTGGTATTTGGTGAAAATTCCCTAAAAGGATTAAGCCGAGAATTATTCTTGCATCTGAAGGTCCAATTAATTAATCTAATCAAAATTTCCACAGATTAACAGGTTGCTATGATCTTTCTATCACTCACCGGTCAGATCCTGATAGAAATTCACAGAGCTAATAATAAAAATCCCCAGCTTTTATTAAAAGCGTAAATAAAACAACAACCTGAACAATCCAAATAAATATCTTAATCAACTGGTAAAATAATCATAATATCAGTCTAACTACAAATCCCCCCATCACCCAAGATTTAATCCTTTAGCCTAACATAATTAAAGAACAAACACAGGAAAAGAGATTAGAATTCATATGTGTGTCGATCTTCAGATTCGTCAGCAAAAAGGTTGAGCGGATGAATGAATGAATTGGAGTAGAAATCCTCTTCTTCGGTGTGTTGAAATGGTCGCAGCGCAGAGAGAATAAAAGAGGCGATGTGTGCAAAATGGTGATTGTTTTATGGTCGCCTTTCCCTTCCAAAGCCTTCCTTATTTATAGTCAAATTCAAGACTTTCTGTTTGTCCATTGATGGTTTCTTTTAGTCTCTTCAGTTTTGTAAAATAAATAAAGACCTTCCAGTTCCTTTAACTTTCTATATTCAATTGTCTTCATCCATCAATAACTCTTGGAAGGAAGTTTCTTTATTTATTTAACTTCATCCATCAATAGCTATTGGAAGACTCTGGAGTTACCTGCGCGCTTCTCTCCCTTTCTGCTTGTCCCTTTTTTTCTTTGTCGTTGCGGCAATATCATAGAAATATATATAATAAACGTTGTTCCGGACACAACTTCGATAGGGTCTAAATTATTCATATGAGCTCCGATTTGTTCCCTGTTTGTGGCGTTGGAAAGCTCGTGAGGAGATATATGCATTTCTAGCATCATTTCCTGCTTTAAACGTATAAATTGGCATCAGTTCTTGCCCAAAGTAAGAGTCATGAAAAACATATGATAAGTGTGAGAAAGCGTATAAAAAGGTTGCATAAATAAGAATTTAGCACCTATAAAACCATATCAATATCACACTTATCAAGGGGAAAGGATTGGAATCCTTACACCCACACCTACCACAAGAAGCGAGCAGAAGACGAAACAACACCACCAAAAATACCTGGAGAATTCCAAACGGTTGTTACACAAGCCGTAGAGATTGCACAACAGCTTGAAGCTGATCCTGTACCTGCCCTTGAGGCAGACGTTTGTATCGTTAACTTCTACCAAGAAGGAGGACGACTTGGTTTACACCAAGATAAGGACGAGACATCGGAATCTCTTAAACAAGGAGTGCCCGTAGTATCTTGGTCCATCGGAGACGACGCCGAATTCTTGTATGGCGAGCAGAAGCGTGCGGATCACGCGGAGAAGATTATCCTCAGGTCAGGAGATGTCTTGATCATGGGTGGTGAGTCGAGAATGCTGTATCACGGTATCAAGAAGATCAAGTTGAATACGACACCATCGACTGTGATTGATAAGTGTGAAACATATAGGCTTTTTAGGGTTTAAATACCTTATAATTTGTAACAATTCAGGCAATGTTTCCCACTTATTATGTGTTTTTCCTAAGATTGATGTTTTGATAAGAACTAATGTATTTTATATGCTAAATACAGGAAAAACCCAGGAAATAAAGATTACACATCATAAGGATTACAACACAACAAACGGGGAACAAAGGGAGAAGAGACACAAAAATTGGTCTTGTCCGGATCAGTTTGGCCGGACACAAAGCCGGACGTCTTTGTGTCTGATTTGGCCGGACGCAAGCCGGACGTGACCTAAAAATCCAGATCCGGAGTTCACGTTTCAGATCTAAAACTCTGTGTCACGTCCGGATCCGGACACGATCCGGACGTCACACAGAATTGAAAAATAAAAATGCACGCACTGATAATTAGCCTTTCGGCGAAATTATCAGGCGGCGCATTAACAGGGGAACAGAAGAGCGGCACATTAAGGAGACTGCAACATTGATTAATTCATGCCCATGCTCAATCAAAGTATCCACTCACACAAACGCCAACTCACCACTAACCCTTGTTTCCCCTCTAATCCTATATAAACCATCTCCTGCCTTCATTCCAAATCGTACCTGACTTCACAGTCTCCTCTCCTCTCTACTAATCCATTCATTCATGACTCACTCCATTCATCTGCTCATCTTCACTAAATTTCCTCCGTAAGCCTCCGCTCTCATCCACACACACATCCCACATTCATTCACCGCGTTTAGCCGTGTCCGGATCTTTGTCCGGATCCGGACTCACCCACAAAAGCCACGTCCAGATCGTGTCCGACCTGACCTAGCCGGACATCTCATGTCCGGGTCTGAGTCTGACCCCATTGATCCGGACAACTCACAAACTCGCCACAAATTTCCATTTCCGCTCCATTTCACCCAGTTCACTCCATTGTCACAGAGACCAACCTCCAAACCAGCATAGCGCAAGGACAAAGGACGGAGCGAGCAAGAAGATCTTCGTAACAGATGCTTTCTCTCAACTCTCTCTCATTTATGATTATTATCGCTATGTCTAGCTAAGAGGATTTACTCTAGGGGAAGGGATGTTGTAATTAGTTAAACTCTGCATTATTTCACTACTTTATTGAGACAATTTGGATTGTTCAGGTTAATGCTTTAAGTGCTTTTAATAAACGTCATGAATTTATTATAAGCCCTCGAATCATGTTATGATCAGATAAGGTGATTAGCATTGATGGTCCTATTAACCTGTTACCTGTGATAATTGCAATCGGATAGATTACACTATTCACTAGGGGCTTTAGTCTGGATTAAACCAGACTAGTAATTCTGTGCAATAAAACCATCTAGATATACTTGCTAGGTCTAGACTAGAACTATATGCCCTGTCTAGATGAGCTATCCGGAATTAAGACTTAATACAGAATAGATAATTGAGAATTACAAGCCGATCCAAGTCTCCACTTAAGTAGTAGAATATGCAGAACCTAGCTAGTGAAACAACTCCCTGAACCTAGAGTACCGTTCACACTCCCAAGACTATCACTTTAATTTATCTGCTATTTACCTTCTTGTTACCTATTTGTGAAACCCAAAACCAAAACAAAACCCCCTTTTTGAGTTAACCATTACCTAAGGCTAGACTTACCACATCAAGTCCCGTGGATTGACACCCGGTCGCTTCATAATTTGCTATACTATTTCGACCGGGATTTTTGCAACCTGACGATCTATTGAATTATTGAATTCTAGGATTATTTCTAGGCTTTTAATATACCAAATAAATCGTTTGCAAAATGGCGCCATTGCCGGGGACTTGACTTTTGTCTAGTCCCTAGCCTGGTTAATTCGTTACTTTATTACAAACACACTGTTTATAATTGTTTGTTTGAAATTTATTTTGATTTTAATTTATTTTGTGTGCCATTTTATACAATTATTTTTCATTATTTTAGTTCTAAAAACTCACTCATTTTGTTCCTTTCTCTCGGGCTGATTATAAGCACCTAGTGGATGCGTAGAACGCGTTCAACTGGTCCTCCGGATACAGACTTCGATCCTGAAATCGAGAGAGTATACCTCCAAGCTCTGAGAACAAGAAGGCAGCTTGACTTCAATATGGCAGCAAATCATGACCAAATTGGAGGAGGTGCAGTGACCCAATACACGATGGGAAGGATAAACAGACCACCAGCCACACCAAGAAGAGGGCCAATGGTTCTACCAAATCTAACTGCAGAACTTATAGCCGATTGGCAAAAGGTAAAACCTTCTCATCAATCCAATGCTGTTAGAAATCACCCTGCAGGAACTTTCTCAGGAGCAGACCCAGCGGATGCATTGGACCATGTACATCGCTTTCTAGTACACTTGGATTCCCTGGGCTTATCACAAGGATTGGAGAGTACGCCAGACTGAGCCTGTTCCAGCACAGTCTATCGGGAGAAGCCTCGAAATGGTTCCATCGACTACCGCCAGGCATCATTACCACCTGGGAGCAGATGATGGATAAATTCTACGAGAAGTATATTCCCATCTCCAGGACACGACAAATGATTGCCGACCTGATGGCATTCAGACAGATGGGTAGTGAGACAGTCTGTGAGGCGTGGGACCGATTCAAAGAGCTACTCCACCAGTGCCCTCACCATGGTCAGGACATCACCTCATTGGCTCAGGGATTCTTCCAGGGTTAAAAGACGAAAACAGAGGCGAGATAAGATCCGCCCTAGGAGGAAACCTGCTAGCAAAAAGTGGGGAGGATTTCATGGCATCTATGGAGTCCTACTGTGAAGAGCTTCGCCAATGAGCAGCAATGGAGGGCGAGTATTCTCAATAGGTCACAGTTCTGCCCGAGCTCCAGACCCAATGATGGAACAGCTAGCCGCCGAGCAAGCACAGATAAAAACTACGATGGGAAGCATGACAAAAATGCTCGAGCAGCTCACCATGGGGCCGACCTCAAAGCAATCCGCCAAGAAAATCTCTACAAGTACCAACGAAGCTTGCTGCTCTCAGTGTGGGGAAGCACACGATTATGAGGACTGCCCACTAGTAGCCGAGATGAGGCACACCGAGGAGGCCAATGTCATAGGCCAGTTCAACAACAGGCAACCCTGGGTGCAGAATCAGCACCAAAATCTGAGGTACGGGAATCCGAACAATGCACTGAATTCACATCAAATGCAACCTCAGAGGACGAACCAGGGGGGACCACCCGACTTTGCTAGGCCTCAATATAATCAATTCCGGCCACAGCAGCCTCAAGCTCAGCAACCATCATTGAGCTCAAACAATGCCAGTCTGAAGGAGATGGTGGATAAGTTAATGGCTTCTCAGGAACAGCAAACGGTAATCAACCAGAAGTTAGAGAATGCCATGGTGGAGATGCAAGGAACAATGAGTCAGTTGACTCAATTCCTCCTACAGCAGAGACCTTCTAGATCACTGCCTTCCCAACCAGAAACCAAACCCAAGGAGCAGTTGAAGGCAGTGTCGGTCTCAGACGAAGACTGTGAGGATTCTGAAGAAGCAGCAGCAGTTACCCTGAGAGGTGGGAGGAACTTAATCAAAGACCAAGTGGCAGGAAGCCGTACTGATGAGGAGACCGAGCCTCTTTCTAATACCACCGGTGCACCATCAGGGCATCCCGCCCCTCCAGAGGTAGTTTCTGAGGAGACCCAGGCTCCTATTCCTTCTTCTTCTCTTTCAACTGCTGTTAAAAATACAAAGGGAAAAATATCTGCAAAAGAACTTCCTTTTCCAAACCGTCTCAAGGGCGAGAGCTGATGAGCAATTTGGAAGATTTTTAGATGTTTTTTGAAAGCTGACTATCAATATTCCTTTATTGATGCGATTAAGCAGATGCCAAATTATGCTAAATTGTGAAGGATCTGATTTCGAATAAGAGGAAATATAAGGAGAAGGACACCATCCAGCTGACCGAAACCTGTTCAGCAGCTATCCGACAGAAGCTGCCTCCAAAGCGTGGTGATCCTGGTCAGCCCATCATCCCCTGTTCAATTGGAGACATGGATTGCGGATACGGTCTCTGTGATCTAGGAGCGAGCATCAACCTGATGCCATACACCATGTTTAAAAAGCTTCATGCGGGTGAGCTCGTTCCCATTCATTTCAGACTCCAGTTAGCTGATAGATCATCGATCACACCAAGAGGTATGGTTGAAAATGTATGTAGTGTTAGTGTGGGTAAATTTTTCTTCCCCGCTGATTTTGTGATCCTTGACATGGATGAAGATGTTGAGGTACCTCTGATTCTTGGTAGACCTTTCCTTAGAACTGCAAAGACTGTTATTGATGTTGACAAGGGGAAGATTACCTTGAAATTTCATGATGAAGAATTAAGCTTTGATATAAATAAGATGATGCAGAAAAACACTTCTTCTCAAGCTGTTTTCTCTGCTGATTTAATTGATAATTCTTATGATCTTGAGGATGACTACACCTATAGGAGTACTGACTTTTCTAATTCGTTGTTTAAGTTTTCTGACATTTTAGAACAGGTATTAAGTCGATCCATTGAGGATGACAAAGACAGCTTTGAGATGGCCTCGGTCGTCCAGCAGTTAAATCAAGGGAAATCATACTTTTGTTCCTCCTCTCCTCCTGTAGAAAAGTTGGATCGATCCATTCAAAGGCCCATACCTTCAATAGAGAAGCCTCCTACCCTGGAACTTAAATCTCTCCCTCCCCCATAAATATGTTTTCTTGGCAGAGGGTAACACCCTGCCTGTTATTATCTCTGCTTTTGTCTATTTCGCAGGAAACTAGACTTCTGGAGGTGCTAAAGAAACATAAAAGTGCCATGGGTTGGACAGTTGCTGATATCAAGGGGATCAATCCGGGTTTCTGCACACACCAGATTCATATGGAGGAAAATTATAAGGCAGTGAGGCAGCCCCAGAGAAGGTTGAATCCAAATCTAAAGGAGGTGGTCAAGGCCGAAGTACTAAAGCTTCTTGATGCAGGTATATCTACCCTATTTCTGACAGCCAGTGGGTGTCTCCAGTCCAGGTTGTTCCAAAGAAAGGGGGGATAGTTACAGTGCTCAATGAGAAAGGTGAATTGGTACCTCAGAGACAAACCACAGGTTGGAGGATGTGCATCGATTACCGGCGCTTGAATGAAGCCACAAGGAAGGACCACTTCCCACTACCATTTATTGATCAAATGTTGGAGCGGTTAGCTGGGAAAGAGTTCTACTACTTCCTTGATGGGTACAGTGGTTATTTCCAGATTCCCATTGCACAGAAGATCAGGAGAAGACTACCTTCACTGTCCTTATGGTACTTTGCATACAGGAGGATGCCCTTTGGTCTTTGCAATGCTCCAGCCACATTTCAGCGATGTATGATGGCGATTTTTAATGAGTTTATTGAGAAAAGTATCGAAGTTTTCATGGACGACTTCTCTGTCTATGGACAAAGCTTCGATGTTTGTCTGGAGCAATTAGACCAGATCTTGGCTCGCTGTGAGGACACGAACCTTGTGCTGAATTGGGAAAAGTGCCATTTCATGGTACAAGAAGGAATTGTGCTTGGGCATAAGGTATCAAGGGAAGGCCTCCAGGTAGACAAGGCCAAGATAGAGGTAATAGAAAAGCTACCCCCACCAACCTCAGTTAAAGATGTAAGATCTTTCCTTGGTCATGCAGGGTTTACAGGAGATTTATTCAGGACTTCTCAAAAATTGCTAAACCCCTGTCAGACCTGCTTCAGAAGGATATCAAATTTCAGTTCACAGAGGAGTGCTTGACAGCATTTCAGACATCAAAGAGAAGCTCTGCTCAAGCACCAATTGTGGTCCCACCGGATTGGTCTGAACCGTTTGAGATCATGACGGATGCAAGCGACTATGCTGTGGGCGCTGCACTATGTCAGAAGAAAGATAAAATGCCGAGAGTAATCACCTACGCTAGCAAGACCTTGATAGATGCACAGAAAATTATACTACTACAGAGAAGGAGTTGCTAGCTGTGGTGTTTGCTTTGGACAAGTTTCGACCATATCTGCTTGGAAGCAAGGTGATAGTCCACACCGATCATTCAGAAGAATGAATCGAAACCAAGACTTCTGAGGTGGATCTTACTTCTCCAAGAATTTAATTTAGAAGTTGTGGACAAAAAGGGGAAGCAGAACGGAGTCGCTGATCACCTATCTAGGCTTGATATCCCAGATGATGGAATCCCAATCAACGAGTTCTTCCCTGATGAGACGGTGTTCAAGATTGGAAGGGTAGATGAACCATGGTACGCTGACTTAGCCAATTATCTGGTTACTGGTTTAATTCCTCATGATTACAGTTATAACCAGAGGAAGAAATTCTTGTCAGAAACCCGCCACTATATCTGGGAGGATCCCTATCTGTTCAGGATCTGTGCTGATGGCTTGATGAGGCGATGTCTTCCAGATAAGGAGATCCAGAGTGTAATAGAATTCTATCATGCTAAAGAGGCGGGTGGCCATCATGGTTATACAAGAACAACTGCAAAGATATTAGAGTGTGGATTTTATTGGCCTACTCTACATAAAGATGTCCACCATTTCTGTTCCCATTGTGACCCCTGTCAGAGGATGGGAAACATCTCTAGAAAGCATGAGATGCCTCAGAAAGGTATTCTTGAGGTAGAACTTTTTGATGTTTGGGGCATAGATTTCACAGGCCCTTTTCCCTCATCTCATGGAAACCAATACATCCTAGTAGCTGTGGATTATGTCTCAAAGTGGGTAGAAGCTATTCCATGCCACGGGCTGATTCCAAAACAGTGGTGAAATTCCTGAAGAAACACATATTCACCAGATTCGGGGTGCCCAGGGCAATTATCAGTGATGGTGGCTCTCACTTCTGCAACCGAGCCTTCGATCCCTAATGACTAAATATGGGGTGACCCACAAGGTAGCATTACCTTACCACCCCCAAACTAATGGTCTGGCAGAAGTGACTAATCGTGAGCTAAAATGGATCCTACAGAAGACTGTAAATGCATCAAGGAAGGATTGGTCAGTTAAACTAGATGGCGCTCTGTGGGCATATCGGACTGCTTTCAAGACTCCTATAGGGATGTCTCCTTTCAAACTTGTGTATGGAAAAGCCTGCCATCTTCCAGTCGAATTAGAGCACAAAGCTTACTGGGCATTGAAAGCCCTGAATTTTGATCTGCACACCGTTGGAGAGAAAATAAATTTCAACTATCTGAACTCGAGGAACTTAGAGAGCAAGCCTATGACAGTTCCAGAATTTATAAGGAGCGCACAAAGAGAATCCATGATCAGATGATCCATAAGAGAGAATTCAAAGTAGGGGATCTAGTGTTGCTCTATAATTCCAGGCTGCGCCTCTTTCCTGGTAAGTTGAAATCACATTGGGCAGGTCCATTCAAAGTTGTGGGGATCACTACCTATGGTTCCTACGAGCTAGAGAACAAGACAGGAGAAGTTTTCAAAGTGAATGGTGCTCGACTAAAGAAGTACCTAGGCGATACCTTTTCTCAGCCTCCCGCACCAGGTATATCCTTGATTGAAAGCTCCAATTCCATAAATTCTATCTCTGCTATCTGTATTGCAGCACCGCCTCAAAGCATCCAAGAAGCCACACCCGCAATGGTATTTCAGACTAAAGAAAGAAAGCTTGCTAGCTGCTATGGCAGCCCTCCTTGACCTTATCTGTAAAGTCTAGCCAGAGACTTTAACTCCGGGCAGCTTGGTGGGAGGCAACCCACCGGTTTGTATCTTTTCCTTGGTTTGGTTAATTATTCTCCTCTTTTGTTCTTATTTAGCGAGTGTTAATCACTGCTGTGCAAATTGAAAGAGCCATGGCTCTTACTTTACACTAATGGTTTTATCTGGTCCCACTTGAGTTCCTCTGGTTTTGCAGATTTAATCTTTCAGGTACTTCACTCTAATGCTAAACTGAACTCAAGTGTGAGGAAGAATCATGGCAAGTTCACCAAGGATCAGGGAGTCCTTAAACACTCTTGCTATTTAATTTCTGCATTTCGTGTGTTTTGTTTTGTGTGGTTCTTTGTGGTAAATTTCATTTTTATGAATAAGGTATTTAGAGTAGTGGTTTTTAATTTAATTTAATATATATAAAAAAAGAGAGCGTTTTAACGTGTCCGGCTGAACTTAGCCGGACACAAATCCGGTCATGAAAACCCTAGCTGCGTCCGGATCCGGACGCCTAAACGGACGACACTAAATCGCGCACGGTTTAATTTCTTCCTTCTGTTTTGCTTCTTCTTCGTTTTCATCCCAACGCCTTATATCAGTAAACTCAAACTCCATTATCACCCCACAAAACCAACCACCTCCACCTTCTTCCTCCCTTTACGCGCCTTCACCACCGGAATACCAACGCGCCGCCCACCGCACTGCCCAGCTTGCACCCTACTGACGTTCCTCACAAATTCAAACAGAAATCAAATTCGAAACAGGTTCTTAATTTCAAGCGATTTCAATTCGAATTTTCAGTCAGATTGTGGTACATTCGGTAGTTGTTGGTAGTACTGATGCTTAATCTGTTAGTGTGGTGATAAAACGCGGGTTTGTGCGAAATTGGTGTTTCTGGATGAGTTTTTGTGGTGCCGTCGCTCCGTTCGCGACACAATTTTTTTTTAGGGTCTGTATGCGTCCGGATCTGCGTCCGGCTAAGTTGATCCGGACGTGGATCCGGACATAAAAAAAAATTTCTGATTTTTCTGCAATTGTCTTCTAGGTTATGTCTGTGTTGGTTATTTTTTTGCTATGTTTGGCTATTTTAATGCCTTGTTACTGATAAATTAACGTGTGTGCAGAATATGTTCAAATAGAACTTTGGGCTCGATTGGTTTCGAGGTTTTGTGTGCCTGTTGCTTCTCTTCTTGTTGTTTAGATTTCTTACTACTTTTGGTTTATCGTTAGATGGCTCGCACTAGAGGGGCACACACAGGGTCCTCTTCGAGGAACCCACGACCTGATGACCAGCCAGAGCCGGACCCCACTACGCGATGATGGATTCCGTTCTGCTACCACCCGGGCTTGGTATGAGCAGGGTGGCGCCTTCGTCATCGAGAGGCGCATCACTGACGAGGCAGCAGCTGAGGCCGGGCTTACAGAGATATTTGAGGGTATTGGCGCCAGCAGCATCTGCGCATGGGCGTGGGTGTTTCTCTCCAGAGCTGGTACGCGAGTTCTACGCCAATGCTGTGGCGTCAGACGACACACAACATTACATCCTACGTACGCCAGTTCAGGTGGTATAGGTGAGGTAACCCCTGAGACTTTTGCTGATCTTATTTCTTCCGGATAATTCGGACACACATCGAGAGTTACGGAGGACGCGCTTAGGGAGAGTAAGACTAGGTGGTTACGAGAGGTCGGGAGTACTACTCGCCGACGGGGTGAGGAGAGTAAGCTGTACTCCGTATGCTACTTCCTTCCCTTCCCCAGAGGACCCTAGCAGAGATCCTCAGTCATCAGATCCGGCCTCAGGCTGGGAATGATGCTTCTGACGAGGATTGTGTGCTCCTAGACTACCTCCTGGCCTCACCACATGCACCAGCTCAGCAGATCGATCGATCCCATTCGTCATGTTCAGGCAGCTGCATAAGGTGGTGACATATCTGTGGACGAAGAAGAAGAAGAAGATCACCCTATCTTTCCTATCTTCATCCAGCATCTTCTTATCTCTACCCCCCCGAGGAGATCTTCACTGATATGGCGGTGAGGAGGGTGAGACACCCATCTCCCTTACGACCTTTAGGAGATGGGGCTTCTTACGCTCGATGACGGCAGCTGGGTGAAGGGCAGCTCGGGCCTAGGATCCACTAGTACATCTGCGAGTTCCAGCTCTACTCCGGCCACTGCTACCATGGCGCCCCCCACGGCCCCAGTGATGAGCATCCCACCTGAGATGCAGACTATGATGGACGCCTTACTCCAGCAGCAGCAGAGGATGGAGCAGCGCTTTGGGGGTATGGAGCAGCAGTTCGGGGATGTCCAGCAGCGCCAGGTGCGCATGGAGGGACGCATAGATGACATCCGCCAGACGCAGGAGCACCTCCAGGCAGAGCAGACTTCTATTCGCGACGCACAGACTATGCTCGCAGGGCGCATGGAGCGCAGTGATGCTTTGCAGAGAGAGACAACCGCTCATCAGACCCAGACACCCAGATCTGCAGATGCTCATGACCCAGTTCGGCGCGAGACCTCCTCCACCACCACCACCTCAGTGACAGCCATCATTTCTTTACTGCTTTCTTTATTTATTTGTTTACGTTTCTATTTTTTGCATTGCTTTCCTTTTGGTCTGTTAAAACTAACAGTTAAAACACGGGCATGCAGGTGAAGTGGTATTAGATAATTAAGCAGAGTTTTACATTCTAAATTGCTAAATTCTTGTTTCTCTGAGCAGTGCAGCATTCTAAAATGATTACTTTACATGTCACATCTACTGCAAAAAATGGCTATAAGTACAGGAAATGGAACCACACTACTTGCGAATGTCTGCTAAGCTTAAACTATGGGGAGTATTCTTTCTCTAAATATAACTCATTCGATTCAAATATTCTCTGTAGTTCGAGTTAATGCACTTTATTCTGTGGTTGTACTTACCAGTGCAAATTTAGCAACTTTAATCTGCAAGCAACGCATACTGTCTGTGACTCATGAGGAATCTCTCGACCCCTGCCAAACTTCAAGTGTGAGGAAGAACATCTTCCTCAATCCATAACACCAGGGGAGTCTCAGTAGTTCCACCTTTAACTTATTTGATGTTCCACCTTTGTTGCGTTGAGGGTTAATTATTGCATATGCATCTATTATGAGTATAGCATGTTTTGAAAGCTCTTTTCTCTGTTTTTCTTCTTTGACCAATGAGGACATTGCTCATCTTAAGTGTGAGGAAGGAGAGACCTTTCCCTGAAAACATGCTAATTGTTCTTTAATGCCACACTTGCTTTTTGCTGCTCTAATGCCTGTGCACACCGAGTGATATTAAATCAAAGTGAAAACCGTAGGAATCTTTTGCTTGATAAGGTTTGTATAAAAATAGTTTTATTTAAAAATACTCTCTTTTCACTAAAAATCTGGTAGATTGGCTAGTTGTGGTAACCAGATTATTTTAGCTTGGGATTTTGGAAATGAAGTGAATGTTTGGAATGAAAAGGGTAAGGCAAGGTACTCCACTGATCAAAATTTTTTTTCTAACAATAGCAGGCCTCGTCTATCCGGTTATTAAGTCTTAAGGGTGCCTTATCACCTATCTACCTAAGGTCTCGTGATCTAGGATAGTTGGCCCAACACCGTTACAAGGATAGAGAGAAAAGTCTGGGTTACGGAATAACTCTGCAATTCACAATATTTCGTTTGTTTGTATATAATTCTTGGAAGAAGAATGTTTTTGCATGTGAAAGAAAAATTAATTACAGTTTAATTTTTGTTTTTGATCACGAGTACGTGGTGTTGAAAGGTATTGCGGAATAAGGCATTACTTCACACCCCTTGTCATCCAAAGGTTAGAGGAATGAAAATGGTGGAAGGTCCCAAGCTAAGTTAACTTGTTTTCTACAATGTAGTTTCTCTATGCTTTTACAAAATCGTTCTTGCTTCACTGTTTGTGAAAACCTACCTCTAGAGAGCAAGATTATTCTTTCATTTATCACTTTGTTTGATTTCGCTCTGCACTTTTTTAAAATTTGAGATTATTTGACGATTTTAGAGATATTCTTATTCCTATTTTGCTTGAGGACAAGCAAAAGCTTAAGTGTGAGGAAGTTGATAAGTGTGAAACATATAGGCTTTTAGGGTTTAAAGACCTTATAATTTGTAACAATTCAGGCAATGTTTCCCACTTATTATGTGTTTTTCCTAAGATTGAGTTTTGATAAGAACTAATGTATTTTATATGCTAAATACAGGAAAAACCCAGGAAATAAAGATTACACATCATAAGGATTACAACACAACAAACGGGGAACAAATCAGGAGAAGAGACACAAAAATTGGTCTTGTCCGGATCAGTTTGGCCGGACACAAGCCGGACGTCTCTTGTCCGGATCTGTTTGGCCGGACGCAAGCCGGACGTGACCTAAAAATCTAGATCCGGAGTTCACGTTTCAGATCTAAAACTCTGTGTCACGTCCGGATCCGGACACGATCCGGACGTCACACAGAATTGAAAAATAAAAATGCACGCACTGATAATTAGCCTTTCGGCGAAATTATCAGGCGGCGCATTAACAGGGGAACAGAAGAGCGGCGCATTAAAGAGACTGCAACATTGATTAATTCATGCCCATGCTCAATCAAAGTATCCACTCACACAAACGCCAAACTCACCACTAACCCTTGTTTCCCCCTCTAATCCTATATAAACCATCTCCTGCCTTCATTCCAAATCGTACCTGACTTCACAGTCTCCTCTCCTCTCTACTAATCCATTCATTACGACTCACTCCATTCATCTGCTCATCTTCACTAATTTCCTCCGTAAGCCTCCACTCTCATCCACACACACAGCCCACATTCATTCACCGCGTTTAGCCGTGTCCGGATCTTTGTCCGGATCCGGACTCACCTACAAAAGCCACGTCCGGATCGTGTCCGACCTGACCTAGCCGGACATCTCACGTCCGGGTCTGAGTCCGACCCCATTGATCCGGACAACTCACAAACTCGCCACAATTTCCATTTCGCTCCATTTCCCCCAGTTCACTCCATTGTCACGAGACCAACCTCCAAACCAGCATAGCGCAAGGACAAAGGACGGAGCGAGCAAGAAGATCTTCGTAACAGATGATTTCTCTCAACTCTCTCTCATTTATGATTATTATCGCTATGTCTAGCTAAGAGGATTTACTCTAGGGGAAGGGATGTTGTAATTAGTTAAACTCTGCATTATTTCACTACTTTATTGAGACAATTTGGATTGTTCAGGTTAATGATTTTAAGTGCTTTTAATAAACGTCATGAATTTATTATAAGCCCTAGAATCATGTTATGATCAGATAAGATGATTAGCATTGATGGTCCTATTAACCTGTTACCTGTGATAATTGCAATCGGATAGATTACACTATTCACTAGGGCTTTAGTCCGGATTAAACCAGACTAGTAATTCTGTGCATAAAAACCATCTAGATATACTTGCTAGGTCTAGACTAGAACTACATGTCCTGTCTAGATGAGCTATCTGGAATTAAGACTTAATACATAATAGATAATTGAGAATTACAAGCCGATCCAAGTCTCCACTTAAGTAGTAGAATATGCAGAACCTAGCTAGTGAAACAACTCCCTGAACCTAGAGTACCGTTCACACTCCCAAGACTATCACTTTAATTTATCTGCTATTTACCTTCTTGTTACCTATTTGTGAAACCCAAAACCAAAACAAACCCCCTTTTTGAGTTAACCATTACCAAGGCTAGACTTACCACATCAAGTCCCGTGGATTGACACCCCGGTCGCTTCATAATTTGCTATACTATTTCGACCGGGATTTTTGCAACCTGACGATCTACTGAATTATTGAATTCTAGGATTATTTCTAGGCTTTAATATACCAAATAAATCGTTTGCAATGATCAACACCACACACATGAAACCAGGACGCCTGAACCTCACTTTAGGAAGTATTAGTCATGAACCCCATGTAATACTTAGTAATTTTGTAATAGAAACATCATGTATAACTTGGATGGTTTTATAATAAAAGCAGTGTTGTTTATCAAGCGTACCACTTGCAAGTTACCATCGAACTCATAAAGCTTATGAATGTTTATGTTGTGGACTCGGTACGGATGGTAACCTGAGTATTCTCACTGAGGCACAGGCGGATAAGAGCGGCACGATCCTCACGGGAACCTTTCCGGTGAATTGCATTGATGCCTATGTATTATTCGACTCTGGCACCTCTCACACCTTTGTCTCGCCGTCATTCGCGAGAGGGTTGGGGCTAGACGCGGTTGAGCTACCCGATTTATGGTTTACTCTTCCGTCGAAGGAGCGAGTGTGTTGTACAAAGTACTACCGAGATGCCACTATCCGAATCAAGGGAGAGCGGTTCCCTATTTCCTTCATCGAATTCAGTGGTCTAGGCTTTGACTGATAGTTGGGATGAACTGGTTGGAGCGGCATAAGGGGCGAATCCTTTGCGCCGAGCATAGATTGCTGCTCATGAGTCCATGTGGGGTCGTAGTTTCGTACCACCAGAGGCCCAGAGAGCCTTCGACCAAAGTCATCACCGCCATGGCCATGTACCGAGAGCTCAGAAAGGGGCACGAAGTTTTCTTTGTTATGTGCAAGACCTTGAGTGAGACCCTGAATTCAGCACCGACATTCCGTAATGTCGGAGTTCCCGGATGTGTTTCCGAAGGAGCTTCCCGGCATGCCACCTTAGAGAGAAGTTGAGTTTGAGATTGAACTCTTGCCTGGTACTGGACCTATTGCTAGAGCACCGTACTGATTGGCACCGGCAGAAATGGTCGAGTTGAGAGTGCAACTTCGAGATCTGCTCGACAAAGGGTTTACGCCCGAGCGTATCACCCTGGGGAGCATCGGTCCTCTTCGTGAAGAAGAAGGACGATAGCCTCCGCCTCTGCATTGACTGCCGCGAGCTTAATGCGGTCACCGTCAAGAATAAATATCCTTTACCACGTATCGACGATCTGTTTGACCAATTGAAGGGAGCCTCCGTATTCACCAAGATTGATCTCAGATCCGGATACCATCAAATAGCCATTCAAGAGCAAGACGTAGAGAAGACAGCATTCCGAACGAGATACTGCCACTATGAGTTTACGGTGATGCCATTCAGACTGTCGAATGTGCCTGCGAAATTTATGGATCTGATGAAACGATTGTTCAGCGATCAGTTAGACACTTCGGTTGTGGTATTATTCATGATGATATTCTGGTATACTCGAAATCCAGAGAAGAGCACTAGAGCCACCTAAGGCGAGTACTTGAGACACTCCGCAAGAACCAACTTTATGCGAAATTCTCCAAATGTGAGTTCTGGCTTGATCAAGTCTCATTCCTTGGTCATGTGATATCAAGCGCGAGTATCTCAGTCGACCCAGCTAAGATTGAAGCAGTTCGTTCGTGGCCTAGACCCAAGAACATTCCGACATCCAGAGATTTCTTGGGCTAGCCGGCTATTATAGAAGGTTCGTGAAAGATTTCTCAAAAGTTGCGAAGCCTATGACAACTTTGATGAAGAAGGACGCACGTTTGTGTGGACCGATGACTGTGAGATCTCCTTTCAGAGCCTGAAAGTCTCGTTGGCCTCTACACCCATTCTCCACCATTCCTAAGGGTACGGAGGGATTCAAAGTCTATTGTGATGCATCAGGCAGAGGCCTTGGATGCGTACGCATGCAGCACGGCAAGGTAGTAGCTTACGCCTCCAGCCAGCTGAAGAAGCATGAGGAGAATTACCCACCCATGACCTAGAGTTGGGAGCCATTGTCTTCGTATTGAAGATATGGCAACATTATCTTTATGGGGTTAGTGTACCATCTACTCCGACACAAAAAGCCTACATTATGTCTTCACGGCAGAAAGAATTGAATCTGAGGCAGAGGAGATGGATGGAATTTCTATCAGACTATGACATCGACCTTCAGTATAAAGAAGGGAAGGCGAATGTCGTAGCTGACGTACTGAGCCGCCGAGCACACTCTCTCCATTTGCTACTCGCCTCTTTTAGCTTGGTTGATGAGGTGCGAGATGCTCAGATGAACGATCCATATATGAGTGAGATCAAACAGAACATCATCGATGGCATATTTGAGCACCAGAAGTATGACTTCAAGCTCCACGATGATGGTCTGATCTGACTGAACGACAAATTATGCGTTCCCCGAAGCAATGCTGAGCTAAGGGATCACATTCTGCGAGAATCCCACTGTTCTTCATTATCTATCCATCCGGGAGCCTCTAAAATGTATAAAGGCATGAAGAGGTACTTCTGGTGGTCGGGAATGAAATCCGATGAATGAGTTTGTCCTGAGGTGTCTCACTTGCCAGAGAGTAAAGTTTGAGCACCGCCGACCGGGTGGAATGGTAAGCCGATGCCAATTCCTGAATGGAAGTTCCATGTTATCTCTCGATGGATTTTGTTGTTGGACTCCCATCTGCTAGGGGAGGACTCAACATAACCTGGGTGATAGTTGATCGCCTCACCAAGTTTGCCCGCTTCATACCGATGAGGGACACCTGGAAGGTAACAAATCTTGCTTAGATATTTGATCGGGAGATTATCCGACACCATGGAGTTCCAAAGACGATTGTGTCTGACCGCGACACCAGGTTTCTTTCGAGATACTGGAGAGCCACATGTGAAACACTTGGTACTGAGTTGAAGCTCAGTACAGCCTTCCATCCACAGACTGACGGTCAGACAGAGCGGACCATCCAGACACTCGAGGACATGCTGAGAGCATGTGCCTTAGATTTTCAAGGGAGTTGGGTTGATAAGCTGCATCTGATTGAGTTTCCGTACAATAACAGCTATCACACATCGATTAAGATGTCGCCCTTCCAAGCCTTGTATGGTAGACCTTGGCGTACCCCGTTGTGTTGGGATGAGTCCATTGAAGAGGTCATCATTGGACCGGAATATCTTGAACAAATGCAAGCCGAAGTCAAGCAAATTCGAGCGAATCTGAAAGCTGCCCAAGATAGGCAGAAGTCCTATGCCGATGTGCGACGACGCGACCTGGAGTTCACTGTGGGCGATCAGGTGTTCTTGCGCGTCTCACCAATGAAAGGCGTGTTCCGATTCGGCCAGAAAGGCAAGTTGAGCCTGAAGTACGTTGGGCCTTATGCGATCACGGAGAGGATTGGAGCTGTAGCCTACAGATTAGCATTACCTGCAGACTTGGGTCGTGTTCATGATGTCTTTCATGTTTCACAGCTCAAGAAGTATATAGCCGATCTGTCTCATGCTTAGATCCTGATCACCTATCCCTTGAGCCAACGATGAGATACGTCAAGACTCCCTTGCGAATCCTTGACACCAAGACTAGAGACACTCGCAACAAGTCAGTGCAAATGGTGAAGGTCTTGTGGTCAAACCACGACGTCGAGGAAGCGACTTGGAAATTAGAGGAGGCCATGAGGGCGAAGCAACCGACACTGTTTGTAGACTAGATTGTCTAGTGTCGTGAGGGTACGGGGCGTACCCCTTTTTAAGGGGGGTAGAGCCATTTTGTTTTAGCATTGCTTCGGGATAACATTGCTTGTATGTATATGTGTACATTTTATTTGACACGGTGAAACAACCAGTGTATTGGTTGTAGTGTTGATAGTGCTTGTAGTGTATTACTTGCATGGTATCGTGCGTGTTGCACAATGTGTATGTGTGTTATGTTGCTGTGGATATATGTATGTGGAACTTGTTTGACAGATATGATATCTGTGAAGTGTGTTAAGTGTGAATTTTTACAATTGAGTTGCCAAATGAGTAAAGTTAGTAATCCACCAACTTTGACCAACTTTGAGGGTAAAGTTTCTTAAGGGGGGTAGAT
The DNA here is from genome assembly GCA_023374045.1 of Limonium bicolor. Taxonomy (NCBI): domain Eukaryota; kingdom Viridiplantae; phylum Streptophyta; class Magnoliopsida; order Caryophyllales; family Plumbaginaceae; genus Limonium; species Limonium bicolor. The sequence goes on along the minus strand of CM041779.1, from coordinate 120,945,629 downwards.
TGAAATACCCCGGGATTAAAAATAGTGATTAATTAGGCTAATGAAATATTTAAAAGCTTAATTAGGCCTAGATAAATGTAGGAACAATTCCCGAAGAAAATGGATTCATAAAACGAGTTAAAAATCCAAACGAGCTTTAAAATGTGTTTTTAGAGAAACCGGGAAAAACGTGACTTTAAACGGGTTAATAAACTCGTAATAATTACAGTTAGTTTAATATCTATAGTTAGACTATAGTGAGGGTCTAGAGCCTTTAAAATTAATTAAACGGGAAATTTTCAGAAAACGGGTCCCGAGAGTGAATAGTGTCGAAACCGGGAGACGAAACTCGTTTAATTCGAAAAGAAAAATTACCCGAGTCATTAGTAGAGTATGGGCCGGTTTTAATTGGGACATAAGTCTCTCATACACACTTAATTAACTAGCTAGTTTATTAAGTCACTAGAAGACAAAATGAATTAAAGTAGAGAGGGAATAGTAAAAAGGGGTATTATACTCTCTCACCTTCCTTTCTCCTTGCCAGTCACGATTTTCCCTCCCTCTCTGTACTATCTTCTTCTTCCTCTGCTCTCCATTGCCGATTTGAGAAGGGAACAAACAACACCCATCTTCGTCTCTCCTTAACTTGCTCAAATCAACTCCAAATCACACAAAAATACCACCGTTGAATCCCTCTCATCTTGGGCAACGTTTTCCACCCTTCAAAAGCTCGAAACCTCCATCTTCATCTCCATGGCAGTAGGCCATTTTGAAGCTTGAAGAAGTGTTTTTGGGTCTCCTTCATCTCCTTGATACTCTAAGGTAAAATGAAACTCAAGAGTTCCATTTTTCTAGCTTTCCTTGCAAAATCAGAAATGCCCACATTGAGCTTTTTCTCCATTTTTCCAGCCGGTTTTGCTTGCCTTTGGGGTGCTGGAATTCCATCAATTTGATTGCCAAAACTCTCTATTTGGACAGTTGAAGGTAATCTCTAAGTTAAACCCTAAAACTAGCTCTTGAAAATTCTAGTTCTAGTAAGGGAAGTTTGAATTAATTAGCTTGTTATGTGTGGTATGGGAATATGATTGTAGATAGCAATCTAGACCCATTGGTTGGTGTTAAAACAAGTGAAGAAAGAGAGAACAAGAGAAGGAGGAAGAAAGAAGAGAAAAACTGAAACTAACAAGGTGAATGAGCTTACCTTGAGTTGGTTTGTTATCTTGCAAATAGATTTCAATGTTGAATAAAGACCTTGTTTTGGTGTAGTTATGATACTACAATATTGACTGATGAGTGAAGCTGTTTTAATGCTGTTTCAGTGTGGGAAATAAGCCTTGAGACTAAACTGTTACATATGTGATAACAAGGTGGGAATTAGTGTGCTGCTGTAATGATTTTAATGCTTGTTCAAATAGGGATGAAAAACTAATTTCTGTGAGCTGTTTAGTGTGTGGAGAATGCTTAGAAAAGTAGGCAAACTCTGTCAAAATTTCTCTAGGAATGCATGGGCTTGAGTGCATTAATGAGTGAGTTGAATGGTAAGAAAGGGAACAAAAACTGTAACATGAAACTAGGAACTAGAAACTAGTTATTGAAATTTAAGTAAGAAATTTTGAGTAAGAGGAATCAGGAGTTGTAGAATGAACTTGGTGTTTGGGTTAGGAAGGTTAAAGAAGGTAAAATTAGTGCTAGATGAGGGATCATTTAGCTAGTTGGAAGTAGAGGGGAAAAATCTGTAGAAGCAGCTTAGAGAGAAACCTGTACAGAAGAAAACTGACAGTGAAAATGGGTTAAGTTAACAGAGGTTGACATTTGAGTATAGGGAAGGGATTAGATTAGTTTTGAGTGCCAAATCATTGTCAAAACATGCTAGAATATATGTAGAAAGATTGGGGAAGAAGTTGGTAGAGGTTTAGAATCGAAAGAAAAGCAAAAACAAGTAGAAATTACATTACTGCTCCTGGTCCGGGTTTGCAACCGGTACAGAAACCATGACCAGACCTAAAACATGGCAGAACGTTATAGCAGTGGGATGGTCCGGGTTACAAACCAGGACACAAACCCGGACCACCCTTAAAATGCACCGAGAGTAATCAGACCATGTGGTCCGGGTTTGTAACTAGTACACAAACCCGGACCACCCATAAATCTTACCTGAGCGTGACCAAGGTGTTGGTCCGGGTTTGTAAACCCGGACACAAACCCAGACCACCCCAATTTCTTCACAGAATCTATTTTAAAGCTATTTTAAGATAGGTACTTGATGGGTAATGATAGTATAAGGTAATTAGGACATGGTTATGATGTTTAATGGTCATTAAAGGTATAAACAAGCTTAAAAGGAAATTTTGGGTAAGTGACATAAGTGAATGGGTTTGAATAACAATGAGTTAGTGAGTATAAACCGAGAAACGTTAGCAAAGTAACGAGTTGGGTTCATGATAGGTAATTAACCTCCCGACTTAATGTATGTTATAGGATTCGATTAGTCGGTCTCCGAGAGAGAGTCGACAAGCGAACAACGACGGTGAACGGTATGATTTTCTCATGCCCCGTATTCTAACGGTGTTACTCTGATTTGTGTGTTTTATGTTTATTGCAATCACCTAATCAAGATAATTTGCATGAATAAGTTGTACTGCATCTCCTTATATCTTATGCTTGTCCTTGCACTGGATGAACTATGTCTTGTAAGACAAGTTTGTATAATTCATGAAATGTTTAAATGATGATAGATCTTGTGTTTGAGAAGTTCTCACTAACACCCTAACCTTTTGACTTACCTAACTTGAGAAATGGGTAACTGAGGTTGAGAGGAGACCGATATAGCTTCGGCCATGCATGAGAATGAGGAAGTAAGAGAGTTTGCTTACCGAGTTCTGGCCTAACCTTCGCACCACCCATGGTTCCGAACCGTGGTCGCAACCCGGGTTAGTAAGCCAAATCTAAAGCCCGGTGGGTGAGATGTGGTGAGCATGCCTCATCTCTACCCGGAGGTCACCTGACTTAACTGAGTAATTATTTCAAGAGATAAATAATGGTTAAGTGTGGATCATGCCTTGTGCGAGTCATATGATCATGAGCTAAGAGTAAGAACATCCGTCTAACCCGGATGGGAATTGGGTTAACTTATAAGAGGCTAGATCTTGAGGAGGGAACCTCAAGCCTCTGAGACTGTGAATGGTTAACTTATGCGTTGTTTTCCATTGTGAGTGTTAAACTCTATGTGCGAGTATTTCCTATGCATGATTATTAATTTGTTCATACTAGCTTGCCTGCTTAAAATAAAAATGAACTCCATGTATACGACCAAGTAGTCGGCGTACCCCCGTTAGTACGCGGGGTATGCGAATTTCATATGCAGCTTTTGCTGAGCCCCTTGGGGTGATGTTTTTATTCTTCCAGGTACCCGAGACGGTTGAGTAGTCAAGGAGTATCGGGTTGTCATACTTTTGGTAGCTAGTGGTAGATGACGGTGTACCGAGTTGTACACGGCTTGTAGCCCTAGAGTAGTCGGTGTACTATGTGGTACACCCGTTGCATTTTGGAAAGGAGATAACATGGAAAAGATGAGTGGGGTGTTTAAACTCATATTCTTTTGTTAGACTTATGGGATCATGTTGTAATGTATACTCTTAGTACTCTCGGTAATCAGGTGTTGTAAATTATGATGATGTAAGTATGGTATTTCTGTTTTATCAGACCGGGACTGCACATAGTTTAGACTGAGAGCCATGGAAGGCTGTCGGTATTGTATCATCCTCCGTAGTCAAGAGTATTTCCGCTGCGATGAGTTATGTTAATGTGACAATTAGACCATGATTAGGGAATTAGCGGTTGGGGTATTACAATAGAGGTTGGTTTTGACATTGATAGAAGGTGTCCCAAAGGGTTCTGGTTCTAAAATTTTCTGGGATGTGTAGGCTGGTAACCAATCATAGATCGTCATGTTACATCGTAACCTATGACAATCTTGACGCCAATATTTCTGAAGATTTTGTTGGCATTCGTATGATAGGTTTGTAAACCATATCCTTTGTTGTTCATACTACTCCTTTTCAGATTCTCGCGCGGAGATGTATTGTTCTCTCTAAGTTCAAATTCTGAAGTATGGATGACCAATACATTTCCCATATTTTCGGTGTGCCGACGGATTCATTATCTTCTGGGACATAATATGGAATTGGTCCATGAAAATATGCTCGAACATCTGGTTGAGATGGTGCTGATGACTCTTGAACTCTAGACATATGGTCTTCTCCTGAGAAAGAGGTCTTGCATCTAGGAAGCTTCTAGTGGAACAAGGAGGTCGTTCTCTGAAGGAATGAATGGAAGAAGGATGGTTCCATCCTCCTCTTCGATAATATCTTTGACAGTGTTTTTGGAGATATTTCTTAGGGTTTGAGGAATGAAGATTCGAAATTGATCTGGGATTGTAATCTCATCCCATCCTAAACTTCAAGGGACAAACACTGTTGGTTTTCTGCATCTAATTGTAGGAGTACAGTTTCATCTTGAATAAGAATTAAAGATTTATTGATTCTGGGGCTTAATTGAGAAGACATTAGTCGATAATAGATCCAAAAAATGATAGCAAAATTTTTTGATAGCTGTTCAAACTCATCCCCTTAAAGGTGAACATCTAGAAAAGGGAATCTTTAATTAATGGATCTGAGAGGTCTACTGAAAAATTGGACAACAATTGAAGAAGATAGGTCCATTACGAACATTTGTTTGAATCATAGCTAATAAGGAAGACTTATATCTTTTAAGCCTCCTATCCCTTAAAGCCATGAATATAGGAGCATCAATTCCTTGATGAAAAAGTGGTTTTATTGCTACTTGAATCATTCCATAAGGGTATATCTATAACCTTGTTGAAGGTACTTGTATATGGAACTTCAGGAAAGTAGAGGAATGGTTTGGTACTGTTCTTGTATACTTAGGGTCTCTTCATGAGTTTTGACTGAGAAAGCAGTCTTGAGTCGAAAGTACCTATTTGGTAGATAGATTAAACATCTTGTGACGGTATTGTCCAGTTAGAATAATCACTGGTTGCATATTCTCTTGAGATGTTACTATTGATTCTCTCTTGTTCTTGTTCAATCTAAAACCACTCCGTAGTCTTGAAGCCATGGGATCACAAAGATTAAAATGAAATATATATTATCTTTTATACCAGTAGTGCTCAACTTATTAAAAATCTTCAACTAGTTAGCATTCTTATGGTATGTCTCTCGAGTAAGGTTATATTTTTATGATTCATTTTTGTACCATTTCAACATTTTAATTTCTCGACAGGTTTTTAGGGTGTCTTAAACATAGACTTCAAAATCTAAAATAAACCTTAGACGGTAAGAACTTCCTAGATATATATTAACCATGGTTTTACGTATCCATTGACCTTAGGTTTTTATGTATCCACGATAATTTATACACATTTTCACTGATTATTAGAAACATGTACACAACCTTCTATAATTGTTCTATTATTATTATTATTATTATTATTATTATTATTATTATTATTATATAAAATACCACAATAACTGTTATATATATATATATTTTTTTTTGCCGTTCTTACCTATTCTTAGTGTATACGAATTTAGCATTTATCAGTTTGATTGATAAACATGAAGTCTATAAACGTTTGGAAACAATAAACTGAGTGGTTATATTTGATTTTATGTATTCATTTAACTTTGGTTTTTACATATCCATAATTTATAAATGCTTCACATTATGATTAGAAATATGTAAACGGACTTCTATAATCGTTTCCATCACTATTTTTGAAAAGATGACACTAGCTATTATATACTTTTTTCCCTTGATCGTTCTCATTGAATAATTGTGTATACAAGTATTTTCTTAACATTTATTAGTTTATAGAGCTTGACTGATTGATAAACCTGAATGTATAAATGTTTGGAAACAATAAACTAGTTGTTGGAGTCAATTTTACGTATTCATTTAACTTTGATTTTTACGTATCCACGATAAATTATAACGTTTCCACCGGTGATTAGAAACATATGCACAGCCTTCTATAATTGTTTCCATCGCCATAATGGAAAAATGATACTAACTGTTATATATCTTTTCATTTGACTGTTCGTATTAAATCATTGTTTATAAGAATATTTTCTTACCAATTATCAATTTACAGAGCTTGACTGGTTGATAAACCTGAAAGTATAAACGCTGGAAAATATGTTAAACTGAGTTGTTAAATTCGATTTTACGTATTCTTTAACCTTGCTTTTTACATTCTATGATAACTTATGAAAATTTCCACTGATTGTAACGCCCCTATTTAACGTATTTATAGCGGAAATAAAATACTAAAGGCGTACAGACCATCGGGTTCCAAACACCTGGCACCAAACCTCACCAATTTACAACTTAAAAGATTACAACAGTCACGGCCTGAACCTTGAGAAAACTTAACAGAAATAAAACAGTAATAAAACACATAAACTCTTCACAAAACCTAATCTCATCCAATCAATCACTCGTTCTCTTCGTGGCCACCTGTATAATAACTCGTACCTGCAAGATAAAACCAAGCAGCCCACCCCGAGAGGGGCGGGTCAGTTCCCTGGAATGGAACTGGTACGATCCTCCAAAACAAACTTATAATACAACTCTTAAATGAATAACAGCTTGAATACAACCACCTAAAACCACACAGAGGAACAAGGCACCTCAAAAATTACCAAGTCAAGATAACAAGTTGTGAAAGTAATACATAACAGAAAGTTAAAGTTAGTCACTCAGAAGAATCACACCCTAAGTTAGTGTACATCCATTTTTATGTTAGATTCAGTTCCAGTTAGGAATAGGAAGACCCAAGTAGTCACAAGGACTAGGAATGATAGAAGAGATCCAAGAACCCATAACTCAAGAGTGGAATCAAATCAACTGGGAGAGATGGCCCCCACCACCAAGTACGTCCTTTTAGGACAAGGGATATACAGCCCCTCACTGTTCACTACGTCCCTTTTTGGGATAGAGGATATACAGCCCCTCACTGTTACCATTGAAGACGCGCGCACGTCAAAACAACAAGACCCAGCTCATGGATGAAACGATATCCAGAGTCAAAAGAAGAATTACCAAGATTGTCCTTCTCCAAATTCCCACTACATCACTAACTACCCAGAGCAATACCAAAACACTCAGTCCTACAGAGTGCAGAAGCGTAAACCCTAAGCAGTTAATGTCTAATGGAACAACCAAATAGAAGGAACCAATACCCATGTAAGTTTCACATTCAAGGCTCAGTTAGTCACACAAGCTGAGTGTAACACCCCATCTAACATTAACACACTTACAATAAACTGCAGCGGAAATACAAACCTCATCACATTACTTAATTCGTTGGTGTTACACGCCGTTAGCCACCCACGTGGCTAACAAGGCTAATCCATATACATTGTACCGGTCTGATGGGCTAAATTCCCGAGCAACTACACATTATTATCCCTTTCCATTAACAACAACAACAACATACACCTTTCAACTATACCGAGTATTTATAAACTGATGCCGACAACAATATCAGTCTTACTACACCTACTGTATATATACACTTAAATGATTACCCATGTACAATGACTACCCCGTCCTACTCTCGAACGGCTTCCAGCTTCTTGTACCTGAAATAGGAAAAGAAGAGAAAGGGTGGCCCCAAGGGGCTCAGCACCTTTGCTGGTATGGTAATCCCGCAGCCCACATGCTACCGGGCCACGCACAACTAATTGTCGTCTTAGCATGCGGTTGATTATATTTAAATCATGCATGTAGCAGTAAACACACAACACATAACATTTCGCCTCAACGGGCTCAACAAACGGATAATATATCCTTACTTAATAAGTCACTCATGGTATTCATTATCCCTAGAGTGTTCCTCCTCTAATGGAGCTACTTCCTTAATAGACGACACTTACCCTTAATTCGGGTTATCCTTAAACGCCTCTTTTCTCAAACTGGGAATCATATCCATGATCCACATACTCCACATTTTACAATATATAACATACACTACATAACATCACACAACAACACTTTGCACGTTTCAACGTGCACAACATAACACCGCAATAGATATTGCATCACAACAAAAATACATAACATAACGGGAATGGTTCTCTTAGGAACCGACCCAAACATTGTTTATACACTGGTGAGCCTAGAGAATGTTGCCAGTCTCATGATAAGCTCGTTATACAATAACAACAACACTCATTACCGTCCTAATAGTTGGACGAGTAACTTAAGTAAGGCGGTTCGGGTTTGGAGGCCCGAACACACCACACAAACACATGTTCCCCCTAAACCGATCATAAGTCAGAATAGCTAAGCTTTGGATAAGCTAATGGGAGATCATAACCTGTGAGGGAAACAACCATAACAAAGAGAAGGGTAAGGCTACAAAGGATACCCTCTCCCAAACAACGCGCGACCGGCCAAACCGGATTCCTCACCACTGTTAGTACATACTTACTTTAGATATTAGTTAGAACCCCACTATGGAGTCTATCATAACTACACACCATACAGAATTACAACTGGGTTAAACACACAAGGGAGATCCCTACATTCACAAACACATATCACACAATTAACACACACACAGCCGTGGTTAGAACGTCCCATGGTTCGGGTCGTTTACTCCGAATACCGAACTCTCATGTGATCCTAGACTCAGATAACTAAGGTTAACGCTTCCGAGGTTAAATGGTATCGGAGTTGTACACGCCACATAAATGAATTACTGTAAACTCATTACATGTTTAATCTTACAACGTGGCAAACATACAGAAAAAACACATTGGCATACAAGCCGGTGTAATCCGGTAGGACACAGGTTGCAAGAAAACCATACCTGTCACCGGAGTCCACTTTACCACGTCCACTTATGTTCCTCGAGCAATTCTTGAACAACTGTTAACATCACATGTGTTTTTATTAACATCGGGGTTACTTGGTTATTTAATGTCTAATGCTTATAATTTTTCCCCATTAACTTAGTTACATAACTTCACTTTTTAACTTGCTTTACTTTCACATTTTATTACAACCTTCCACCCACTTAATTGTCATTAAAACTCACCTAACATGTCCTTAACAACCTCATAACATCATTAACCATCAATCCCCATCATTAGACATCACTTTTCAACCTTAAACAACATTTTTAGAATGGTCCGGGACTTGGTCCTTACCTTAAGTCCCGGACCAAAGCTCTTGTAAAACTCTCGGCTTGAAAAACTACCCTGGTCCGGGACCTTGTACCAATCCCAAGTCCCGGACCAATATGTTCTACAATTCTCGGCCACTTTTACATGCACGGTCCGGGACATCTTCCAAATCCTAAGTCCCGGACCACTGTAACAGAATTCCAAGTATGACATTTTCAAGTCTTGTTTCATCTCTTATCTTCATCCATTGATTACCCAAGCTTCATACATGAACTTAGGCATATTCTAATACCAAATATCACTTTGATTCGCCTTATAACATTAACCAACTTGTTACCCAATTTTCTTACCAATCTCTTAACACTTGTAACATTTCCTTTTGGTTTTACAAGTAGTGTTTCACCTTAAATGACCACTACACAAAAATGCTTCCTCACTTTCATAACATCATCTCCCAAGCATCTCCTCTTACTAACCAAATCCTCTTTTCACAACTTCTTGAATTCCTTTCTTAAACCTTACCTAAACATCATTTTCTCCTTATTCATCAACATTACCTAAACCTTAAACAAACTTCTCCAAGACTTAAATACATTCTCAAAACACACCTTGAATTCCTAGAACTTCCAAGGTAACACCTAAATCCTTGCATCACTCTAAATCACCTTAACACATGTTTTCTTCTCAAGTAAACATTTATTCACCTTTAACACTTCCTAGTTCACCAAAACTCACTTAAAACACTTAGAACTTCTCACACATTTCCCAAATTTGGCCATAGCTTCTCTTGTATTTACTCACATCCAAACACTTAGGTTTTTACCTTATTTCATTCAAGAACACCTAAAATCCATCAAACACATTTTTATACACAAGACTTCACACATTTAGCACTACATCACAATATAGTGCATAACTTAAATTGCTTGGCACTTAGGCCCTTAAACAACATGGCTCTTAGGCCCTTAAATTGCATAACCTTAAACACTGAATTTCCCACATAAATAATGCCTTTGACCTGCAAATACATACACCAATACATATGTTCTTTTACTAGTATCCTTGAGAACACTTTACTAGGTCATTCACCATTTGCTCTTTAGGTAGTTTTAACAAGCATTATAAGCTTATTTCTCCTAAGGCATTAAACCACATTAAGATAGCATATTTACCTCTTTTCCTCCCAAATTTCTTTCTTGTTTCCTTACAAAACCGGTAGGGCATTTGGTTCCTTGCCAACTACTAAACATTATACAACAACATAATGAGTATTCAAGCTTTAAGCTCCATCTCATTGTAAACCCTAGGTTTACATTATTTCAAAACATTAATGTAGTTGTTTTACCTTAATCTTTGAAGGGTGTTTGAATATCTATGAGAGAGGACTCCACCTAGTCCTTGAAAGATTCAAATCGATCTAGAACAAAGCAACACAAGGAGCTCCATCAATGAATATTTTCGGTCACACACAAAACATGGAGGAAACTTGATTTTTCTTTGAGATTCCTTACCTAGGAGCAAAGGAGATCAATAATATGTGGAAAGACAAGCTCAAGCTCCATCAATGGTGGAACTCCATGGCACCGAAATGGTGATCTTGAAATTTTGAGAAGATAGGAATGAAGAGCTTGATGAGAGGAAGAGAATGGTGGTGTTTGTTTTTGATTTGGTTAAGTGAGCTAGGTTTTACAAGAGTTCAAAGGTGGACTTCCATGGTGGTGGTGCTGTATTACCGAGAGAGAACAAGAAGAAGAGAGGAAGAAGAGAGTGGAGCCATGTGAAATGAAGAAAGGAATGAGAGAAATGAGATAAGTTTGCTTTTTAGAAGATATTTGTGTTTATAAAGCAAATAGTAACTATATTAGTCATCTTTATTTCTTTAACAAGTGAGTGGTGAGTCACCACACTTAAGAAAACCGGCCCCCTTTATTATAATGAGGGTGTTTTAGTCTTTGTTGACCAATTTAATTACTTATAACATTATGTGTTACAAACTAGCTTATAAAAATCACTATTCATAAAAACAAGGCACATAGAAGTGAAATTTTTGATTTCCCATTGATATAGACTTCCAAATGTGATACTATATAGTACACATGTTAATTAAAGAGTAATGATGGACATTTAGCCATTCAAAACTCATTTACAAGACAATTTTTCAAAAACGTGCTTTAAGACTCCTTAAAGCACATTTTGTGTTTTAACTTGTTTTCACGCTTGGTTTTCTTTGGTAATTGATTTAATATGTTCATTAACATATTTATAAGGTATAGATATGACCATTAGGTCTTATACAAATTTATCCCAAGCTTAGAGCACATTTTAGCCCATATTGACTTAAGGTATTTATTTGTGTTTTGTTTGGTTTCATTGTCCACCAAGGTTTCCTAAGGACTTAATTAGCCTTATAAAATCATAATTAATATTATCAAGTCTTGGTAGGCTCTTTGGGTCCTAACCAAGTTCACTCATAGCTTAGAGCATGTTTTTGCTCAAACCATGTCTTAATGCTTTATTGCATTTTACTATGATTAAATTGTACACTGATGTTCCTAAGGCACTTTTAGCCTTTACATACCATAGTTAATATTTAACCACATATTAAGGTTTGGGGTATTTCAATCTACCCCCCTTAAAAGAACTTCGTCCTCGAAGTTTACACTTCCCTCACATCTTGGATTAGAATACGGGGATTACTTATAGAGGTAAAACTTCCATAACCAAATACACTTTACATCACAACCTCGGACTTAATGGTCCGGGCAAACACATTCACATCCACACATAACATAACATATCCACATGATAACCTCAGACTCTTGGTCCGGGTATCTTAACAACACTTACACATACATAACAACCCTTGGACTCACTGGTCTCGGGTAACATCACAACATTTGGACACGTAGGTCCCCATAACATAACAGTCTTCAGACACTTAGGTCTATGTAACACAACACATTTAGACTCATAGGTCTAGATAGCATACACTTTAGGAGATCAAAATCAAATAACATTTATTACACATACCACACAACATGTCATAGCACGTATAACAATCAAAAATATCTTTTACATACACATGTGATCCCGCAGAACCCGGTCGCGATGGACACCTTCCGTCCCCGTGCCTTTGGGAGATTAAAACAATCACTTAAGTTTAAAATTTCCTTGTGAGGTTAAGTAAGAAGACTTTAATTACGTAAAGTATCCATCAACGTTTTATAAATACCAATTTAAAATCCTTTTGAAAAACACACACAACTCCAAGTCCAACTTAATCTCTTTTCTTCTTTTCTTAGCGTGGTTATTTGTGACCACTTATAGGGAGTTTCAAGAGTCATCCAACCCTGATGTGATCAGCATCAGTGTTGAACTATCCTTCCACCCAATTTGTGTTCGGCTTCCCTTGATCACATGCAAATCAAGTTCCACCTCCCACTTCATTTTCAAGCATCAAGTAAATCACTCATTTCCAATTTTCTATCTTTTTAATCATTCTAATCATGATCATACATCTCCAAAGGATAGAACTCCGTCTATCAGTTACCTCCACTCACTTTAATCCTGTTGCCTAGGGAATCTTATTCTCATTGGGTTTTATATTGGTCTCATACCCTTTTTATGAATCACTATATAGTATATATATACATATATTTTATCAAAATACAACACACAATTTCACATTTATACACTGTCGGGGTTTGTTCCCCGGGAGTTTCTCTACTCCCACACTTGTACTATCACACACAATTGTTAACAAATACACACACTTACCATAATGGTATTCGCATATTTTGTGTGCAATTACCACAATTAAACCATGAATGAATGTGTATGTTTACATAACACACACACACCAATCATCAAAACAATAATTTGTGCTATGCACAATATAAGTCATACACTACGTACACTTGTACAGTAATACACACTAAGTGGTTTGCGCTCTACCCCCCTAAAAGGGATTACGCCCACGTAATCAATCACTAAACATTGGCTTAAAATGTTCTGCCGTCGTGAAGTGTTTTAACTTCCACGCGGTCTATTACACAATGGATTCTGATTAAAGGATCTTAACCATATTGGCGGTTTAGTTCCTAAACCAAGAATTCTCATTGGAGTTTATTTAAACTCTTAGTTAGTTTCGATTCTGGCCTGTTAGGCTTCTAGGCGTTAATAATTAGCCATTCACTCGTGTTCACCACGTACATTCAACACTTGAATCACTGGCTCACTAGTTTCTGCTGCGAAACTCTAATAACTGTAGAGCTTAATTGCCCCATTTGTTATTCTTACTGTATTGCACGTCCCCAATTGTTACCTTCTCTTGGTAACAATGGTTTCTCAACCGACGCGTGGTATATCTTACCGTTAGCGAATTCGGTGAGTTATAAACTTTCTATCCACTTCCATAACTTACTGTGTATACAGCTATGTATTTCACAATGATTGACTTGTTTCCTTCCGACTTACTGTCGGTTGAGATTGAGCTACTACCTAGCATGTAGTGCTCTCTCAGCTACTTACAACATTTGTGGTATATTCCATAGCGCAATTGGCAGTTAGTGCTACCGTAGTCACTTACTGTTAATCATGCCTCCACATTTGGTTTGTACAAGTACTCTTTATTGGTGCGGCTTTGCATTTCTTATGCATCGGCCATTATAACATTATTTGTCCACAATCAACATGTTTCCAATTCCTAGCTATCCCACTCGATCATTACTGCGCAAGTGCAATACCAAAAACACTCAGTCATACAGAGTGCAGAGGCGTAAACTCTTGACAGTAAATCCCTTATGCGATTCACCATGGAATTGACACCGAGTTCCTCATCACATAGTACCTACCACTGGCTTATTGCCCAGTCTGTTTAATATCGCTTATCTTGCATTTCCACTGAGTTTAACTCATAACTGGTCTTATCTGCTACATTATCGTTTAACAATACTTATACAACGGTCGCTTACTGCGCACCGTGCTCTTACTCCTTGTATAGCATCAGCTTATAGTATTTACTGTCACATTAACTTCCACACATATACTTGTATTATTCACATTATGGTTCATCACTCATTTGGATGACTACTGAATGCTCCTTGAGCATCGATCATTCGACTCACAAGCCAGCATTATTCAGCTCGGTGTTTCATTTTATACTCACATACTACTAAGCTAACTGCTCTCTTTCAATAATAACATCGTCCATCCTTAACATATTTCTTGAACTTGATCACATAACTACCGCTCCTGCGTTTTCAGAATATCGAGAGGTATCCCCACTCTTAATGTAGTGGTTCGTTTACCACTATTCACTTATACAACATAAAGTCCTGCAATCGATCAAACTGACATAACATATCTTGCTTGTGGCTTATAAGCCTCATTGTCTTGAGCTGCGCTCGTTGTAAGCTGTCCACATTCATTTATTTCTCTGTGCAACATTTCATGATTTGGATATTATTGGGCTCCATGACAAGGTCGTTGCATCACGTTTCCTTTTACGGGATGCCCCTTAGGATTGCCAGTCCGTCTCCTGACAACTTATGTCTAAACTGGATGTTAGTTTCAACCCTTGTGCTTCTATCATGCATTTCATGCAACAATTACTGATGCGAGCACCCTTTATGGATTGCTCCTGGGTGTTACTAAGTTATGCCTTACATTAAGTTCACACTTATTGGTACATTCCGTTAGCCATGCCGTTTGCGCTCTTAACTGGTTATTATCTTCTTCTGTGAAGATCAACATTTCCTGATATGTAGGTACTCATTCTGGGGGTTTCATCCCGTTCATTGCACATTAATGTATCCACATTAGGCATCTGCTTGCCATATATAGGCTGGGTCACCGTTCCAGCTAACATGTTTATCCTTGAGGATCCTTAAGACGTATACGATGTCTTTACATTACAGTTAGTGCACTTCGCACCTCCTGACTCTTAAATATTTCCTTGGACACATTCACTGATTCCTTCAGTCTCTTTAATTTAGCTGGGTTCCTTTACTTCAACCATTTATTGTAATCCTTAGTTCTTGTTTGACTTACACTGTTGACCGTAGAACGGAGTCGACTACTTCCCGCGTTCTGGACTCTACTCGTATACATATATGGGGTATCATACTGATACATTACTACCTACCCAACTAACCTATAAGTAGGTCTGTCAGGCCCACATGCTCCTATCGGAGTGCGGTCGTCCCACAATTCAGTTGGTACACTCGTAGTGTCCGTCACACGCCTAGGTGAAGCATTCTGTTGTCAACTCCCTTATATTGTCCCGTGACAATATTCATTCCTTACTTCCCGAACTTAATCGAGGGAAAGTTATCCATTGTTGTATCCTCGCCAACTGTCCTTGGTTTTACTGGCTTGGTTTAAAAGAAGGTTGGAAAGAAGTGTTGGTTTGAAAGAAAATTTGGTTTTGAAAAGAAAAGGGTTTGAATAAATCTGGGTTTGAAAGAAATTTTCATGGTTTCACAACATCTTCTTACCTTAGCCAAGTCTAGCTTCTTGCTGACTGGTGTACTTACAATCACAGAGGTTAGGCTATAAGCCCTTCCACGGTTACAATGATCTCACTTAACTTCATGGTACTTCACCAAGTACTTCGTAGTGGTTATAAAATTCCCGAACAGCCCTGTCATAGCAGCACTTGCTACGGCAAGTGCGCCATGCTAACTGGCTATCGGTTTAACACATACCAGTTGTGGTATTGTTTTTACCCATATTGTCATCGGTGGCCTTGTTGGCCCTTACTGATCTCACTGCCTGATAATAACCCTCTGGATAACTCCTCACTGTATTCATATGGTAATTATCAACTGGGGTGTCTCCCACTCTTGGAGTCCCTCTTTACTTAGTATCGTATCCCCTTTATAGCCCGTTCCACGCACTTGTCGTGGTTACTGAGACTTGTCTCTTGTTTGGGCACTACGTTGTAGTTCCCTTGTCGGTTGGTATACCGTCGGTGTATTATTTATCAACTGTGGTCCCGTAGACACTCGTCTCGGGTTTTACTAATCCACTTCTTGCCTGTTGCACGATTGGTGCGTTGCAAACTGGTTATTCTCGACTGCTCTGCATGTCGACCCAGGTTGCCGAAAATTCTATTCTCTTATACACAAAATCCTTCGTTCTTCGCTATTAAATGCGGTTAACATTGTTCAGATGGAGACCGTCTCCGGGATTCCCAGTTTTCGGGATCTACCGTATAACAGGTTCTCCGTACTCTAGAGGTGACATAATAACAGCCAGATCGGGTATTCCCGAGTAAGAGAGGACTTCCACTATCTGGCGTTGTTTGCCCAAGTTATAAAACAGGGATTGTGGAGGGTGGGATGGATATTGTAGGTTTCCAGTATTCACTGGTAGTTCCTATCTAGCGTATCTCTCACGCTCTCACTCACCTTAACCCCAAGTACTTAATCCTAACCGGTACTTCCTAAGCTCGGTAATTCAGTCATCAGAGCGATACTTCGCTCTGATACCACTTTTTGTAACACCCCATCCACATTAACACACTTACAATAAACTGCAGCGGAAATACAAAACCTCATCACATACTTAATTCGTTGGTGTTACACGCCGTTAGCCACCCACGTGGCTAACAAGGCTAATCAATACATTGTACCGGTCTGATGGGCTAAATCCCGAGCAACTACACATTATTATCCCTTTCCATAACAACAACAACAATACACCTTTCAACTATACCGAGTATTTATAAACTGATGCCGACAACAATATCGGTCTTACTACACCTACTGTATATATACACTTAAATGATTACCCATGTACAATGACTACCCCGTCCTACTCTCGAACGGCTTCCAGCTTCTTGTACCTGAAATAGGAAAAGAAGAAAGGGTGGCCCCCAAGGGGCTCAGCACCTTTGCTGGTTATGGTAATCCCGCAGCCCACATGCTACCCGGCCACGCACCAACTAATTGTCGTCTTAGCATGCGGTTGATTATATTTAAATCATGCATGTAGCAGTAACACACAACACATAACATTTCGCCTCAACGGGCTCAACAACAAACGATAATATATCCTTACTTAATAAGTCACTCATGGTATTCATTATCCCTAGAGTGTTCCTCCCTAATGGAGCTACTTCCTTAATAGACGACACTTACCCTTAATTCGGGTTATCCTTAAACGCCTCTTTTCTCAAACTGGGAATCATATCCATGATCCACATACTCCACATTTTACAATAACATCACTACATAACATAACACAACAACACTTTGCACGTTTCAACGTGCACAACATAACACCGCCGAATAGATATTGCATCACAACAAATACATAACATAACGGAATGGTTCTCTTAGAACCGACCCAAATTGTTTATACACTGGTGAGCCTAGAGAATGTTGCCAGTCTCATGATAGCTCGTTATACAATAACAACAACACTCATTACCGTCCTAATAGTTGGACGAGTAACTTAAGTTAAGGCGGTTCGGGTTTGGAGGCCCGAACACACCACACAACACATGTTCCCCCTAAACCGATCATAAGTCAGAATAGCTAAGCTTTGGAATAAGCTAATGGGAGATCATAACCCGTGAGGGAAACAACCATAACAAAGAGAAGGGTAGGCTACAAAGGATACCCTCTCCCAAACACGCGCGACCGCCAAACCGGATTCCTCACCACTGTTAGTACATACTTACTTTAGATATTAGTTAGAACCCCACTATGGAGTCTATCATAACTACACACCATACAGAATTACAACTGGGTTAAACACACAAGGGAGATCCACATTCACAAACACATATCACACAATTAACACACGCATAGCCGTGGTTAGAACGTCCCATGGTTCGGGTCGTTTACTCCGAATACCGAACTCTCATGTGATCCTAGACTCAGATAACTAAGGTTAACACTTCCGAGGTTAAATGGTATCGGAGTTGTACACGCCACATAAATGAATTACTGTAAACTCATTACATGTTTAATCTTACACGTGGCAAACATACAGAAAAACACATTGGCATACAAGCCGGTGTAATCCGGTAGGACACAGGTTGCAAGAAACCATACCTGTCACCGGAGTCCACTTTACCACGTCCACTTATGTTCCTCGAGCAATTCTCGAACAACTGTTAACATCACATGTGTTTTTTATTAACATCGGGGTTACTTGGTTATTTAATGTCTAATGCTTATAATTTTTCCCCATTAACTTAGTTACATAACTTCACTTTTTAACTTGCTTTACTTTCACATTTTATTACAACCTTCCCACCCACTTAATTGTCATTAAAACTCACCTAACATGTCCTTAACAACCTCATAACATCATTAACCATCAATCCCCATCATTAGACTCACTTTTCAACCTTAACAACATTTTTAGAATGGTCCGGGACTTGGTCCTTACCTTAAGTCCCGGACCAAAGCTCTTGTAAAACTCTCGGCTTGAAAAACTACCCTGGTCCGGGACCTTGTACCAATCCCAAGTCCCGACCAATATGTTCTACAATTCTCGGCCACTTTTACATGCACGGTCCGGGACATCTTCCAATCCTAAGTCCCGGACCACTGTAACAGAATTCCAAGTATGACATTTTCAAGTCTTGTTTCATCTCTTATCTTCATCCATTGATTACCCAAGCTTCATACATGAACTTAGGCATATTCTAATACCAAAATATCACTTTGATTCGCCTTATAACATTAACCAACTTGTTACCCAATTTTCTTACCAAATCTCTTAACACTTGTAACATTTCCTTTGGTTTTACAAGTAGTGTTTCACCTTAAATGACCACTACACAAAATGCTTCCTCACTTTCATACATCATCTCCCAAGCATCTCCTCTTACTAACCAAATCCTCTTTTCACAACTTCTTGAATTCCTTTCTTAAAACCTTACCTAAACATCATTTTCTCCTTATTCATCAACATTACCTAAACCTTAAACAAACTTCTCCAAGACTTAAATACATTCTCAAAACACACCTTGAATTCCTAGAACTTCCAAGGTAACACCTAAATCCTTGCATCACTCTAAATCACCTTAACACATGTTTTCTTCTCAAGTAAACATTTATTCACCTTTAACACTTCCTAGTTCACCAAAACTCTCACTTAAAACACTTAGAACTTCTCACACATTTCCCCAAATTTGGCCATAGCTTCTCTTGTATTTACTCACATCCACAAACACTTAGGTTTTTACCTTATTTCATTCAAGAACACCTAAAATCCATCAAACACATTTTTATACACAAGACTTCACACACATTTAGCACTACATCACAATATAGTGCATAACTTAAATTGCTTGGCACTTAGGCCCTTAAACAACATGGCTCTTAGGCCCTTAAATTGCATAACCTTAAACACTGAATTTCCCACATAATATAGCCTTTGACCTGCAAATACATACACCAATACATATGTTCTTTTACTAGTATCCTTGAGAACACTTTACTAGGTCATTCACCATTTGCTCTTTAGGTAGTTTTAACAAGCATTATAAGCTTATTTCCATAAGGCATTAAACCACATTAAGATAGCATATTTACCTCTTTTCCTCCCAAATTTCTTTCTTGTTTCCTTACAAACCGGTAGGGCATTTGGTTCCTTGCAACTACTAAACATTATACAAACAACATAATGAGTATTCAAGCTTTAAGCTCCATCTCATTGTAAACCCTAGGTTTACATTATTTCAAAACATTAATGTAGTTGTTTTTACCTTAATCTTGAAGGGTGTTTGAATATCTATGAAGAGAGGACTCCACCTAGTCCTTGAAAGATTCAAATGGAGCTAGAACAAAGCAACACAAGGAGCTCCATCAATGAATATTTTCGGTCACACACAAAACATGAGGAAACTTGATTTTTCTTTGAGATTCCTTACCTAGGAGCAAAGGAGATCAATAATATGTGGAAAGACAAGCTCAAGCTCCATCAATGGTGGAACTCCATGGCACCGAAATGGTGATCTTGAAATTTTGAGAAGATAGGAATGAAGAGCTTGATGAGAGGAAAGAATGGTGGTGTTTGTTTTTGATTTGGTTAAGTGAGCTAGGTTTTACAAGAGTTCAAAGGTGGACTTCCATGGTGGTGGTGCTGTATTACCGAGAGAGAACAAGAGAAAGAGAGGAAGAAGAGAGTGGAGCCGTGTGAAATGAAGAAAGGAATGAGAGAAATGAGATAAGTTTGCTTTTTAGAAGATATTTGTGTTTATAAAGCAAATAGTAACTATATTAGTCATCTTTATTTCTTTAACAAGTGAGTGGTGAGTCACCACACTTAAGAAACCGGCCCCCTTTATTATAATGAGGGTGTTTTAGTCTTTGTTGACCAATTTAATTACTTATAACATTATGTGTTACAACTAGCTTATAAAAATCACTATTCACAAAAACAAGGCACATAAAGTGAAATTTTTGATTTCCCATTGATATAGACTTCCAAATGTGATACTATATAGTACACATGTTAATTAAAGAGTAATGATGGACATTTAGCCATTCAAAACTCATTTACAAGACAATTTTTCAAAAACGTGCTTTAAGACTCCTTAAAGCACATTTTGTGTTTAAACTTGTTTTCAAGCTTGGTTTTCTTTGGTAATTGATTTAATATGTTCATTACACATATTTATAAGTATAGATATGACCATTAGGTCTTATACAATTTATCCCAAGCTTAGAGCACATTTTAGCCCATATTGACCTTAAGGTATTTATTTTGTGTTTTGTTTGGTTTCATTGTCCACCAAGGTTTCCTAAGGACTTAATTAGCCTTATAAAATCATAATTAAATATTATCAAGTCTTGGTAGGCTCTTTGGGTCCTAACCAAGTTCACTCATAGCTTAGAGCATGTTTTTGCTCAACCATGTCTTAATGCTTTATTGCATTTTACTATGATTAAAATTGTACACTGATGTTCCTAAGGCACTTTTAGCCTTTACATACCATAGTTAAATATTTAAACCACATATTAAGGTTGGGGTATTTCACTGAGTTAGTCACACAACCATTTCCTTTTAGAAATCCACTTTAGCACAGTTAGCGTTTGTCACAAACATCCCTTAAGTCTTGTTAGCAAGGCATAAGAGTACGAGAAATCGTACCTGGTATGTGAAGAACAGTGATTAACTTTGAATGAGTGTTCCCCCAATAGTAACCTATAATTAATGTGTTCCAAATGTCGATTAGTTAAGGGACTTATAAACTAAACAACTTTCCATCCTTACTAATTTATAGTTCCAGGTTTAGCATTATTCTCTCACAAAGGTTTGGGCTTGATTTTGTTAATTAAATCCTTGTTAGGCCCATTTCGTTTAATTTGGAATGATTTAGGATTTAGCCCTGAGAGTGGCCCAAACTCTCTTTGAACTGTTTAAGTGGGCTTTTTTGGAGTTCATAAACTTGAGCTCAGTAGGTTAGCCCAAGACCGTGTTACGTTTGTGTTGTTTAATTAAACCCTTAAGTTATCGTTGACTTCCATATTACATAATAATTAAATGTAGATTAGTTTAGTTCCTTGATTTAACATCAGTTTCTATTTTTATTTCTCTCATATAAGTATATATATGTAAATAATATTTACTTAAAGATAATTCCCAAAATATTTATAAACATACTGTTACTAAATGTTAGTTTAATCTTTTCATTATTCCTCAACCTAAAAAGTTTATTAGTAAACTATATTTTAACTTTTGTTACATTAAAACCCATATATTATAATTTATTCTTATGAACAATTCATAAACACAATTTCTAAACCCATTTACCTTTGTCCAAAAATTCCCAAATTAAGATATAGTAGCTATAACTTTTAGACATATTATAAAAAATTTATTTCGTAAAATATCTTTTTCATTTAACCAAAAATTCCATAATACCCGTAACTTGCAAAAATCATAACTTACGTTTAAAAACTCCAAAACCATATTAATTTACATCAAAATAAACTAGATTTTATAAGGAATCTATGGTTAAAATTTCAAGTCAAAATACATTCATGAAGGTATTTAAATTAATTCAACAAGTTAGGGATTAATTCTGGAAACATTATAATTCATAACCAACTTAAACTCCCTAGATCTAATCTCGCCCGTCCGTTTCTAAAACTTACGATCGGACGGCCACTGAGTCTCGAGTTCTTCAGGAAATCAAAACCGATACCCGAGTACTAATCTTTGATTTCTCTCAACTCACAGAACCAAATTCGATGATTTTTGTTTCTATGGATTCGAAATTCAATTCCGGTTCGAATGATACCAAATTCGCTAGCTAACATGCGGAATTCAGTGTTTTTCGATTCTGGTTCGAGGTTAGGGTTTATTTCGGGTTTCCGATTCCAATTCTCACAAATTCTCTCAATCTAATGCATAATAGTTGAAATTAGAACATGGTTCTGACCGGTAATGCAATGTCGATTAGCAAAATTGAAAGAATTTGAAGAAAACTCACCGGAATTGCACGAATCGAAGGAATTCGATTTCGATTTCTGGAAAAACTCAACCTTTACGAGCTGATTGAGTAGCCAACTTTGCCACACTATAAGTTTCGGTACAGATCGAGTTAGGCTTTGTTCTTGGGCTTAATTTAAAAAGGAAACATAGCTCTACACATTGATAGCAAGAACTCACTCTAATTTGCATTATATAGAAAGAAATCTGACCCGAAAGTTACGAGTTTACCTTACGTTTTCCTATGATTTTATGTGATGTCGGATCACGAACTTTAGGCACCTCGTTCTTACAAACGGTTGGGAATTAGCCTTGGGCGTAAACATGAAAGTTGTAGAGGAATTAGCGATCTACACAACAAGCTAAAGAACTCGAATTTTGGATGAGAAACGAAGAAGTTATGGTGAGACGAAGTTTACCTGCTCGACTGTTTGTTTATGGAAAACTGATTACGTTTTTGCGGGTAGGCTACTTTGGTACGATTTTCCGGCTGATGTATAATGAATTGGTTGATGTATGAGTTATGATTGGAAAGATCATTTGTAGGAGAAGAGAATGCAAAGACGACACTCAAAAATTCCAAAAGATGAGAGAGATATGGATGTCACAAGTTAGGGCAGAATCTGAAATCGGTTAGCAAAAGACAAGGAGATAAAAATCGACTAAGTGTTGGGCGCGTATCCCGAGGCACGCGGGTGAGTCAGCAGACTTGCCACATCAGCATCTTTTCAAAATTTTGGCTCTAAACTTCATTTTATCATAACTTTGGCTAGGATGACCCGTTTTTTGACGTTCTTTTTATCGATCTTCATGGTTTTCCATAACCTATTTATTGTTATAGGTTTCATGGGCTGGTTTGACCATTCTCAAAAAGTCAACCCTAGCAAGGCTTATAAGCTTTATGGTTTCAATGATTTTATATTGGCTTTTAGGACTCCAATTAATGTTCCAACTCTTTCAAAATCTTTATAATATACTCGGAGTGTTTAGAAATTTTTCCAAGATTGGACTTATAAATCTTATTATTAAATTCATATACTATATAATAATATATAGTAATCCAATATTTAATAGTATTTAGGATTAAATGGAAGAAATCCCATGATTTAATTTTCATAATTCCATATAAGGATATAATAATTTATAATTCACAATCCATACTATAATAATAATTAATAGTATTATTTACGGTTTCAATAAAGAAATCCCCTAAATTAATTTAAATTAATTTAGGGGTATTTCAGTATATCCTCCTTAAAAGAAACTTCGCCTCGAAGTTTAAACATCAACTTGAGACGATAATAATTCCAACGAATTTTCATACCAATCCAATCCTCCTTAACTTCCACCCATTCTATTTCAATATTCCACTCGAGATTACTCAGTATCAAACTGAATCAAAATATACCAAGATATATATTTCATGATGAAAATCAAAGTCACATACTACTGTGTCATAACGTAAAATTACATACACATATACACAATTACATACACATATACACCTCTCACTCTACTAATAAAACATCGGGCATAATCCGGATGAGGTAACGAAGGAGGAGTATGCCAGTATATCCCCCTTAAAGAGCTAAGGTACGCCCTCGTACCGCTACTAACGTGAATCACAGCAGGATATGAAAACATCATGTGAATAGATGTGGGTATTTCACTCTCATGGAGTCCTCAGTCTCCCAAGTAGCTTCCTCAACCCCATGATGCTCCCAAAGAACTTCACTAATTTGACTGATCTGCCTCTTGTTTCTCATACCTTCGTGTCCAAGATCCGAATAGGAGTCTCCTCATACCTCAGTGTAGGCTCAATCTCCAGTCTCTCTGGCTGCAGTACGTGAGAAGGGTCAGACATATACTTCTTCAGCTGAGATACATGAAACACATCGTGTACCTTCCCCAACTCCGCTGGTAGCTCTAGTCTGTAAGCAGCTGGGCCCCTCACTCCGTAATCCTGTACGGACCGACATACTTAGGGCTTAGTTTCCCCCTCATCCCAAATCTGAATATCCCTCTCATCGGAGACACCCGTAAGAAAACCATGTCCCCCAACTGAAACTCGAGCTCTCTGGTGCGCTGATCCCCATAGGATTTCTGTCTAGACTGCGCTGGCCTCATGTGCTGCTGAATACTCTGACGTCATCATGTAGTGTCTGAACGTGCTCGGGCCCATCAAGACTGCCTCGGTAGGGTCACTTCATGATAAGGGAGTCCGGCACGGCCTGCCATACAGAGCCTGGAACGGTGCCATGCCGATGGACGAGTGGTAGGAGTTATTGTAGGAAAATCCACCAGGTGTAGACGCTCTACCCAACTCCCCTGATAGTCCAGAGCGACCGCTCGCAGCATATCCTCCAGCGTCTGAATCGTCCTCTCGGTCTGCCCATCAGTCTGAGGGTGAAAGGCTGTGCTAAGGCGTAGCTGTGTACCAAACGCCTCCTGCACCTGACGCCAAAATCTACTGAGGAAACGTGTGTCACGATCGGAGACAATCGTCTTCGGTACCCCATGGTACCGGATGTGCTCTGTGGTGAACACCTTAGTCAGCTTGGGCACCTTCCATGTGTCCTTGATAGGTATAAACCTGGATGTCTTGGTCAACCTATCGACTATCACCCAAACAGAATTCAGTCCACCTCTAGGTGGAGGGAGACCGACCACAAGTCCATGCTGATGTCGTCAAATTTCCAACACGGTACTGGTAATGATTGAATCTAGCCTCCTGGTCGGCGATGCTCAAACTTCACCTTCTGACAGGTGAGGCATCGGGAGACGAAATCTGCTACGTCCCTCTTCATCCCGCACCACCAGAATAACTGCTTCAAATCCTTGTACATCTTGGTGGCTCCAGGGTGTACTGATAATGTAGAGGAATGAGCCTCAGAGAGAATCCTGGTCTGAAGTTTTGTCGCATCCTGAGGAACGTAGAGTCTGCCTCTGACTCGAAGGTGTCCCTCGCTGTCTAGCTCGTACTCATACTTCAGACCATCAGTTAAACCGTCTGCTAACTTCTACCTGACGCCCTGTAGGTATACATCACTGTCCTAGGCTGCGTATATCTCCTCAGCTATCATGGTCGTCTCTATCAAGGCTAGGAGTGAGTATGCTCTCCTGCTCAGAGCGTCTGCCATGACATTCCCTTTACCTTCAGTGTACTGAAGGTTGATGTCATAATCAGCCAGTAGCTCGACCCATCGCCGCTGTCTCAGGTTCAGCTCCTTCTGGGTCCAGATGTACTTCAGACTCTTATGGTTTGTCATAATCCGAACTGTGGCTCCATACAAGTAATGTCGCCAGATCTTCAAAGCGAAGACTATGGCGAGGAGCTCAAGGTCGTGTGTGGGTAATTTTCTTCATGCTTCTTCAGCTGTCGAGAAGCATACGCTACCACCTGCCATTCTGCATCAGTACCCCACCACTCCCTCTACCTGAAGCATCACAATACACCTCGTATCCCTCGTTCCCCTCAGGGATCACTATACTGGAGTTGTGGCCAGGGCGTCCTTCAACGCCTGAAAGGAGACCTCACAAGCCTCTGTCCATATAAACGGGCAGTCCTTCTTCATCAGAGAGGTCAAGGGCTTGGCTAGCCTGGAGAAGTCCTTCACAAAGCGTCTATAGTAGCCAGCCAACCCAAGGTGTAACACCCCAACTCAATCCAGATGTGGTCTCGCAACTTAACAGTATATATATAAACATGTCACAGCGGAATCCTTTATAATCCAGGACATTGCCACGGTCTGACTACAGAATATACCGAACATTAGTACAACAATCTTAGCCATATACATATCCTTCTTACAACCCCCTCACATCCTATACATCTTACTAACTCAAATTGCCATACGATGTACATGCACAACTCGTAGGCACACTAAACCCTTAACAACTGAATCCTCTTCTTAACTTTCGCGTCGGCCGCTTCCTGATGTACCTGTGTAGTAAAAACAGCCCCCAAAGGGGGTCAGCACGAATGCTGGTACGATCCCCTCATGGCCCCCAAGCTAACGTGGCTACGACGACTAATTGTCGATAGCATGGAGGTTGATTAGATGCACAACATAATAGAAAGTGCAGTAAACAACAACTCAGAGATGAACAATCAAAGTTCACACACAATGAACGACTTAAATGCGTTCCCTTAATTAGAGAGTTAGTTATTTAACTCCTTAAGTAATGTTCCCTCTTAACCTTAGTCCAACCTTATCTCACCTCAATCTTAGTCTTATCTTAATCTTAGAAACAACCATCCTTTAATAAGGAGTGGATGTCACTTATCTTAATCTTAATTATACAAACCATCCTTTAAGGAGGAATGGTTGCAACTCACTTAATCTTAACTTAATCTTAATCTTAACTTAATCTTAATCTTAACAATACAAATCATCCTTTAAAAAGGAATGATTGTACTTATCTTAATCTTAACTTAATCTTAATCTTAACAATACAAATCATCCTTTAAAAGGAATGATTGTAACTTATCTTAATCTTAACTTAATCTTAATCTTAACAATACAAATCATCCTTTAAAAAGGAATGATTGTAACTTATCTTAATCTTAACTTAATCTTAATCTTAACAATACAAATCATCCTTAAAAAGGAATGATTGTAACTTATCTTAATCTTACTTATTCTCAGAATACAACCGTTCCTGGAGGGGAATGGTTGTAACCTAAGTCCAAACTTGGGATTTAGGTGACCCACCGCACCATCTTAATGCCACCTACCCTGGACGGGAATCCAGCGTAGCTGAGTCGGCAACCGGCCCTAGGCTACAAGTCCGAAGACAAGTCCTTAAGCGGAGGGCGGATCTGATTCAGATACTGTCCCCCTTTTTCCTTAGCATGCATGACCGGAGATCGGTCCCGGGTTTCCTCACTCAAGTTCCAGTTAGTAATAGTCTCAAGACCATGTTTGTTGGTTAACCTCTTTCGGTTTATATCAACCCATATTAGGGAGCATTCCTTAGTCTCACTCAATTCCTTACTAAAAGTTGGTTAGTAAGTTCCCACGGTATGTTGTGTTAGTTTTCAAACATCACACAACAATACAAGAAATATAATATATTCCGGTTGCATGCTTTATCTTGTTTAGTGAGCACAAAAAACAAATAGCACACAAGCCGAGGGACACCTCGTTAGCAAGCAGGTCACAAGAGAACTGTACCGTTCACCGTTGGTCGTTCGGCTGCTTACTCTCTTCCGGAGTCCAAACTCCCAAGTCCTAAAACATTCATTCAGTTTTAGGTTGTTAATCACTTAACTCAATTCAACTTACTTATCTTACTTACTTACTTAACCCTTAATGACTCCAACCTAACACCTCTTAAGTTTTACAACTTAATCTTACAAACTTAATCTTAAACTTTTAAGTTTATTCTTAACTTAATCCCTTAGGTCTTTATACCTCTAATCATCATTGCCCCCTTAATGGGGTACCATTAATACCACTAAACTCTCTTAGGGTTTCTCTCTTTTTTTTTTTATGGTCACGACCGACCCACCGACCGACCCACCCCTGTAGGTCGGCTGCAGAGAACATCAAACTTCACAGTTTCAGCCCGACCGACCCAGATTGGGGTCGTCCCCTGGGTAGGTCGGCTGCAGAAACTTCCCATACATTGTCAAACTTTCTCCAAATTTTTCCTCAAGCCTCCTAATGTGTTCTAACATCATTTGGCACATCAAACCTACCTTATAACCTCCACCAAACTCATTAAACAACTTCCAAGGATCTTCTCAAACTTTTACTCAATTCTTACAAGAAATTCCTAACACTTGTCAATTAATTCCTTATATTTCTAACATGTACATTTTGCCTAAACTTCAACTAACCAAAGTGTTTCTTTTCTACCCATATAACTCCTTCTTAACATCATTGCACTCCTTCTTTGCTTGTTAAACCTTCCAAGGTTATCTTGCATGTCCATGCACAATTTCTCTTCTTTTCACTTGTTACTCATCACTCTTAAACTCTTAAGCTTGCTTATACATTTCTTTCCATTATCTTAATACCTTGACATTGTACTTCATTTACCTTAGCCATGCAACACCCTCCTTAGACATTTCCACTTCTCTTATGCAACTTACTCACCATTCTCATTATCATACCCTCTTATACGTTTCTAGTCATTTTCCTTGATGACTTACAACATCCTCCTTCCATTTTCACTTCCATCACCCAAGTCCTCACATTACCATTCAACTAAACCTTACTAATCCACCACTAACATCACCACCTCTTACACAAACTTCCCGAACTCTCATTGTTCTTCTCTTAGTTCATACCTAAATCATCTCAAAGCATTATACATCATTTCCTTAAAACTTATACACAAGTCTTACATTCCTCACATCATGATTTTGGTGTGTTTAGTACACCCACCTAACTCTAACTTCTCATAGACCATTCTAGGTCATTCTCATCCTTAAGAACTCCTTAGTTAACTCATTTCCACTCAAATTCTTCATAATGACTCCTAGTAAATCCTAGGGCATATTAGCTCACCACCATCACCTAAACACTCATTTTCTACTCAAATTTCGCCATAGCTCCTCTAGTATATTATCATGCCCAAATGCATTGTTTTTCTCACACAATAATCTCACACACACACCAAGTCCTTTCTCATCTTATTTTCTCACCCAAATCAACTTATTCACATCATACTCAATATATTGCAATAATCTTAAATTGCATAGCACTAAGGCTCTTAAATGACATGGCTCTTAGGCCCTTAAATGACTTAAACTTTAAAACACTGAATTTCCCATATATAAAAGCCTTCAACCTGCAAATATACCCATCAATCTCATAGTAGTTATAATGCTCTTAAAATCCACCTTAAACTTATATTACTAACTCATTCTCATTAGCTCCTTAATCACAAGTTCATAAGCTTGTTTAAGTTCTTTTTCTTAGGTTATATAACCCAATACACAATGTAAGCTCTAAGCTACATTGGTACTTACCTAAAACTCATTCCTTAATCTTAAACCACCATTAGGTAAGCTTTTACCTTGTTTTCTCAAGCTTATCTTAATCTCCTCCTTAGACCTTCTTCTTGCATAGATCTCGGCCACCACTTAAATTCCCCTTGCCAATGTTCTAATCAATATTCAAGGGCTCATATGAGTACTAAACAATGCACTAACCTCAAGGAATAAAAACCTAGGTTAGAAATGTGTTCTAAGGCATAAAAGTGGATGATTACCTTTGAAGTCTCAAGGTAGACTTTGGCATTGAATGAAATAGGACCTCCACTAGTCCTTGGTGAATAAATCAAGCTAGAACAAGGCATAAAAACATAGCCCCATGAGAAGGAATTTTCGGCCATGTACAAAAAATGATGGAAACATGGTTTTTCTTACATTTCCTTTACCTTAAGAGAATGGAGAAGCCAATGAGCTCTTCAAACTTGATTTTCCTCCATCAATGGAGTTTTCTCATGGCACCAAAATGGAGCTTTGAAAGATTTGAAAAGATAGAAAGATAGGTCTTGACTTAACTAAGACAAATATGCAATTTGTTTTGGATTTGGAGCTTGGAGTTGTATTTGGCAAGTGATTTAAGATGGAGAACCATGGAAGAGCAGCACTCTCGGTTTTGGAATGGAGAGAAGAAGAAGAGAAATCGTGGAAGGAAGGGGAAATGAAGAGAGAAGAAGAAGAATAGCTTATAAGAGATATTTACTAAAAAGGTGAATAGTTACCTTACTTTATTTACCTCTCTTTTCCCCTCTTAACTAACATGTTGTGGTGACTCACCACCCTTAGAAAACCGGCCCCTTTATCAAATAAGGCTAGTCATGGTCTTTGTTGACCAACTTATTGACTTATGTTGACTAAAACTTAAACTAGTCACTATTTGGCACTATTCACTAATCAAGGCACATAATCGGGAAATTTTGATTTCTCATTGATTTAGACCTCCTAATGTGATACTAATTAGTACACATGTTGATTAAAGAGTAATGATGGATATTTAGCCACTCAAAACTCTATTCTAAGACAATTTCTCAAAAATGTGCTTTAAGACTTCTTAAAGCACATTTTGTGTTTTATCTTGTTTTCAAGCTTGGTTTTCTTTGCTAATTGATTTAAAATGACCATTAGGATATTACTAAGGTCTTATCATGATATTTGGGTACTCACCCAAGTCTCTCCAAGCTTAGAGCACGTTTTTGCCCTGATTGCCTTTAAGGCACTTTCTTGTGTTTTCCTTGGTTTAAATTGTCTACCAATCTTTCTAAGGCATATTCTAGCCTCACTACATCATAATTTGATGTTTGCTTAGCATACTTAGGTTTGGGGTATTTCACAAGGAAACTCCTAACCTCTGTCACAGTGCGAGGTCTATGCCAGCTCTAGGGGTGTGCAATGGTTTAAACGGATATCCTTAACCGAAGTTTGTAAAAAAACTACTACGTTTTCGGTTATTTAGGTTATAACCGTCTTAACCGAAATTAGTAATGATATCCGTTTTAACCGATAACCGTTTTAACCGATAACCGTTTTACAGATTATATTATAACCGTTAACCGCCCGATAACCGAAATTTCTAAATAACCGAAATAACCGAAATTTCTCACATAACCGAAATTTCTCACATAACCAAATAACCAAAATTTTTAACATAATCAAAATAACCGAAATTTTTAACATAATCAAAATAACCAAACTTTTGAACATAACCTAACCAACCAAAATAACCACACTTCCTTAAACAGTCAAACTCCATAAAATTCTGAAATATAGATCTCCACAAAACAACATAACAAGCAAAGTTCTTGCAACTGTAACATAATCAAACTCCATAAAATTCTGATGTTAGCCAAAAACTTCTCAAACTCGGTCCACAGCTACTGTATAATCAAACTCCATAAAATTCTGAAGTTAGCGCCCATCTCTGATGAACAATTCTTCTGTTGCTGCAGCCCCTCTGCACATCGCCAATAAGTCATGTGAAATTCTAAGACAAATGGATATGCAGATATGTGATTATAGCAGAAAAACAGAAGAAGAACATGTCATTTTCAGATTGAATATCAGACTGAATATTCCACTATCTACCATAGTATTCTCACCTTGAAAGTAAAGGTAAGAAGACCTTCACTCACTCACTTCTCTCAATATTCATTCAATCACAGCTAGCACAGCACATCAGCACCTCTTTAAAGATCGCAATTACTCATCTCTTTAAATCTCTCTTTCTTTCCATGTACTCTTCTCTCTGTTTTTAACTACTCGTACACTAGCTATCTATCTATCTAGTCTTCCACAGATTCATATGAATTCACTATTTTACTTCCCCCTCAATATCTCTCCCAATCAATCATCATTAACTCCTAATCTTTTTTTCTGTAATATCATTAATGCTCACTCATTCACACATCTTCCACCTCTAGCTTTACCACACACCGTCACCACCACCATCACCACCACCACCACCCGGCTTTCCCTTCCCTTCCTCTGTTCTGTTTTTTTATTTTCCCTCCCCTCTCTTCTCACCTTGAAACTGGTCCAGTTTGACGTGCATAAAGGTACAGGAAATTCATTGCCCGTGCATGGGAAAACAAATGCCGCCCATAGAAAAGCAAAAAGATACCATGGGAAGCCTAATTGAACTTTTAACAGACCCAATAATGCATATTACCTTAGAATCAGCGACAGTGGATGGCCTTGGAAAAGATAGCTCCTCCTGATCCAACTACAAGATTAAGTTTTGATAAGCAGACTGTTATAACCAGTTTGAAAGTTTGATAAATTTTAATAGATACAACTATTCTACATCAAACAAGTTTGGCTTTGCTTCTACAGGCTGCACCTGACAACTATATGATAACCACCCATATGCTTACAACATCCACTACTGAGCGGCAATCAAAGAATCTAGCAGCAAGTATATTCAATTCAAGTAATCAGAGGCTGTTGCAGAATACATAATGACCCAAATTGAGCAGCAAGTATGTTTAAAAAAAAATCTAGCAGCAAGTACACTTTTCAGCCCTTTTACAATCTAATCAAGTGATGACAAAAAAATAATTAGCACTGACCTAACACCTTTCAAATATGAGCAGTCAAATGTGCAAGCTAATTACCTAAGAAGAGTCATCAATAGGTCCCAAAACCGTTGTGCCCATCTAATGTTTAGCCATTTCTGAGTAGGGAAGGAAAATAACATGTTCAGTTAAAGAAAATACTTTAGCATTATTGAAATAGAATAGATTAAAATTATTTATAAATACCAATCTCAAATTCTTGAACAGCCTCTTCATCTTCCTCAAGATCAGTTGATGATATTTTCTTTCTTAGCCAGTTTTGAGAGCAGATGAGTGATTCCACCACGGAAGGAGTTAATGAGCTCCTAAAGTCATCTAAAACTCTCCCTCCAGTACTAAATGTAGACTCTGAAGCAACGGTGGAAACAGGAACAGCTAAAACGTCACGAGCCAACTCACTAAGAACAGGAAAGCGCTCCTTGTTCAGCTTCCACCACTTCAACACATCAAACTCACCCTTCTTTGGCTCCTCTTTCAAGTATCTCTCCAAGTCCAACAAGGATTCATCACCTTCTATCATTGAATAGAACTTTTTTTCTCTCTCAGACATTGAATCTACCACTTCTGATTGAGGATTCGAAGAAGTTAGGGCAGCTAACGATGAAGAAGTAGAGATATGTAGTGATGAAGAAGCTTCATTTCCACCACTTGAATGAGCATGCTTAGCATTGTCTTCATACCACTTAAACATCTCATTCAAAGCACACTTCACTTGGTTGCATAATTGGTTCCCCCTCTCGAGATCGGATTGGTGCATATCTCTGATAACAAATTCAACATACTTGAGCTTGCGTCGTGGGTCAAGGATGCAAGCAACATAAATCAGTATATTCATCCTCTGAAGATCACCCCAGTACTTCTCGTATTTCTCCTTCATCTTTGTAACCATGGATTGGAACAACTTCTCATTATTTCTAGACCACTCTTCTAGCCAATCAGCTACTTGAACGATCTCATTGAAGAAGAAGTTAGAGGTGACATATGTAGAACCAGAGACTTTCTTTGTCAGCTCATAAACTTTTCAAGAAATAAAATCATCTTTCTAGCAACATTCCAATCATCACTCTCAAGAAAATCATCAGTATTATCCAACATCTCACTGCCAAAGTTCTCATCATCTATTGCAAAAATATCAAAGGCTCTCTCAAACTTTACAGCTGAAGCTAACATCAAATAAGTGGAATTCCACCTAGTGCTGACATCTAGTCTCAACAAAGCCTTACTCTCATTTTTGCTCTTTCAATGCAAGCCTTAAACTTAGCAAACCGTTGTGGAGACTTCTTCACATATCTCACTGCAAATCTGATTTTTTTGATAGCACTATCAGCCTCTTGGTGCTTCAGACCATCAACAACAATCAGATTTAGAATATGAGCAATACATCGCATGTGGATGTATTTACAATCAGCAACACCAGTTCCCAAACTCTTGAATTTTTTCTTTAAAAACTCAATAGCAACATCATTCGCACTGACATTGTCTACTGTAACTGTAAATATTTTATCTATACCCCACTCACTAAGACAAGCCTCAACACTCCTTCCGATATCATCTCCTTTATGGCTGGTTATAGGACAGAATTTTAGTATCTTTTTATGCAAAATCCAATCTCTGTCCACATAATGAGCAGTTAGTGACATGTAACTCAGATTTTGCACCGAGGTCCATGTATCAGTGGTGATGCAAATTCTTTGCTGATTCATCTTTAGGAACTGTTTCAAGGCAAGTTTATCCTCCTCAAACTGCCTAAAGATGTCCCTAGCAATTGTCCATCTAGATGGCATTTTAAATCTAGGGCACGCAATAGAGAATACTTCGTAAAACCTTCTTTCTCTACAAACTTAAATGGAAGCTCATCAATAACAATCATCTCAGCCATTGCCTTTCTTATCCCAGCTTCATCATATTTCCAGTTAGCTATTGCACCATCAGCATTTAAAAGTAATTCAGATTGACCTGAGTCCGACTTACAACGTTTAGCACAAGAATTTGAATGGGCCCACAAAGAACTAGTGCCACGAGATTTAGACCCAGCTGCAAGAAACCTCTCACAATGAATGCACTGAGCCTTTACCTCACCATTTTCATCAACACCTTAATGAAATTACTCCAAACATCAGATCTAGGTTTGATTATCTTCCGTTTTTTCCCCTTAGTCGATTTAGTTGATTTAGGAAGGGCTAATGTGGATGATGATAATGTTTCTAATCCAATCTCTTGAGCTTGAGCTTCAGAATTAGTCTCATTTCCAGAAGCAACTGATTCATGTACACGTTGGTTTTTACTGGAAGAAGCCATCTACAATAAGACAATATTATTTATAAAAACAAACATTTTTCTAAGTATAAAAACATAACAAAATTAACTTTTTACACAAATTGTAGAGCAAGGCAACTATCTGCAAACAATTGATTGAAACTTGGAAGCAAATACAATAAATGCAAACATATATAGATAAGATCCTTGCTGTCAGATTGTTGAAAAGTAGATTAAACAAAGTATACTAGTTTAGTTCGACAAGAAAACACCCAGTTCGTTTGCTTATCAGATTCTTAAACATAGTAGACTAAACAAAGTAGAATAGTTTAGTTCTCAAATTCTTAAACAAAGTGAACTAAACAAAGGAGAATAGTTCAGTTCTCAAATTCTTAAACAAAGTGGACTAAACAAAGTAGAATAGTTGAGTTGCTAGATTCTTAAAATAAAGTGGACTAAACAATTTGTTTGAAACCGATAATTTAATCCTTTACTTAGCTGATAAAGGGTTCCTAAACAAAGTAGACAAGTTCAGTACATGATTAAACAGAATCATTCAAACCCATTTGCTCACCCCCACATTCTTCTCACGCTTAAACCTATATTTATAATTAAAGTTTGGTAATACGATTCTCTCATACTAACATTCTATATCATTCAAACTGAATTAATGAAATACTCTTTTAGTCGAATTTTGATCCAACACCTCATCAGAATCACAACAAATTAATACAGGTTCTACATCACTGATAAGTTCTTTTTGCCCCACTTACTTCAACAAAACACGCTCATAATACCTACTGTCAAGCAAGAATAATATAAATAAAACATTGACAAAGAATACATCAATAGCTTATATTATGTTCTTATAATATATTACCGATGCAAGCAGGTTTGGGAGGTGGGACAAAAAATCAATAAACTTCTAGTGATTTATCGCTCAACAATTTGCACCAGCTTCTGAATCACATTCACACCCTATTTTGTTTTCAGCCTCATTTATAAACCAATCTGATTTAAACCACAAATTTTGCAACTTAATATCTTACTCTGTTATTATTTTCTTACATATACTACTCATATCAGGTTAGCTTTTAATTTACTACTAATCCAACGCACTTTATTACTTATTAGGAACCATTTTTCTTTCACAAATTATATTACATCTGATTTCTGTCATGATACTAATACAACTTTATATATTAGCACTAAAACTCTTCCATTTCTTTTAATTAATCTAATTAGAGCAACTAATCAGTTAATCAGTCAAACTCTTCCATTGCATAACTACCACAACAAAAACTACTCTTCTACGGTTGCATCAACTGAGCACTCTTAGTTAGAAATTAGCATAACCTGAAAACCCAATCTACAAGACTACAATCTCCCATTCACAAAAAGAAGCATATATAATTCGCTTAGGAAGAGGATTCTACAGTCACCTGATTCCGCGTCTCTTTATTTCTGTTTCAGCAGCTACCGATTGATTCATCAATTCATCGAACACACATGAAAACTACGGAAATGAAGAAGAAGAAGAAGAAGACGACATTGTCAAGAGTTAATTAGGAAGAACAAAAAAAACAAAGGGGAACTGCTCGTTCAATATTTACCCGCTAGCTGGGCTGCTGCTGGGTTCGAGCACATCTGAAGTGGGACTGAGGGAGATAGCACCGCCGCGGCACCGCCTGTCGCACCACCTGTCGCGCCGCCTGCCACACCCACACCCGCCCGTTGTGCTCCTTGTGCGGCTGTTGTCACAGAAGAAGAAGAGAAGAACTGGGAGTCTGGGTGGTGGGAGAGAGTCGAGAGACCGAGAGTCT
The DNA here is from genome assembly GCA_023374045.1 of Limonium bicolor. NCBI lineage: Eukaryota > Viridiplantae > Streptophyta > Magnoliopsida > Caryophyllales > Plumbaginaceae > Limonium > Limonium bicolor. The sequence goes on along the minus strand of CM041779.1, from coordinate 120,908,827 downwards.
AGAGAGGCTGAGGGAAACCCTAGGCTTAGAAAGTTGAAATGTTGAATTGCTCCGCCTGTCCGTCAAGCAAAATAATGAAATTGAACTGAATTTAAAAAATTATTTTTTTTAACAAAAAAAACTTCGGTTATTACGGATACCGAAGTTTTAGATTCACTATCCGTTAACCGCCCCGTTTTAAAGTACGGGTATCCGTTTTAACCGAAATAACCGAAATTTTGTAAAACGGTTAAAAAACACGGTGATCGAATCCGAAAAAAAAATGATTATTACGGATATCCGTTCTAACCGCCCCGTTTGCACACCCCTACCAGCTCTTCACTGCCTCAATCTTAGCTGGGTCTACTGAAAACTCCCTCAGCTGAAATCAATGTCCAAGAAATGACACCTTGTCCAGCCAGAATTCACACTTGCTGAACTTGGCATATAATTTCTTCTCTCTCAGAGTCTCCAAGGCTATCCTCAAATGCTGCTCGTGTTCCTCCCGACTCTTGGAGAATATCAAGATGTCGTCTATGAACACGACCACTGACTTATCTTACTGGGCTTGGAAGACTCTCTGCATCAGATCCATGAATCTCGCTGGTGCATTGGTCAGTCCAAACGGCATCACTGTGAACTCGTAGTGGCCGTATCTGGTCCGGAAGGCTGTCTTCTCTATATCTGACTCAGCTACAGCTATCTGATGATCTGGAACGCAGGTCAATCTTGGAGAACACTTAGCTCCCCTCAGCTGGTCGAACAAGTCATCAATCCTGGGCAGGGGGTACTTGTTCTTGATCGTGACATTGTTCAGCTCCCTGTAGTCGATGCAGAGTCTCATGCTCCCGTTCCTCTTCTTGACGAAAAGCACTGAAACACCCCAAGGTGAGACACTGGGTCTGATAAACCCTTATCTAGTAGCTCCTGCAGCTGCTTCTTCAACTCAACCATCTCTGCAGGGCCCATCCGGTAGGAGCCTTAGCAATCGGTCCCATGCCAGGTATGAGGTCGATGTTGAATTCAACCTCTCTCAGCGGTGGTAGTCCAGGTAGCTCCTTTGGAAAAACATCGGGATACTCCGAGACAATGGGAACATCGCTTGGAACTTCGGATCCGTCCTCAAATCCTGGGCATAACAGTAGTAGGCGGTAGCGCCCTTGGACACCTCCTTCATCAGGGATAAAGCCGATATAACCTTCACAGTCGGTGCTTAGGTTGCATTCGGTATGACACTATGACCCTTGTAGCTGACTTCAGGAGGAGGCGATGCTCCACACAGTGTAGTCTACCTCTGTACCGCTGTAGCGTGTCCATGCCCACAATTATGTTGAATCCCATGCCAAGGAAGACTATGGCATCAAGAAGAAGTCTGCTCCCTTGATGTGTATGCTCATATTTTTGCACTGCTTGCTGCACTTGATCAACTCTTTGGATGGCAACAAGACTGAGCAGTCATGGATATCCTCTATAGGGGCGTCTATCTTAGCATGGTACGCTTGTGATATGAAGGAATGAGAGGCTCCAAAATCAAACAGGATTGTGGCCTCCACTCCATTAACTAGGAACGTGCCTGAAATTATAGGATATATTTTTAAGGTTCTGGGTAAACGTTCCAAGGTAATTACTCAGGGTTAATGTTTATACCTGTGATAACCATTCCATTGCTCTTTGCTTGATCCTGGTTCAACACATTCAACCTGATCCCTGAGTTTCCAACCCCTACAATGAAGCAATAAAATTCTTAGAATTTCCATTCTAATTGAAAGATTCATGAGCAAATTCTAATTTACAATGCTGAAATTGTAAAGTACAAGGCTAGGTCTGTCTAAAGGTTAGGTTTAGACGGCTCGGTTTCATGTGGGTCTAGTTAATGAGGGTTTGTGGGTTGTGTTGGGCTTGATTCTCTTCACCCCATGGTAGATGAGTCTAGCTGCCCCACCAAAAATCAGTACATCACCCGACTTCAAGAGGATCTTGGTAGCAAGGTCCATCCTCCTTTGATCACCAAATAGGAACTCTGCGTCGTCTCCAAGTGATATGGACACCACTGGAACTCCTCTAGTGACGGACTCTGGCGATTCGTCCTTGTCTTGGTGCATCCCTAGCTTACCCTCCTTTCCATAGAAGTTGATGATGCATACGTCGGAGGTTAGGTCTGGGACGGGCTCGTCCTCCAATTCTTGTGCTGCCTTAACTGCAGCTCTAATGATGGTCTGTAGTTCCTCCGGGATTAGTGGCACCTCCACCTCTTCATAGCTCTTGGTGGTGTGGTTCCACTTCTTACCTAGGCACATGATCTTCACCTTCATGGTTGAACCATTCTTGAAGGTAGGGGTGTAAAAACTTCCTTCCTTCACACCTAATTCCCTGATCTTGAGGATCAATGCATACTGGACTGCTGGGGTCAGGTACACTCGTAGTAAGATCATCCCAGGTCTTAAGACCTCACATTTCTCTGGTGTGTGGTTTTGCTTCAAAGGGGATGTTGGGTGTGGAAAATGGCAAAATAGGAAAGAAAATATCGGAGCGGAACAACAATTGCCATTAAATAAATAAGTCAAGGTTCACAGCTGGTAATGAAAGGTTCGAAACAAAACAAAATAAAGGGTTTATAGTTCATCCCTTTTTACATTGACAAAGAAAATCTAGCCAATGAAATGTAGAGAAAGTAAAAGTCTAAGCCTCTTCGTGAGGGAAGTAGTCCTCACCAGGTGAACTCGGGTCGTCACTCGCTGCCTCGACGCGGTCCACCAGGTTAAGGATCGGTGCCTTCCCGGCCTCTGGGGGTAGTTCTGTCCCGGCCTCTATGGATGGCTCTGGGCAGGGCGCCTGGTAGATGGTCCAGCACCTCCTGTGCCACCTCGACCTCCTCCAGTAGTAGTAGCTGGGGCTCTAGCAGTGTCCCGGTGCATGGCTTGTAGTTCCTGGAATCCGGGTTCAGGAAGCATTCGAACGATCTGTGCCCCTTCTTACCGCAGTGGTTGCAATCCATCAGGTTTCCCTTACAATCCTTTCCCGGGTGGTCCTTCTTGCACCACTTGTAGAAGTACTTTCTCGCAGGTTGGTTCCCTATTTCAGTTTCAAGGTTAGTAATTGTGATAACAAAATGTAACCACATTGGAGATTCTAATTTATCTCACCCCTAAATGGCTGGGAGCGGAGGGGCTCAGCATCAGCATGATAAGAGACAATGGCTTTCTCGTTCCCTCCCTTGAAAAATCTTCCTCTCTTGTCATGATTCTGGGAAGAGCTTCCTCCATTCCCTCTTCCACCATCTCCCTTCCTCTTGCCTAGCACAGAGTCCTGGTAGGCAATGGTGGTCTCGCAGTCATTTGCGTCATCCGCTAGCTCCTGTCGTGACAATATGTGTTAGTGGGAAATCTTTGTGTACTAGGAATTCTAAATCATGTTCCATACCTGTAAGGTCATCCCTCGGGTGGAACCGATCATAGTCATGATCCTGAAATTCAAGACAGTGTGGAATTTGTCCACCAGATACCTCGGAGCATAAGCTCCCTCTCCAATAACAGTGAGCAGCTCCACAAATTTATTATAATATTCAGCAACGGAGGAACTCCCCTGCTTCAGCTGCTCGAACTCGCTCCTCATCCTCTTCTGTAGGTAGGATGGATAGAACTTGGCTCTCAGGGCCAGCAAGAAGGCTGGGAAGCCGAAGTCCGCCTGGGCAGTCAGCTCAGCTCTGGCGGTCTACCACCATCGATGCGCGGGTCCCTGGAGAAAGTAGGCCGCTATGTCCACCTGGCGACCCGCTGGGACGTGCAGAGAGGTGAAGGCCTTTTGCATCTCATCGATGTATCTCTCTAGGGTCTTCGGTTCTGGCTGGCCTTCGTAGACAGGGGACGAAGGTCGTTGACTGCCTTCAGCTAGTTGAACTCCCGGGGACCATTGGGTGGTGGCAGTGGTGGTTGTGGGGATCTGAGCCTGCTGCTGAGCCAATGCATCTGTCACGATCTGCACTATAACCTCGGGGGTGACAGCGTCGGGTCCATAGTCTCCTGAAGGACCAGCTCCTCTTCCTCCTCTTCGAGACATTTAGCTGGTATTGACGGTTTTGTTACTCATAAGGTGTATTGTTGAGTCTAAATATCTAAGTAGTAAAGTATGTAATATTAATAACGTCTTAAGGACGGTTCGTAGGTACGTGAAGTAAAACGTACGTAGTAAAGTAAGTATGGGGTAAGGGTCACGCGCCTTTCTGGAATTCTCACTTCCCAATTCTACCCCAGTTCCCCAGTTTTAAGTGCACCTATAATCTAAGTATTTCCACTCGGCTTGTTTTCTCGGGTTCAGAGCGTAACTACGCTCTGATACCAATTTCTGTAACGCCCCTACTTAACGTATTTATAGCGGAAATAAAATACTAAAGGCGTACAGACCATCGGGTTCCAAACACCCTGCACCAAACCTCACCAATTTTATAACTTAAAAGATTACAACAGTCACGGCCTGAACCTCGACAAAACTTAACAGAATAAAACAGTAATAAAACACATAAACTCTCCACAAAACCTAATCTCATCCCAATCACTCGTTCTCTTTGTGGCCACCTGTATAATAACTCGTACCTGCAAGATAAACCAAGCAGCCCACCCCGAGAGGGGCGGGTCAGTTCCCTGGAATGGAACTAGTACGATCCTCCAAAACAAACTTATAATAAACTCTTAAATGAATAACAGCTTGAATACAACCACCTAAAACCACACAGAGGAACAAGGCACCTCAAAAATTACCAAGTCAAGATAACAAGTTGCGAAAGTAATACATAACAGAAAGTTAAAGTTAGTCACTCAGAAGAATCACACCCTAAGTTAGTGTACATCCATTGTTTATGTTGGATTCAGTTCCAGTTAGAAATAGGAAGACCCAAGTAGTCACAAGGACTAGGAATGAAAGAAGAGATCCAAGAACCCATAACTCAAGAGTGGAATCAAATCAACTGGGAGAGATGGCCCCCACCGTCAAGTACGTCCTTTTAGGACAAGGGATATACAGCCCCTCACTGTTCACTATGTCCCTTTTGGGATAGGGGATATACAGCCCTCACTGTTACCATTGAAGACGCGCGCACGTCAAAACAACAAGACCCAGCTCATGGATGAAACGATATCCAGAGTCAAAAGAGAATTACCAAGATTGTCCTTCTCCATATTCCCACTAGATCACTAACTACCCAGAGCAATACCAAAACACTCAGTCCTACAGAGTGTAGAAGCGTAAACCCTAAGCAGTTAATGTCTAATGGAACAACCAAATAGAAGGAACCAATACCCATGTAAGTTTCACATTCAAGGCTCAGTTAGTCACACAAGCTGAGTTAGTCACACAACCATTTCCTTTTAGAAATCCACTTTAGCACAGTTAGCGTTTGTCACAAACATCCCTTAAGTCTTGTTAGCAAGGCATAAGAGTACGAGAAATCGTACCTGGTATGTGAAGAACAGTGATTAACTTGAATGAGTTTTCCCCCAATAGTAACCTATAATTAATGTGTTCCAAGTGTCGATTAGTTAAGGGACTTATAAACTAAACAACCTTCCATCCTTACTAATTTATAGTTTCCAGGTTTAGCATTATTCTCTCACAAAGGTTTGGGCTTGATTTTGTTAATTAAATCCTTTGTTAGGCCCATTTCGTTTAATTTGGAATGATTTAGGATTTAGCCCTGAGAGTGGCCCAAACTCTCTTTGAACTGTTTAAGTGGGCTTTTTTGGAGTTCATAAACTTGAGCTCAGTAGGTTAGCCCAAGACCGTGTTACGTTTGTGTTGTTTAATTAAACCCTTAAGTTATCGTTAACTTCCATATTACATAATAATTAAATGTAGATTAGTTTAGTTCCTTGATTTAACATCAGTTTCTATTTTTATTTCTCTCATATAAGTATATATATATAATTATATATGTAATAATATTTACTTAAAGATAATTCCCAAAATATTTATAAACATACTGTTACTAAATGTTAGTTTAATCTTTTCATTATTCCTCAACCTAAAAAGTTTATTAGTAAACTATATTTTAACTTTTGTTACATTAAAACCCATATATTATAAGTTATTCTTATGAACAATTCATAACACAATTTCTAAACCCATTTACCTTTGTCCAAAAATTCCCAAATTAAGTATATAGTAGCTATAACATTTTAGACATATTATAAAATTTATTTCGTAAAAATATTTTTTTTCATTTAACCAAATAATTCCATAATACCCGTAACTTGCAAAAATCATAACTTACGTTTAAAAACTCCAAAACCATATTAATTTACATCAAATAAACTAGATTTATAAGGAATCTATGGTTAAAATTTCAAGTCAAAATAATTCGTGAAGGTATTTAAATTAATTCAAAAGTTAGGGATTAATTCTGGAAACATTATAATTCATAACCAACTTAAACTCCCCAGATCTAATCTCGGCCGTCCGTTTCTAAAACTTACGATCGGACGGCCACTGAGTCTCGAGTTCTTCAGGAAACCAAACCGATACCGAGTACTAATCTGTTGATTTCTCTCAACTCACAAAACCAAATTCGATGATTTTGTTTCTATGGATTCGAAATTCAATTCCGGTTCTAATGATACCAAATTCGCTAGCTAACATGCGGAATTCAGTGTTTTTCGATTCTGGTTCGAGGTTAGGGTTTATTTCGGTTTCTGATTCCAATTCTCACAAATTCTCTCAATCTAACGCATAATAGTTGAAATGGAACATGGTTCTGACCGGTAATGCAATGTCGATTAGCAAAATCGAAAGATTTGAAGGAAAACTCACCGGAATTGCACGAATCGAAGGAATTCGATTTTGGTTTCTGGAAAAACTTAACCTTTACGAGCTGATTGAGTAGCCAACTTTGCCACACTATAGTTTCGGTACAGATCGAGTTAGGCTTTGTTCTTGGGCTTAATTTAAAGAGGAAACATAGCTCTACCCATTGATAGCAAGAACTCACTCTAATTGGCATTATATAGAAAGAAATTTGGCCAAAGTTACGAGTTTACCTTACGTATTTCCTATGATTTTATGTGATGTCGGATCACAAACTTAGGCACCTCGTTCTTACAAACGGTTGGGAATTAGCCTTGGTGTAAACATGAAAGTTGTAGAGGAATTAGCGATTACACAACCGCAAAAGAACTCGAATTTTGGATGAGAAACGAAGAAGTTATGGTGAGACGAAGTTTACCTGCTCGACTTTTTTTCTGGAAAACTGGTTACGGTTTTGTGGGGTAGGCTACTTTGGAACGATTTTCCGGCTGATGTATAATGAATTGTTTTGTGTATGTGTTAGATTGGAAAGATCTTTGTAGGCGAAGTAATGCCCAAAAGACGGCACTCAAAAATTCAAAAGCTAGGATGAGAGATCGAATGGGGCAAAAGATGAGAGAGATATGGATGTCACAAGTTAGGGCAGAATCTGAAATCGGTTAGCGAAAGACAAGGAGATAAAAATCGACTAAGTGTTGGGCGCGTATCCCGAGGCGTGCGGGTGAGTCAGCAGACTTGCCACATCAGCATCTTTTCAAAATTTTGGCTCTAAACTTCATTTTATCATAACTTTGGCTAGGATGACCCGTTTTTGATGTTCTTTTTATCGATCTTCATGGTTTTCCATAACCTATTTATTGGTATAGGTTTCATGGGCTGGTTTGACCATTCTCAAAAAGTCAACCCTAGCAAGGCTTAATAAGCTTTATGGTTTCCATGATTTTATATTGGCTTTTAGGACTCCAATTAATGTTCCAACTCTTTCAAAAATCTTTATAATATACTCGGAGTGTTTAGAAATTTTCCAAGATTTATTGACTTATAAATCTTATTATTAAATTCATAATACTATATAATAATATATAGTAATCCAATATTTAATAGTATTCTTTTGGATTAAATGGAAGAAATCCCATGATTTAATTTTCATAATTCCATATAAGGATATAATAATTTATAATTCACAATCCCATACTATAATATAATAATTAATAGTATTATTTACGGTTTTAATAAAAGAAATCCCCTAAATTAGTTTAAATTAATTTAGGGGTATTTCACTGATGATTAAAAACATTACACAACCTTCTATAAATATTTCATCACCACAATAAAAAAGATGACACTGACTGTTATATATTTTTTCTTTTGACCATTCTTATCAAATCATAGTGTACAAAAATATTTTCTTGGCATTTATCAGTGTACAAAGCTTGACTGGATGATAAATTGAAGGATATAAATGTTTGGAATGATAAACTAAGTTGTTTGACTCAATTTTGCATATTCATAAACCTTGTTTTTTTATGCATCCACAATAACTTATAAACGTTTTCATTGAAGATTAGAACACATGTACACAACCTTTCATAATCGTATCCATCATTATTGAAAAGATGACACCATTTTTATTAAATTGTGGTGTACAAGAATATTTTTCTTAGCATTTATAGTTTACAGAGCTTGATTGGTTGATAAATCTAAAGGTTATAAACGTTTTAAAAAAGTAAACCGAGTTTGAAATACCCAAACCTTGATATGTTGCTTAAACATTAAACTATGGTATATTAAGGCTAAAAAGTGCCTTAGAAACGTTAGTGAACGATTTAAACCTTAGTAAAAACAATAAAGTACCATAAATACAGTTTGAGCAAAAACATGCTCTAAGCTTGGAGTGAACTTGGTTAGGACCCAAAGCCTACCAAGACGTAATAATATTCAATTATGATTTAAGGCTAATTAAGTCCTTAGGAAACCTTGGTAGACAATTAAACCAAACAAAACACAAATAAATACCTTAAAGTCAATATGGGCAAAAATGTGCTCTAAGCTTGGGATAAGTTTGTATAAGACCTAAAGGTCATACCTATACCTTATTTACATGTTAATGAACATATAAATCAATTACTAAAGAAAACCAAGCTTGAAAACAAGTTCAAATACAAAATGTGCTTTAAGGAGTCTTAAAGCACATTTTTGAAAAATTGTCTTGTAAATGAGTTTTGAGTGGCTAAATGTCCATCATTACTCTTTAATTAACATGTGTAATACTTAGTATCACATTAGGAAGTCTAAATCAATGGGAAATCAAAATTTTCACAATTATGTGCCTTGGTTAGTGAATAGTGCCCAAATAGTGCTAGTTTTGACTTAAGTCAACTTAGCTTAATTAAATGGTCAACATAAGTCATGAAATGCCCTATTATAGGAAGGGGGCCAGTTTCCTAAGTGGTGAATCACCACCATGTACAAGATAAGTAAAGAAAAGAAGGAAAAGTAAGTAAAAAGAAGAAATTACCTTTATATGATAAATATCTTCAAAAGTAGACCTCTCACCTCACTTTCTTCTTTCTTCCTTAATTCCCACAAATTTTTCATCTTCTCCCAAGCTCCATCAGTTTTGCTACAGCAAGTAGCCATTCTCCAACTTCCATTGCTTCTAACTTCTAGCTCCATGGTCCAAATTCAATTTCAAGACTACCTTTGTCTTAGTTAGAGTGAGCTCTTCATTTTACTCTTTTCAAAACTTCAAGAACTCCATTTTGGTGCCTTGAAGAATCTCCATTGAAGGAGCTTGAGCTCACCTTTCCATGCCTTGTCATTCTCCTTTGCTTCAAGGTAAGGAAAACCAAAGAAAATCTAAGGTTCCTCTCATTTTGTACATGTCCGAAAATGTCACCTCACAAGGGTGCTTTGTTTTGCTCTTCATAGCTCCATTTCAATCTTCAAAGGACTAGGAGGAGTCCTATCTTGATGCTTATTCAAGCTCTCTTTTTATTCCAAGGTAAAACAACTATCCTAATGTGTTAAGACAATATATATAACCTAGGGTTTGTAAGTGAGTTTAAACATGAAGCTTGAATGCTCATTGGTTTTACTTGTGTATCGATTAGAACATTGACAAGTAGCCAAGTCCTCTTGCCGATTTCCAAACAAGGAAGAACAAAGGTGTTCAAGTAAAAATCTTGAAGAAAAGAGGTAAACAAACTATCTCAATGTAGTTTAAATGCCTTAGGAAAATGAGCTTGATTTGCTTAATAAAATACCTAAGGAGCCAATGGAAAATGAGCTAGTGAATTATTCTCAAGAGAATTATTAAAAGACATATGTGATGTTGAGTGTATTTGCAAGTCAAAGGCAATATATATGTGGGAAATTCAGTGTTTAAGGTTTATGCAATTTAAGGGCCTAAGAGCCATGTATTTAAGGGCCTAAGTGCCAAGCAATTTAAGTTCATGCACTATATTGTGATGTAGTGTAGTTTGAGGTTTAGTTGTGTGTAAAGAGTGTTCCTTGTAAAGTTGTGTCTTTGATGGTTAAAGGATGAAAAGCCATATGTTGTGTATAAGGATGCGAATTAAGACATTGAGTGTTCTTGGGTTGTATTAAAGTGAACAACTATGTGTTTTGGTGTTAGGTGATACAAGAGAAGCTATGGCGAAATTTGGTTAATGAACAAGGAGTTTTAAGTGTCTAAATGATGTTTGGTGACCTAGGTTGAACTAGGAATGATTAAGGTTTAAATTGGTTAAAGAAGGTGAATTAAGGTGTTCTTAAGTGTTAAAGTGTCTTGGTCATTATCTTGGAGGATTTAGAATGCAAATGAGAGTTAAGGGTACTTCAAGCCATGGTGAGATTGTGTTAAGAATTTATACAAGTTTTGGTACCAATGAGGAGTAAGGTGTTGTAAGGAAGATGTGTGAACTTGTGGAGAAAATTCTTGGAAGGACATAAAGTATTTTTGGTGAGCTAAATATAGTGTGGGAACATGCTATAAACCTAAGGGGGGAAACATTATAAGTGTTGGGCACTTTGGCAAGAAGTGAGTAAGTGTTTAAGGGTATAGAAAATGAAGTTTCTGCACGTTCACTATTCGGACATGTTGTGCGTAAGTTTCCTGAGTTTTAAAGCTACGTCCGAACTACCGTCCGAATTTGGAAGTTCGGACACACCCATCTCTATTCTCTGGTTTGGCCTCGAACAGCGTCCGAACTTGGGAAGCTCGGACACATGTTCGGACAGTCGTCAGTTTACACCCTTTTGAGTCTCGACTTGCGTCCGAACTTCGGAAGCTCGGACACAAGTTTGGACAAGGTGTTGTTATGCCCAAAAACTTTGTTTAAGGTTAGGAAGTGATATCTAATGATGGGGATTGATAAGTAATGATGTTATGAGGTGGTTAGGACATGATAAGTGAGTTATAATGATAATTGGATGGGTGAAAAGTTGTATTAAAATGAAAAAGTAAAACGAGTTAAAAATGTGAAGTTATTTAACTGATTAACGGGAGTAAGTCATGAGCATTAGACTTTAAACAAACAAGTTACCCCGTTGTTAATGAAAGTAAATGTAATGTTACTAGTTGTTCAAAGATGTTACGAGGAACATGTGATGGCACGTTAGAGTGAAACCCCGGTGACAGGTATGGTTTTCTTGCAACCTGTGTCCTACCGGATTACACCGGCTTGTATGCCAATGTGTTTTTCTGTATGTTTGCCACGTTATAAGATAAAACATGAAACGAGTTTACAGTCGTTATTGTTGTTGTGTGTTTGCGTACCGATACCGGTAACTTCGAATGCGCATGAAAGGCTAGTTAACCATTATTAGGTAAACGTAAGAGAACGACATCCGGTAATAACGTGTCCAACCTAAGGAACGTTCTAACCTCGGCTATGCGTGAGTTAGTTATGTGATGTTGTGTGTGATGTTGCTGTAAATGTATGACCCTCCTTTGTGTGATTAACTCAGTTGTAATACTGTATTGTGTGCCGATGTGATAGGTTCCACAGCGGAGTCTTTATCTATGAATATTTATATACTATGGGGGGTGAGGAATCCGATAGTTCCGGTCGCGCGTTGTTTGGGAGTTGTTGTATACAGTTTCTTCAGCCTCCTCTCTGTTGGTTGTCTTCCTTCATTGGTCTTCGATCACCCCTGAGCTTAACCAAGGCTCTTGACTCACGTCTGTTGGGGATTATGTACGGTGTGTTCGGATCACTATGTCCGATCCATCTTTGTGTTAAGTTATCCGTTCGGCTAACAGGACGGTAACGAGTTATGTAAACGAGCTTAGCATGAGTTTGACAGCATCCTCTAGGCTCTCCCAGTGAACTAACTATGTTTGGGGCGGTTCCTAAAGAGATCCGTACCCGTTATGTTATGTGTTATTGATGTACTGCAGTGCTTATTGCGATGTTATGTTATATGTTGTTTAATGTGAAGTATATGGATCATGGATATGAATCCCAGTTTATAAAAGAGACGTTTATGGATAACCCGACTAGTGGGTAAGTGTCGTCTATTAAGGAAATGGCTCCATTAAAGGAGAAACACTCTAGGGTCAAAGAACACAAAGAGTTATTTATTAGGTGTAGATGTGTTGTCTGTATTTGTTGTGACCACTGTTGTGGATTGTAATGTGTTTTTGTGTTATTGGTGTACATGCATGATTTAAATGTAATCAACCGCATGCTAAGACGACAAATAGTTTGTGCGTGGCCCGGTAGCATGCGGGCTGCGGGATTACCATACCAGCAAAGGTGTTGAGCCCCTGGGGGGCCACCCTTTCTTCTTTTTCCTATTTCATGTACAAGGAGCTGGAAGCCGTTCGAGAGTAGGACGGGGTAGTGGTTGTACATGGGTAGCCATTTAAATTGTGTATGTATTGTAGGTGTAGTAAGACCGAAATTGTTATCGGCATTAGTTTGTAAATACTCGGTACAGTTGGAAGGTATATGCATGTTGTTGTAAATGGAAATGGGTAGAATGTGCAGTCGCTCGGGAATCTAGTCCATCAGACCGATACAATGTATATGTAATAGCCTTGTTAACTACGTGGGTGGTTGACGGTGTGTAACACCAACGAGTTAAGTAATGTGATGAAGTATGTTTTCCGCTGCAGTTAGTTGTTAAGTGTGTTGTTGTTAGTTGGGGTGTTACAAAAAGTGGTATTAGAGCGAATTATCGCTCTGATGACTGAATTACCGAGCTTAGGAAGTACCGAGTTAGGATTTTAGTACTTTGGGTTAAGGGTTGAGAGATAGCGTGAGAGATACGCTAGTTAGGTATTACCAGTGTGTACTGGAAGCCTACAATATCCTTCCCGCCCTCCACAATCCCTGTTTTATAACTTGGAAACACCGCCAGAGAGATGGAAGTCCTCTCTTACTCGGGAATACCTGATCTGGCTGTTATTAAGTACCACTGTGAGTACGGAGAACCTGTCATACGGTAGATCCCGAAGAGTGGGAATTCCGGAGACGGTTCCTTCTAAGCAATTTTAACCGCATTTCATAGCGAAGAATAGAATTTCCGGCAACTTGGGTCGACATGCCGAGCAGTCGAGAACAACCAGCTTGTAACGCACCAACCGTGCAACAGGCAGGAGGTGAGGAAATAGAACCCGAGACGAGTGTCTACGGGACTATAAAAGTTAAATAATACACCGACGGTATACCACCGACTAAGGAACTAAAACGTAGTACCCAAATAAGGGACAAGTCTCAGTAACCACGACAAACGCATGGAACGGGCTACGAAGGAGATTCAATACTAAGTGAGAAGGGGTCTCCCAGAATGGGAAACACCCTAGTTAGTGGTTATCATGTGAAGACAGTGAGAAGTACCCAAAAGATTATTGTTAAGACTGTAAGACCTAAGTAAGGGCCAACAAGGCCACTTATGACAGTGCGGGTAAAAACAATACCACAACCGGTATGGGTTGAACCGGAAGCCAGTAGCACATGGCGCACTTGCCATGGCAAGTGCTACTATAACAGGGCAGTTCTGGAAATTTTTAACAACTAAAAAGTACCTAGTAAAGTACCATGGAGTTAAGTGAGATCATCATAACTGTGGAAAGGCTTAACAACTAACCTTTGTAATTGGAAGTAACACCAGTCAGCAAGAAGCTAGACTTGGTTAAGGCAAGAAGACGTTGTTAAAAACCATGAGAATTTTTCTTTCAACTCAGATTTATTTCAAACTCTTTTCTTTCAAAACCAAAATTTTCTTTCAAACCTATACTTTTTCTAACCTTCTTTTAAACCAAACCAGAGGACCTACGCCGGCCTCAGTGCCACATAGTAGGTAAGTTGCACTCAGTTCACTTTTGAATAACCGGACGGAAACCGGTAAACCCAAGGGTAGCAACCCGAGGGAATGGATGGAGTTCATAATGATACAACGGTGAATAAACCTTCCCTTGATTAAGTTCGGGAAGCACGGAATGCATATTGTCACAGGACAATATAAGGGAGTTGACAGAATACTTCACCTAGGCGTGTGACGGACACTACGAGTGTACCAATTGTAATATGGGACGACCGCACTCCGATAGGAGCTTGTGGCCTGACAGACCTACTGATGGGTTAGTCGGGTAAGTAGCAATGTATCAGTAGGGTACCCCACATATGTATACAAGTAGAGTCCAGAACACGGGAGGTAGTCGACTCCATACTACGGTCAGCAATATAAGTCAATCAAGAGCTAAGGATTACCAAGAAAGGTTAAAGTAAAGGAACTCAGTTAAGTTAACGAGACTAAAGGAATTAGTGAATTTCATTTCAAGGAAATGTTTAAGAGTCAGGAGGTGCGAAGTGCACTAACTGTTATGTAAAGACATAGCATATGTCTTAAGGATCCTAGGTGAAATACCCCTAAATTAATTTAAATTAATTTAGGGGATTTCTTTTATTAAACCATAAATAATACTATTAATATTAAATTATGGTATGGAATTATGAATATTAAATTATTATATGGAATTGTGAAATTTATTTAGGGGTTTTCTTCTATTTACCCCTAATTATTATACATTATTATATAGTATTATGAATTTAATAATAAGATTTATAAGTCAATAAATCTTGGGAAAAATTTCTAAACACTCCAAATATATTATAAAGATTTTAGGAAGTGTTGGAACTTGTTTTGAAACATAAAAGTCAATATAAAATTCTAGAAAACCTTAAAGCTTATTAAGCCTTGCTAGAGTTGACTTTTTGAGAATGGTCAAACCAGGCCATGAAACCTATACCAATAAATAGGTTATGAAAAACCATGAAGATCGATAAAAAGAACGTTAAAAACGGATCATCCTAGCCAAAGTTATGATAAATTGAAGTTTAGAGCCAAAATTTTGAAGGATGCTGACGAGTCCAGGGCTAGGGACACGTGTCGCGCCCAGTCAGCACCCAGGTTACTATCGGTTGAGTTTCCAGCAGTTTGGGCATGTCATAGGTCGATCTTTAGATGCCTATATCTTTTTCTCTACTCCACCATTTGGTATGCCGTTTGTTCATTCGATTCTCCTATCTTTCCTCTTTCCAACCATTACTCACACACCATCTAACTCCTTCTACAATGATCGGAAAGTTGTTCCAAAGTTGCCTCCTCGCTAGTTCGTCTACCCAGAATTCCGGTTTTTCCTGAGATCGGGTAAACTTCGTCACGCCATAACTTCTTCATTTCTCATCCAAATTCGTGTTCTATAGCTTGTTTTGAAGATCTCTAATCCCTCTATAACTTTCATGTTGATGGCCAAGGCTGATTCGCACTGGTTTGGGGGGTAAATCTGTCTAAAGTTGCCTACTCGATCACGGTGGAAAATATGCCTAGTTCATCCCGAAACCAACTAGGTAAACACCGATCTTGTGAGATCTGTAACTTTCTCCCTAGTTCATCAAATTCAATGATTCTTCCACTAACATCTAGAGTTACATGTCTAGTTTGGATGTGATAGGTTACATGAATCAAATCTCTTTCAGTTGGTGCGAGTTGATTCGAGAAGTGGCATACCTGAACCGCACATAAAATAACGTTTTCCAGAATTCTCGATTTGGATTCTCCTCGTTAATGCAATTCCGGTGAGTTTCTGATCAAATTGCTTCGTTGTTGCCAATCTTAACTTCATTTTCGACCAAACCCACATAGCAATTTATTCAATTATGCATTATATTGAGAGGAATTGGCGAAATCGAATTCGTAAACCCGAAACTTCGACCTAACTTGAACCCAGAATGAATCTTTCGTAATACTGCATGATATTTGGGGAAACCGGTGTCAATAGATGCGTCTTGGAATTTCGAAATCAATGGGAACAAGAACCACTCGATTTTGGTTCTGTGATTGAGAGAAAACGGTGATTTTAGTACTCGGAATCGAGTTGAGCTCGCTGATGAACTCGACATTCAGGAGCCGTCCGATCTCAGTTCAAAGAAAACGGACGGCCACGATTAAAACGTTTCAAAAATAATATATAAAGTTTTTATTTTATTTTAAATGTTTCAGAAATAAGCCCCTTAAACTTGCTAGATTTATTTAAAGGCCTTTTTTTGAAGGTATTTGACTTGGCAAAATTTTTTCCATAGATTCCTTATAAAGTCTAGTTTATTTTGATGTAAATTAATTGGGTTTTGAGTTTTTAAACATAAGTTATGATTTTTGCAAGTTACGAGTATTATGGAATTATTTGGGTAATTTAAAAAGATATTTTTATGAAACAAAAATTTTTAATATGTCTAAAATGTTATAGTTATTATCTAATAATTTGGGAATTTTTGGACAAGGGTAAATAGGTTTAAAAATTATGTATGGTTTTCATAAGAATAACTTATAATATATGGTTTTTAATATAACAAAAATTAAAGTATGGTTTGTCAATAAGCTTTATAGGTTGGGGAAAATATAATAAGACTAAACTAACATTTAATACAGAATGTTAATAAATATTTTTGGGTGTAAACTTTTAAGTGAAGTAAATATATATATAGATGTACGTATATATAAACGAAATAAAATAGTAACTTAGGTTAAATCAAGGAACTAAATTAATCTACATTTATATTAATTATATAATATGGAAGTTAATATACTTAATTGAAACTAAGGAAAATACTTTATTTTATAAACCATATATTGGATGTAGCTATGTGTAAAAGTTAGTATAAATAATTAAGTGCAATAAAACTACACAAGGAATGTCTTGAATAAATCCTAATATATATACACATAAAAAAAACTACATAAATAAAAGAAATAAAATACCTTATAGAAAATATAATATGAAGGAATTAATGAGATAAACTAAACCTCTACATAATACTAATAAAAGAATATTATATGAGGCGGTATTAAATTATGATTATTAAACTTAAAGAGTTATCTTTGAATTTCTAAGATTTATATAAACCGTATTAAAATACGTGTATAGTATTAGTCAACGACCATAATGTAAGTCTATAATTGGGTTAAGTAATTAATAAGTTAAAACTTAGGAAAAATTGTGATTAGATTACATAAAATGTTACACAAATAGATCTTATTCTATAATTAATGATAAAAAAATAAAATACTTTTACATATGAATGTGAGGTGGATTAGTAAGTCTAGATTTAATCATTTCTTAACATTTAAGGTATTGAAATATAACTTAATGTTTTAAGTAAAATCATTAAAAGGATTATGATATAAAACTACATTAAACTATGATTTGGAAATTTATCTAAATAATAATCCTTAAGTTTCTTGGCATTAGATAAGCCATATGAAATACATTTATAACATTAATTACCAATACTTAGGATGTGAGTCTACAATTAAGTGAGGTATTTAGTAGTTAGAATTTATAGAAAGGTTTATAAATAGGAATTTGATACTTAAAACCTTTGAACCTTTTATTAGATAAAACTAAGTTACATAAGAGATTATATTGATCTACTTTACGACACTAAAAATTAATGTGTCATTTGAGTATAAGGTATGAGGATTTTTCAGAACATATTATCTTATTAAGTAATTGACAATTTCACTTGTGAATGAGAGTTTAATTCTTAGATAAATTCTACCTTATGTTAAGATATAATGTTCATCCTAAAACATAATAAAGGAGATTAATTTATTAAGTTATTCCTTTGAAACCTTAGGTTTTGTAAACAATATGAAAAATGTATTTTAAGACGTAAGTTTATTAAAATTTAGTATAAAAGGATTATACATAGTCTATAGCGGGAATGTGTGTAAAAATAAAACATTTGGGAAATTAAATGTAAGCAAGGATAAATAAAAGGTTATCTTAAAGTGCCTTATTATATAGTTAATGATAAAGTAAATAATATACCTTGGAATACTAAATGTAAGAGTTCGATAAATCTAAGTTAACTATAATATAGTTATTCAAGATGAGAAGCAATTTAACATCTTATGATAAGATTATTAGATGGTTGTAATAAAAGTCATCCTAAACAAAACATAAGATAAATGAGTTTAGTAACTCAATTAGGTTATCATAAAATGCATCTATAACACCATGTTTCCAATATACAGGATGTAGATCTTAATTAAGTTGAGGGGAAAACTTAATCATAATGGATTATTTGGTAATACTGATAAAATACATAATCATTACATTGTGAAATAAGTATAATATTCTAAGATAAACCTATCATAGGTCATAACCCGATATTTATTCTAAATTAAGAATAAAAGTATTAAGCTTAAAAATTATTATTGAGATTCTAAGATTAGATGAATAATATAATATGCACTTATGATATAAGGGTCTCAAGAGTCTTGAATTGAGAATTAGGGTTAAGTATGAATAAAGTGGATAAGAGTGTAACAATTAACAAGTGTTAATAACATACATTCCCTAGTCTTACAACCTTGGGTTATACAACATTCTAATATAAGTCAAAGGTTATACATAACATTTAAGCGAGGGCTTAAAAGACAATTGAGACTTAGAAATAAGAGTGAGGAATTTATTTAAGTTTAACTTAGGTTACAAGTTATTGATGTTAGACTACCTTTAATATTCCTCAGAGTATTGTTGATTATTTGCACAAGTCGACTAGAACTGCTACAGCGATTACCAGTACGATTTCTCGTACTCAGGCTTTGGTGACGGATTTTATGGAATGTCTTGAGAAACCTAAATGAGTTTGAATGAATCTTGAAAGGAAATGTTTGTGTGACTAACTCAGCCTGTTGTGACTGACTGAGTCTTGGATGTACAACTCACATGATCATTGGTTCCTCTTATCTGGTTGCCTCATTAGATATTGACTGTTGAGGGTTTACCCTCTGCACTCTGTAGGACTGAGTGTTTTGGTATTGCTCTTGTACAGCTAATCTAGTGGGAATGGGAAATGTCAATCTTGGTATTGGATAAGGATTATTTCTAATAAGTGGTGCACCACTTTCACCGAGACTGAGAACGGGTCGGTGGCAGCGGAGGTCTGCTATACCTCGTCCATATGGACAAACTGACGCGGAGTCGTGTTTACCGTCCTTGTGACAACTGACTGGCGGTGGGGGCCATCTCTCCCAATTGGTTTTATTCCACTCTTGAGTTATGGTTCTTGGGTCTCTTCTTTCATTCCTAGTCCTTGTGACTACTTGGGTCTTTCTAATCCTAATTGGAACTGAATCTAACTTAAGCAATGGATGTTCACTAACTTCTGGCGTGGTTTCTTTTATGTTGGCTCACTCTACCTTCACGTTATTTATCTCTATCCTTGACTTGTTATTTTTGACTGTGTTTTGGTGTGCCTTGTTCTTCTGATTTGTTTTGAGCATTTGACTTAAAGTTATTGTTATTTTAAGAGTTATATTTTTCTTTTAAAAACTGTTGTTTTGGAGAGTTGTACCAGTTCCATTCCAGGGAACTGACTCACCCCTCCTGGGGTGGGCTGCTTGGTTTCATCTTGCAGGTACGAATTGCTAACAGGTAGCCACGAAGAGTATGAGTGTATGGGATGGGAATTAGGAACTTTGGAGAGCTATTGTATTTTGTTATTATTCTTTTATGTTATGTTTTCTCGAGTTCAGACCGTAGCATTTGTAATATCATAAGTTGTAATTGGTGAGGTTTGGTGCCGGGTGTTTGGAACCGATGATCTGTAATCGCCTTAGTATTTTATTTCCGCTGCATTTATGATAAGTAGGGGCGTTACAGAAAGTGGTATCAGAGCGTAGTTACGCTCTGAGCCCGAGAAAACAAGCCGAGTGAAATATTTAGAATATAGGTGCCCTTAAAACTGGGGAATTGGGGTAGAATTGGGAAGTGAGGATTCCAGTAAGGCACGAATCCTAACCCTTCTTGGATTAGTGAATGATTTCTTTATACACTTTTTGTATGAATGTCTGTTAGGAATAGTGTGTTGTCATACCGTTTGATCATTAAACTATAAAAAAAAATATAATAATAATAAGACTGGAACATTATCAATTGGGTATGATAAGATCTTTGTTGGAATAAATCATACATTGAACTACTTTCAAAAGCATATGTATGGAAAATGCATGGCTAAGAAAGCAATGCTTTAAAAGCTTGTACACATGTTCCCAGAATTTTAAAGAATACTTTTGGTGGAATAGTATACAAGTGGAGCTTTGAATAACTAAGTGATATATACTTCAACTCCTTTAAAGCTTGAAATAAATCTCAAGAACTACTTGGTACAAATTATTACCTAAAGATAATGTTTAAGATAAATCTTAAGTCTAGAAAATTATTAAAGTAACAAGAACTAGTAACTCATCAGAAAAGATCAACATCTAAACCTGTAATCCACACTAAAACTCTATGTTAACTTCAGAAAGAAAATACATAAACCTAACACCCTACGGGAAGTGCCTGGTGCGACGAACTCCTAGGCTGAAAGTAGTGGGGGTGCACACTCACTTCTGGAAGTCTAGGGGCTAGACAAGCCTTGTCATCTAACCGTAAATAATCTTCTACGCAAGTGATGGATTGTGTTACTCTTGAGGAGGATTGGTGGTAAGACGTTACCATCATGAAATCTTGAGCTAGGCATATTTCATTACTAGCCACAATGAACAATTCAAAATTTGTATCTTAAGATTCAGTATTAAAATTCATACATGTAAAGGGTTTATTGAGTTAAATATTTGGTGAAAATACCTATACATGGAGGAAGGGGATTTAAATTTGGGTACTCCAAGGTACAACATCTACCCCTTATTAAATATAAAAAAAATATATATATTAAAGGAAGTGACTTAAAGATTGAGTGAAGGGAAGAGTAATACTAAACTAAATATCACTGATCCTTAAATACTTGGAGTAATGAGCATCTAGTAAAAAAAATGAGAGTTACTTAATTATTGGAAATTCTCATGTTTATTTGGAAGTTTAACATTATACATATGCAAAATTTTAGAAGTCACAGAAGGTGTATTTTTTAAAGGAATATAATAAAAATTTTAATGTATGGTTGGCTAATAAAGCTTTGAATATAATTTTGAAAGACTATCTAGACTTATTATATGATCTAAAATATTAAACTACTCAAACATGTTACACCGGATTTATAGCTTGTTAATATATTGATATGTGAAAATAACATAAATGGCACATTTACGTAATTTAGGTTATAAATTCGGTACAAGGTTTCATGAAAGATTTAATTGCATTGAAAAAAAAAGAAGTTTTAATATATAGTATGATACTATTTTAAATAAGTTCATGAATTTTTAAGCCATGACAATTAAGAAACTTTAGGTTATAAAATGCTTCTAGAGAATGTTGTAGTAAGGATGGCATTTAAATAATTACATTACATTATAATGGAATTTTTCTTTTATGAATTAATAGTTTCCAAATCACATGATTAAGATTTTGATACCTACTACACCCAATACTTAAATAAAGAAAGAGTGAACTAAAATGTTATTATAGTAATATCTAAGTATAACCTATGTTCATTCTCAAAATTTAACCTACTATATGAATGATGAATTCTAAATGTTGTTCTTGCCAATGACCGTAAGAGAGGCGAAATGAGTTAGGAAAGCATGTTGGGAACACTAAAAGATTTAATTATAATCAAGCTAGAATAACAACGAGTGATATTGTGCATCAAAAATGAACTGCATCCTTGAAGGAGGAATCTCCATAGGAGATGTAAAATATAGTGCTCCTTAAAAGTGAGTTTAAATTCCACTTCATTATTACGAGACGGATATGGGTCGTACCCTATTTTAAAGGGGGGTACGACATCTTCATAAAATAAACATACAATATAAATGAACATATAATGGACATATCATTCGTACTGGTCATAAAATGAATAGGTAAGGATCATAAAATAAAATTTTATAATAATCAAGAAAATACAAATACATAACAATCAGGGGGTACAAATAAATATCGATCATAGATAAATTCAACAGTGCCATAAAATTTACAACAAAGCTTGATAATAAGGTGCTGAATTCTTTGAATGTAGTGTTTGATAACGGAAACAAATGTTTGGGAATTGTTATTGGATGAATACCCTTGAGTGGTTGATTGTTTGGTATACATTTTAAATCTTGTAGTACAACTTGATATTTAGTTTACCCACACACCGGAAGCGGGTGTGAGTAGTTGGTAGATAAATCTTAAACTTCGGGACGAAGTTCTCTTTTAAGGGGGTAGAGCATAATCTTTCTTCGCTACCTCATCCAGATTATGCCCTGTTGCGTGATTAGCAGAGTAAGAGTGTATGTGTGTACTTGGTTTTTACATTATGACACCGCATGTGACTTTTATTTTTATCATGAAATATCTCGGTATATCTTGGTTCAGTTTGAGTTTGAGTAATCTCGAGTGGAATGTGGAATGGGAATGGATGGAAATAAGGATTGGATTGGTATGGAATTTCGTTGGAATTATTATTGTTTTAGCACACCCGAATGGTGTGAGTGCTTATTAGTTGATTTTTAAACTTCGAGGCGAAGTTTCTGTTAAGGGGGATATACTGAAATACCCCTAAATTAATTTAAATTAATTTAGGGGATTTCTTTATTAAACCATAAATAATACTATTAATATTAAATGGTATGGAATTATGAATATTAAATTATTATATGGAATTGTGAAATTTATTTAGGGGTTTTCTCCTATTTAACCCAATTATTATACATTATTATATAGTATTATGAATTTAAAATAAGATTTATAAGTCAATAAATCTTGGAAAATTTCTAAACACTCCAAATATATTATAAAGATTTAGGAAGTGTTGAAACATTGTTTTGAAACATAAAAGTCAATATAAAATTCTAGAAACCTTAAAGCTTATTAAGCCTTGCTAGAGTTGACTTTTTGAGAATGGTCAAACCAGGCCATGAAACCTATACCAATAAATAGGTTATGAAAAACCATGAAGATCGATAAAAAGAACGTTAAAAACGGATCATCCTAGCCAAAGTTATGATAAATTGAAGTTTAGAGCCAAAATTTTGAAGGATGCTGACGTGTCCAGGGCTAGGGACACGTGTCGCGCCCAGTCAGCACCCAGGTTACTTAATCGGTTGAGTTTCCAGCAGTTTGGGCATGTCATAGGTCGATCTTTAGACGCCTATATCTTTTTCTCTACTCCACCATTTGGTATGCCGTTTGTTCATTCGATTCTCCTATCTTTCCTCTTTCCAACCATTACTCACACACATCTAACTCCTTCTACAATGATCGGAAAGTTGTTCCAAAGTTGCCTCCTCGCTAGTTCGTAACCCAGAATTCCGGTTTTTCCTGAGATCGGGTAAACTTCGTCACGCCATAACTTCTTCATTTCTCATCCAAATTTCGTGTTCTTTAGCTTGTTTTGAAGATCTCTAATCCCTCTATAACTTTCATGTTGATGGCCAAGGCTGATTCGCACTGGTTTGGGGGGTAAATCTGTCTAAAGTTGCCTACTCGATCACGGTGGAAAATATGCCCAGTTCATCCCGAAACCAACTAGGTAAACACCGATCTTGTGAGATCTGTAACTTTCTCCCTAGTTCATCAAATTCAATGATTCTTCCACTAACATCTAGAGTTACATGTCTAGTTTGGATTGTGATAGGTTACATGAATCAAATCTCTTTCTTGGTGCGAGTTGATTCGAGAAGTGGCATACCTGAACCGCACATAAAATAACATTTTCCAGAATTCTCGATTTGGATTCTCCTCGTTAATGCAATTCCGGTGAGTTTCTGATCAAATTGCTCGTTGTTGCCAATCTTAACTTCATTTTCGACCAAACCCACATAGCAATTTATTCAATTATGCATTATATTGAGAGGAATTGGCGAAATCGAATTCGTAAACCCGAAACTCGACCTAACTTGAACCCAGAATGAATCTTTCGTAATACTGCATGATATTTGGGGAAACCGGTGTCAATAGATGCGTCTTGGAATTTCGAAATCAATGGAACAAGAACCACTCGATTTGGTTCTGTGATTGAGAGAAAACGGTAGATTAGTACTCGGAATCGAGTTGAGCTCGCTGATGAACTCGACATTCAGGAGCCGTCCGATCTCAGTTAAAAGAAACGGACGGCCACGATTAAAACGTTTCAAAATATAAGTATAAGTTTTTATATTATTTTCAGAAATAAGCCCTAACTTGCTAGATTTATTTAATGGCCTTCCCGAATGTATTTTGACTTGAAATTTTAACCATAGATTCCTTATAAAGTCTAGTTTATTTTGATGTAAATTAATTTGGGTTTTGAGTTTTTAAACATAAGTTATGATTTTTGCAAGTTACGAGTATTATGGAATTATTTGGGTAATTTAAAAAGATATTTTTATGAAACAAAAATTTTATAATATGTCTAAAATGTTATAGTTATTATATATTAAATTTGGGAATTTTTGGACAAGGGTAAATAGGTTTAAAAATTATGTTTATGGAATTTTCATAAGAATAACTTATAATATATGGTTTTTAATATAACAAAAATTAAAGTATGGTTTGTCAATAAGCTTTATAGGTTGGGGAAAATATAATAAGACTAAACTAACATTTAATACAGAATGTTAATAAATATTTTTGGGTGTAAACTTTTAAGTGAAGTAAATATATATAGATGTACGTATATATAAACGAAATAAAATAGTAACTTAGGTTAAATCAAGGAACTAAATTAATCTACATTTATATTAATTATAATATGAAGTTAATATACTTAATTGAAACTAAGGAAAATACTTATTTTATAAACCATATATTGGATGTAGCTATGTGTAAAAGTTAGTATAAATAATTAAGTGCAATAAAACTACACAAGGAATGTCTTGAATAAATCCTAATATATATACACATAAAAAAAAACTACATAAATAAAAGAAATAAAATACCTTATAGAAAATATAATGAAGGAATTAATGAGATAAACTAAACCTCTACATAATACTAATAAAAGAATATTATATGAGGCGGTATTAAATTATGATTATTAAACTTAAAGAGGTATCTTTGAATTTCTAAGATTTATATAAACCGTATTAAAATACGTGTAGTATTAGTCAACGACCATAATGTAAGTCTATAATTGGGTTAAGTAATTAATAAGTTAAAACTTAGGAAAATTGTGATTAGATTACATAAAATGTTACACAAATAGATCTTATTCTATAATTAATGATAAAATAAATAAAATACTTTTACATCTGAATGTGAGGTGGATTAGTAAGTCTAGATTTAATCATTTCTTAACATTTAAGGTATTGAAATATAACTTAATGTTTTAAGATAAAATCATTAAAAGGATTATGATATAAAACTACATTAAACTATGATTTGGAAATTTATCTAAAAATAATCCTTAAGTTTCTTGGCATTAGATAAGCCATATGAAATACATTTATAACATTAATTACCAATACTTAGGATGTGAGTTTACAATTAAGTGAGGTATTTAGTAGTTAGAATTTATAGAAAGGTTTTATAAATAGGAATTTGATACTTAAAACCTTTGAACCTTTTATTAGATAAAACTAAGTTACATAAGAGATTATATTGATCTACTTTACGACACTGAAAATATTAATGTGTCATTTGAGTATAAGGTATGAGGATTTTTCAGAACATATTATCTTATTAAGTAATTGACAATTTCACTTGTGAATGAGAGTTTAATTCTTAGATAAATTCTACCTTATGTTAAGATATAATGTTCATCCTAAAACATAATAAAAGGGATTAATCTATTAAGTTATTCCTTTGAAACCTTAGGTTTTGTAAGCAATATGAAAAATGTATTTTAAGACATAAGTTTATTAAAAATTTAGTATAAAAGGATTATACATAGTCTATAGCGGGAATGTGTGTAAAAATAAAACATTTGGGAAATTGAATGTAAGCAAGGATACATAAAAGGTTGTCTTAAAGTGCCTTATTATACAGTTAATGATAAAGTAAATAATATACCTTGGGAATACTAAATGTAAGAGTTCGATAAATCTAAGTTAACTATAATATAGTTATTCAAGATGAGAAGCAATTTAACATCTTATGATAAGATTATTAGATGGTTGTAATAAAGGTCATCCTAAACTAAACATAAGATAAATGAGTTTAGTAACTCAATTAGGTTATCATAAAATGCATCTACAACACCATGATTCCAATATACAGGATGTAGATCTTAAATAAGTTGAGGGGAAAACTTAATCATAATGGATTATTTGGTAATACTGATAAAATACATAATCATTACATTGTGAAATAAGAGTATAATATTCTAAGATAAACCTATCATAGGTCATAACCCGATATTTATTCTAAATTAAGAATAAAAGTATTAAGCTTAAAAATTATTATTGAGATTCTAAGATTAGATGAATAATATAATATGCACTTATGATATAAGGGTCTCAAGAGTCTTGAATTGAGAATTAGGGTTAAGTATGAATAAAGTGGATAAGAGTGTAACTATTAACAAGTGTTAATGACATACATTCCCTAGTCTTACAACCTTGGGTTATACAACATTCTAATATAAGTCAAAGGTTATACATAACATTTAAGCGAGGGCTTAAAAGACAATTGAGACTTAGAAATAAGAGTGAGGAATTTATTTAAGTTTAACTTAGGTTACAAGTTATTGATGTTAGACTACCTTTAATATTCCTCAGAGTATTGTTGATTATTTGCACAAGTCGACTAGAACTGCTACAGCGATTACCAGGTACGATTTCTCGTACTCAGATGCTTTTGGTGACGGATTTTATGGAATGTCTTGAGAAACGCTAAATGAGTTTGAATGAATCTTGAAAGGAAATTGTTTGTGTGACTAACTCAGCCTGTTGTGACTGACTGAGCCTTGGATGTACAACTCACATGATCATTGGTTCCTCTTATCTGGTTGCCTCATTAGATATTGACTGTTGAGGGTTTACGCCTCTGCACTCTGTAGGACTGAGTGTTTTGGTATTGCTCTTGTACAGCTAATAATCTAGTGGGAATATGGGAAATGTCAATCTTGGTATTGGATAAGGATTATTTCTAATAAGTGGTGCACTCACTTTTCACCGATGACTGAGAACGGGTCGGTGGCAGCGGAGGTCTGCTATACCTCGTCCATATGGACAACTGACAGCGGAGGTCTGTTTACCTCGTCCTTGTGACAACTGACTGGCGGTGGGGGCCATCTCTCCCAATTGGTTTTATTCCACTCTTGAGTTATGGTTCTTGGGTCTCTTCTTTCATTCCTAGTCCTTGTGACTACTTGGGTCTTTCTAATCCTAATTGGAACTGAATCTAACTTAAGCAATGGATGTTCACTAACTTCTGGCGTGGTTTCTTTTATGTTGGCTCACTCTACCTTCACGTTATTTATCTCTATCCTTGACTTGTTATTTTTGACTTGGTGTTTTGGTGTGCCTTGTTCTTCTGATTTGTTTTGAGCATTTGACTTAAAGTTATTGTTATTTTAAGAGTTATATTTTTCTTTTAAAACTGTTGTTTTGGAGAGTTGTACCAGTTCCATTCCAGGGAACTGACTCACCCCTCCTGGGGTGGGCTGCTTGGTTTCATCTTGCAGGTACGAATTGCTATACAGGTAGCCACGAAGAGTATGAGTGTATGGGATGGGAATTAGGAACTTTGGAGAGCTATTGTATTTTGTTATTATTCTTTTATGTTATGTTTTCTCGAGTTCAGACCGTAGCATTTGTAATATCATAAGTTGTAATTGGTGAGGTTTGGTGCCGGGTGTTTGGAACCCGATGATCTGTAATCGTCTTAGTATTTTATTTCTGCTGCATTTATGATAAGTAGGTGATGGAGAAATATATGACTACTTCTACCACATAGGCAGTGTACCTATCGTTTTGCGGGTATAGTGATTAAATGGGGTTGTCGATCTCAGGGACCTCGTATAATTAATTGACAAATATTTGATTAACTGGGAAATTAAGTTAAACTAAAGAAAACAGGAAATATCACTTTTTCGGTTTTGATTAATTAATTAAAAAGAAACTAAACTACAAGGACAATTAAGACAACTTAAATAAACAGAGGGATTTAAAGAGTGGTGAATGTGATAAATAGAAAAGCGCACCCCGGGTTGTTTGCTTACCTATTCCTTTATATCTGTTAGTAAATTCTTCCTTTAATTTTACTGCAATAACTCATAAACTTTAATTAATTCATTAACGACTAAGTATAATGAATCCTAACCAATTGTTAGACCTAGCAGCAGGCTAATGCTCTAGACCGGACACAATTAATCGCATAAAGAGTTGTTTCTATTGGAGTCTAATTAACCTATAGGCCGGATCAGGCTTCTAGCTGTTAATTAGGTTCAACTTCCTTCGTCTAGTTATTTATCTCAGCTCTCGCATTTTAAAAAACTACAAGGGTTGTTTTAACTACCGGCCAAATAATTAAAACACTTGAAGGACAGGAATTGAACTGTTGCAGTTAACTAAATTTATTTAAAGAAATACATAACAAAATTTAGGAAATAGGTTCGCTTCCCAACCCGGGAAGCTAAAATACTTACTCGCTCATCGTTACAGAAACAACGATAACAGAAAAGGAATGCATTAAATAAATTAAAGTAAGGGTAAGAGATAACTCCAGTTTAGAAGTTCACTCCGGTTCCTCGCTTCAACTTCGTCTTGCGTTGCCCCGTCTGCTAATTTATTTCTGTAGAGCTGGTGCGTAATAGTGGAAATAAAATGGAAAGTGGGGTGTATGTATTACGTGGGAATTTAATGGAGTGGATGGGTGATGATTGGAAATGAAATGAATGGAATGCGATCGTGGGAGAATGCGTGGGTGAACGGACTAATTCGTGGACTGATAGATGGATGGATTGTGTATTTTAGCTTCCAGTAGTGTGGGTTTATATAGGCGGAGGACATGGGAAACAGACAAAGGAGAAGTGACAGGAATTGTGAGCTACTGAGTAGATGGCGGTGGAGTTGGTGCAGATCCGTGGAGATTTCAATCAGAGATTTCATCGGGCAGAGCAATTGATAATTGATTACAGTCACGCGTGCACAAATTAAGGTGGGCAATCGTCTGCAATTAATGAAGGTAGTTCGACTGCGGCGCCGTGGAAGAAGAAAACTCGGTGTGGAAATTCCAATTCTGTTCCGTGCGCTGCTCTTGTCCGCGTGTGTTGGTCCGTCCGCCTCGCGGTCGTCTGTGTGCTGTCCGCCCGATAAGAGGCGGTAGTCTCTCCTGTCCGCCAGGCGGTCGCCTGAGTCTTGTCCGCGAGATAAGAGGCGGACGCCTCTGTTGTGTCCGCGACCAAACCAGGCGGACGTCTATCCCTTGTCCGCGAGATAAGAGGCGTACGCCTCTGTTGTCTGCGCCTCTCCTGTCCGCCAGTTATGCTATATATATTATTATACCGATTGTAGTCCAACTTGAATCGGCTCTCCAGATTATTCGTTATAAGTCCGTTTGACTCGCCGTTTGTTGCGTTGGAAAGCTTGTGAAGTAAACTACTTGATTCCAACACTTTTTCCTACATTTAACACATAAAATATATCAATTCATATCAAAACATAAACCTAGGAAAATCGTCAGATAAGTGAGAAATATTACTTAAAATACTGCAAATTATAAGGTAATTAAACCCTTAAAAGTCTATATATTTCGCACTTATCAAACTTCCTCACACTTATCTTTTGCTTGTCCTCAAGCAAATAAAGAACAAACTTTCTCTAAGGTTACAGTATCAAACTCCGGGATTCAACAATCGTGGAAGGAAATCAAGCTAAATGGCAATCAAAAGAATAATCCTGCTCTTAGATGTAGGTTTTTGTAAACAGTGAAACAGAAAATTTTTAATAAGAGCATGGATAAGTCAGATTGTAAAAATTGAACATAGATTAGCTTGGAACCTTCCACCAATTTCTTTTCTCTAACCTTTGGATGACAAGGGGTGTGAAGTAACACCTTATTCCGTGATACCTTTCAACACCACATACTCATGATCAAATATGAAAAATTGTGACAGCATTAGAGTTTTGCATGTTCATTTTTTTTTTTTCTCTTCTCTTTTGTTTTTTTTCATTGTTTGCACAATTGTTTTCATCCCCCAGACTTTTCTCTTCACCCATGTAGCGGTTTTGGGCCTTCTATCCCAGATCACAAGACCTTAGGTAGATGGGTGATAAGGCACCCCAAGGACTTAATAACCGAATGAACGAGGCCTGTTTTGGTTCAGAAAACTTCATTATATGATCAGAGGAGTACCTTGCCTTATCCTTTCCATACCAAACTTTCACTTAGTCCCATGATTGCCAAGCTAAGGTAACTCAATTTCCACAATCAGCTTATCCACCAGATTTCAGTGAAAATAGATTTAATTTTGAAGAAAGAAATTGATACATACAAACAACGTCAAGCAGAACGATTCTTGAGGTTGTCATCAGGCTCGATTTCAAAAACTTCCACAAAAATTTTAGCCCGAAAATTCAACATGTATTGGCCTTTAGAGAAGCTTACTATCATAATTAGAGAACAATAAACAAGTGTGGCATTAGGTACTACTGGCATATTTTCAGGGAAAGGTCTAAACTTCCTCACACTTAAGAGGAGCAATGTCCTCATTGTTCATAAAATAATCAAGAAAAGACCTTTCAAAATATGCCAGACTCATGAATCAACAGTTAAAGCTCGAGTGGCTGAACATAAATATTAAAAATAAAGGAACTGAGACTCCCCTGATATCGTGAGATTGAGGAAGGTGCCCTTCCTCACACTTAAAGCATTGGCGGTGGGGTCGATGTTCCTCACACTTGAGTCTAAGCAAGGGTTCAGCTTGGAGTGATTGCAACAAACGGTTTACCTACACACACTGTCAAATACCAAAAGAACGCTAGGAAGCGTTGCGTTAATAGCACAGGTACAATTTATCTCCTTCCTCTTCTTTCTTCTTCCTCTTTTTTTTTATATATATATATCACAATATTAGAGAGAAATAGATGCGTAGCTTATAAAACATGAATTTGAAAATTACCCCTGGGTTGCCTCCCAGTCAGCTGCCCTCTTTATAGTCATTGGCTGGACTTTGTGAAGTAGCTAACCTGCAGTTGGATCTTTAAGAGATATTTCATATGTAGCAGCTTGATCCAGTGTAGTACCCAGAAATTTCTTGACTCTTGACCCATTGACTTTAAATGTTTCCCCCTTTGCATTGGCGAGTTCAATCGCACCGAATGGGGAAATGCTAATAATAGGGTAAGGTCCTGACCAGTATGATTTCAGCTTACCTGGGAAGAATCTGAGCCTGGAGTTGAAAAGTAGGACTTGGTCCCCCACCTTGAGTTCCCGATTGGCAATCATCTTGTCATGCCAGCGCTTGGTACGTTCCTTATATATTACAGCATTCTCGTAAGATTCGTTCCTGAGTTCCTCCAACTCTGTCAACTGGAACTTGCGTTTATCACCGGCTTGCTGTAGGTCAAAATTAAGAGCTTTCAAGGCCCAATATGACTTGTATTCTAATTCCACAGGCAAGTGGCATGCCTTCCCAAAAACCAACTTGTAGGGAGACATGCCAATTGGTGTCTTGAAAGCAGTGCGGTAGGCCCAGAGCGCTTCTCTATCGAAGTGACCAATCCTTTCGAGAAGAGTTCACCGTCTTTTGCAAGATCCACTTGAGCTCTCGGTTCGTCACTTCGGCCTGCCCATTTGTTTGAGGATGGTAGGGTAAGGAAACCTTATGTCGAACCCCATATTTCTTTAATAGTGCTTCAAACTGGCGGTTACAGAAATGGGAGCCACCGTCACTGATTATGGCTCGAGGAACGCCGAATCGAGTGAAAATATTTTTCTTCAGGAACTTCACAACAATTTTAGCATCATTAGTAGAACAGGCAAGGGCTTCCGCCCATTTTGAAACATAATCAACAGCTACTAAGATGTAAAGATTACCGAAAGAGTTTGGGAAGGGACCCATAAAATCAATACCCCAGACGTCAAATAGCTCAACTTCTAACATGTTATTCAGTGGTAGCTCATTTCGACGAGATAGATTACCTTGCCTTTGACACCGATCACATGTCGAAACAAACGCATGACAATCCTTGTGAAGGGTGTTCCAGAAAAAACCTGATTCTAGTATTTTTGCAGCGGTTCGAGTGGCCATGATGTCCACCGGCTTCTCTGGAATGGCAATGGAGGAGAATGTTTCTGACCTCTGACTTCTGGACACATCTCCTAATGATACCATCTGCACAGACTTTAAACAGATAAGGGTCATCCCAAAAATAATGTTTGACAATGGAAAAGAACCTCTTTCTCTGCTGATAAGTCATATCAGCTGGAACAATCTTCCTAACAAGGTAGTTAGCGATATCAGCAAACCATGGATCCTCAACATCTTCAGCTGCAAATGCTGACTCATCGGGGAAGGACTCGTTGATGGGAGTCCCATCATCAGATGCCTCCATTCTGGACAGATGATCAGCTACCACATTTTGTGTTCCCTTTTTGTCCCTGATCTCAATATCAAATTCTTGCAATAGGAGAATCCACCTAATTAACCTGGGTTTGACTCTGCCTTAGCAAACAAATACTTAAGAGCAGAGTGGTCAGTATGCACAATAATTTTACCACCCAGTAAATAAGATCGAAACTTATCTAGAGCAAAAACTACAGCTAGTAATTCTTTTTCTGTGGTCGCATAATTTTTCTGGGCATCATTTAAAGTTCGACTTGCATAATATACTACCCGAAGAATTTTATCAACTTCTGACATAACACGGCTCCCACAGCGTAATCACTAGCGTCACACATTATCTCAAAAGGGAGTGACCAATCAGGAGACACAACGACAGGTGCAGAAATTAGCTTTTCTTTTAATAATTAAAAGCTGTCAGACATTCTTCAGAAAAATGGAACTTAACATCCTTCGCCAGTAGATCACACAGAGGTTTAGAGATTTTGGAAAAATCTTTGATGAATCTTCTATAAAAACCTGCGTGTCCAAGAAAACTACGAATATCTCTAACAGAAGATGGTGGTGGGAGCTTTTCAATTACCTCGACTTTAGCCCGGTCTACCTCAATACCTTTTGAAGAAATTTTGTGGCCCAGGACGATTCCTTCTCGAACCATGAAGTGGCATTTTTCCCAATTTACACCAGATTGGTTTCTTCACACCTGGACAGCACAAGATCAAGGTTTTCTAGACAGGATTCAAATGTTAGACCATAAACAGAAAAATCGTCCATAAAAACCTCAATGCATTTCTCAATATATTCAGCAAAGATGGCCATCATACAACGTTGAAACGTGGCGGGAGCATTACATAATCCAAATGGCATTCTTTTATAACTATAGGTTCCATACGGACAGGTAAAAGTTGTCTTATCCTGATCCTCAGGAGCTATAGGGATTTGAAAATAACCTGAAAAGCCATCCAGAAAGCAGTAGTAGTCATGTCCAGCTAGTCTTTCCAACATTTGATCAATGAAAGGTAATGGAAAATGGTCCTTACGAGTGGCGTCATTTAATTTTCTATAATCAATACAAACCCGCCATCCTGTAGTGGGACGCTGGGTAATCAGCTCACCTTTTTCATTAGGAACACAGTTATTCCTCCTTTCTTGGTACTACCTGAACTGGACTTACCCATTACTGTCTGATGAAATAGGATAAATAATGCCTGCATCGAGTATTTGATTACCTCTTTCTTAACTACCTCTTTTAGGACTGGGTTAAGACGTCGTGAGGCTGAGCTAATGGTCGGTAGTTATCTTCCATATAGATTCGGTGAGAACACAACTGAGGGCTGATTCCTTTAATATCTGCTATCGACCAAACCAATAGCTGATGTATGATTGCGCAACACCTCCAGTAGTTGCTTCTCTTGAGTTCTGTCAAGTCAGAAGAGATTATAACAGGTAATTCCGATGGTTCATTAAGAAAAGAATATTTCAAATGAGAGGGAAGAGGTTTCATCTCCACTGTAGGAGGTTTTTCAATAGATGGTCTTGGCCGGTCAGCACTTCGCTCGACTTTCTCAAATTGTGCTGGTACTTGTGGAAGTGTGGCCGCCTTTGTTTAACTCCTCAGCCATGAGGGCCATATCTGGATCCTCATCATTAGCTTCACAAGATGCCATAAGACATCTTTCCAGGACTTCCTCTTCTTCTCTGCTTAAAATAGTTTCCTGCACTAAAGAGTCAATAATATCTATAGCAAAGCAGGATTGAACAGTGGCAGGACGCTTCATGTTGCGTGTCATGTCGAAAAAACCTGCTCATCATGAAATCTTAGAATAATCTTCCCTCCTTCCCATCAATGAGAGTGCGGGCAGTTCTCATAAACGGTCTGCCCAAAATTAGTGGTACATCTGTATTCCTCCATATCAATGATGATAAAATCAGCAGGGAAGATAAATTTATCAATAGAAACTACCAGGTCCTTAACTTTTCCTTTAGGATAAATTATGGAACGGTCTGCCAGTTGTAACTGAACAGATGTGGGAGCACATTGACCTACGCCTAATTTCTTGAAAATAGATAAAGGCATCAAATTAATACTTGCTCCTAAATCACATAAACCGTTACCGCAATCAACCTTCTCGATAGCGCATGGAATGATGGGAAGACCCGGATCTCCTAACTTGGGTGGCAGTTTCTTCAGGAGAACTGCAGATACTCTTTCTGTCAACTTGACTGTGTCAGACTCTAGCAAAGAACGCCTGTTAGACAAAATATCCTTCATAAATTTAGCATACATAGGCATTTGAGACAAAGCATCAGAAAAAGGGATATTAATAGTTAATTTCTTAAAGATATTAAGAAATTTCCCATATTGCTCGTCCATGTTCTTTTTCTTTAGTCTATTAGGGAATGGAATAGGAGGTTTATAAGAGAGTTGAGAAGGTTTAATAGTGAGAGATTCAGGAGACTCCATCTCCTTGGGATTTGTTGTTTCCTCCACTTCAGGTTGAGATTCAGCTGGCTTATTAAAATCTTCTTCAACTTCTGGAACATCAGAAACTAGTTCCTTGCCGCTTCTCAGAGTTACTGCTTTTGCATGCTCCCTTGGGTTAGGGTCAGGCTGACTGGGAAGTGACCCCGTCGCTGTGCCAGCTGTTGTGAAATTTGACTCATTTGCCTCTCTAGGCTCAGGTGATAGAAGCTTGATCAGCGTTTTTAGCGGCTTGTTCAGAAAGTTTAGCTTCTATTTCGGCAATCCTGGAGTTTGTAGTTTGGCCTTGTTTAAGGATTTCTGCCAGCATATTCTCAATTTTACCACTGCCTCCTTGAGAATTCTGGGATTGCTCCTGCTGTCTAAAGTAAGGTGGTCTATTTTGATTGAACCCAAAATTACCTATAGACTGATCATTATCCCTCCATGGAGGTTGTTGATTGTTCCTCCAATTATTCTGATTGAAATTGTTAGGATAGGGGTTACCTGGTCTGTTGTTGATCGATTTTAGCTCTTCGGGGTTACCTGCAAAGCTAGGACCTTCACAGTTGAACGTTTCGTGGGCTCCTCCACAATTCTCACAGCAAGGATTCAGGAAAGGCGAAGAAGTAGCTGCCTTCGCGGTTTGCTGTTGCGTCTGGTTTACAGCTAACTTTTCCACAACTTTAGTAAGAGCTGTTAGTTGAGCGGATAAATGATCCTGTGGGGGAATATTATACATACCTGCTTTTGGCTCACCTCTCCCCTTGTTCTTGCACCACTGTCTGGTACTAGCGGTCATGGTGTCCAACAGCTCCATCGCTTCATCCCCAGTTCTTGCCATAAAGTTTCCTCCAGATGAGGAACTTAGTACCATCTTGTTTGAATCATTCAATCCCTTAAAGAATGACAGTACTAGTTCTTCGCTACTCATACCATGGTGTGGGCATTGAATCTGCAGCTCCTTGAATCTATCCCAAGAGTCATACAGGGACTCACCTGGTTCTTGACAAAAGTTTGTGATTTCAGCGATCTTTTCCCTTGTCTTTGACGGTGGATAGTACTTCGCCAGGAACTTGTTTGCCAAGTCAGCCCAAGTGTGGATGCTACCCGGTTGCAGACTCCTTAGCCACCTGGACGCTCCGTCTTTCAGAGAATAGGGGAACAGCTGTAGACGAATGCGCTCGTTCAGGTTCCCCGTCTTGTTGAATGTATTGCAGAAGTCCAGGAATGCGGAGATGTGGTGTGGGGCATCATCTGAGTCAAGTCCGCTGAATTGTCCCTGGTGGTACAACGTGGTGATGAAGCTCGTCTTGAATTGCCAGGCGTCGAGCTCAGTTTGCGTTACTTGAGGGAGGACGATAGCAGAGGATCGTCCTTCTACTGATGGTTGTTGGTACTCCCCCAGAGTTTGTCTGGTCGTCATGGCAATGTAGTTGTCGCCTGCTGTGGAGAACTCTTTCGATCTCTGGCTGAAATTCAGCTATAGGTTCTCCTGCAGATCGAGTCCGACATAGAGACGAGTTGGTATGAATAGGAAAAACTAGATTAACTATATACGTGGCAAAAATAAAGAGAAAATATCAAACAGAAAATAAAAATTAAAAGAATGAAAATTTAACTTATCCCAATTAAATAATATTGTCAATTAACGTGCGGAGGTCCCCGGCAACGGCGCCAAAAACTTGATGGAGAAATATATGACTACTTCTACCACATAGGCAGTGTACCTATCGTTTTGCGGGTATAGTGATTAAATGGGGTTGTCGATCTCAGGGACCTCGTATAATTAATTGACAAATATTTGATTAACTGGGAAATTAAGTTAAACTAAAGAAAACAGGAAATATCACTTTTTCGGTTTTGATTAATTAATTAAAAAGAAACTAAACTACAAGGACAATTAAGACAACTTAAACACAGAGGGATTTAAAGAGTGGTGAATGTGATAAATAGAAAAGCGCACCCCGGGTTGTTTGCTTACCTATTCCTTTTATATCTGTTAGTAAATTCTTCCTTTAATTTTACTGCAATAACTCATAAACTTTAATTAATTCATTAACGACTAAGTATAATGAATCCTAACCAATTGTTAGACCTAGCAGCAGGCTAATGCTCTAGACCGGACACAATTAATCGCATAAAGAGTTGTTTCTATTGGAGTCTAATTAACCTATAGGCCGGATCAGGCTTCTAGCTGTTAATTAGGTTCAACTTCCTTCGTCTAGTTATTTATCTCAGCTCTCGCATTTTAATAAATAACTACAAGGGTTGTTTTAACTACCGGCCAAATAATTAAAACACTTGAAGGACAGGAATTGAACTGTTGCAGTTAACTAAATTTATTAAAGAAATACATAACAAAATTTAGGAAATAGGTTCGCTTCCCAACCCGGGAAGCTAAAATACTACTCGCTCATCGTTACAGAAACAACGATAACAGAAAGGAATGCATTAAATAAATTAAAGTAAGGGTAAGAGATAACTCCAGTTTAGAAGTTCACTCCGGTTCCTCGCTTCAACTTCGTCTTGCGTTTGCCCCGTCTGCTAATTTATTTCGTAGAGCTGGTGCGTAATAGTGGAAATAAAATGGAAAGTGGGGTGTATGTATTACGTGGGAATTTAATGGAGTGGAGGGTGATGATTGGAAATGAATGAATGGAATGCGATCGTGGGAGAATGCGTGGGTGAACGGACTAATTCGTGGACTGATAGATGGATGGATTGTGTATTTTAGCTTCCAGTAGTGTGGGTTTATATAGGCGGAGGACATGGGAAACAGACAAAGGAGAAGTGACAGGAATTGTGAGCTACTGAGTAGATGGCGGTGGAGTTGGTGCAGATCCGTGGAGATTTCAATCAGATTTCATCGGGCAGAGCAATTGATAATTGATTACAGTCACGCGTGCACAAATTAAGGTGGGCGATCGTCTGCAATTAATGAAGGTAGTTCGACTGCGGCGCCGTGGAAGAAGAAAACTCGGTGTGGAAATTCCAATTCTGTTCCGTGCGCTGCTCTTGTCCGCGTGTGTTGGTCCCGTCCGCCTCGCGGTCGTCTGTGTGCTGTCCGCCCGATAAGAGGCGGTAGTCTCTGCTCCTGTCCGCCAGGCGGTCGCCTGAGTCTTGTCCGCGAGATAGAGGTGGACGCCTCTGTTGTGTCCGCGACCAACCAGGCGGACGTCTATCCCTTGTCCGCGAGATAAGAGGCGGACGCCTCTGTTGTGTCCGCGCCTCTCCTGTCCGCCAGTTATGCTATATATATATGTATATATATACACGATTGTAGTCCAATCTTGAATCGGCTCCAGATTATTCGTTATAAGTCCGTTTGACTCGCCGTTTGTTGCGTTGGAAAGCTTGTGAAGTAAACTACTTGATTCCAACACTTTTTCCTACATTTAACACATAAATATCAATTCATATCAAAACATAAACCTAGGAAAATCGTCAGATAAGTGAGAAATATTACTTAAAATACTGCAAATTATAAGGTAATTAAACCCTTAAAAGTCTATATATTTCGCACTTATCAGTAGGGGCGTTACACCAGGGATAAACATGATAGCTGGAATGGTGACCCAGCCTGTGCATGGCAAGCAGATGCCTAATGTGGACACATTAATGTGCAATGAACGGGATGAAACTCCCGGAATGATCACCTGGACTACCAGGGAATATTGATCTTCACAGACGAGGATAGAAAATCCGGCTAAGAACGTAAAACGGCGTAGCTAACTAAATGTACCAATAAGTGCGAACCAGATGTAATGGCATAACTTAGCAACACCCAGGAGCAATCCTTGAAGGGTGTTCGCATCAACAATTGTTGCACGAAATAATGTGACAGAAACGCAAGGACTAAAACTAACACCCAGTTTAAGCATAAGTCGTCAGGAGACAGACTGACAATCCTAAGGGGCATCCCAGGAAAGGAAACGGAATGCAACGACCTTGTCATGCAGCCCAATATGATATCTAAACCATGTAATGTGGTACAGAGAAGTAAATGTGTGTGAACAGCCTACAATGAGCAGAGCTCGAGGCAGTAAGGCTACTAAGCCACAAGCAAATGTGTTAGGTAAATTTGATCGATTGCAGAAGTTTGTGTTGTACAACTAAATAGAGCGGAGAACGAACCACTACTTTAAGAGTGGGGATACCTCTCGATATTGTGAAACCGCGGGAGCGGTAGTTATGTGAACCAAGTTCAAGAAATATATTAAAAATTGACTGTACTGTTATTACCCAAGAATGATTTAAATGAGAATAATACGAAAAGCAGTGCTTATACCAGTTGTGGAGACCGGAAGGGTCATAAGTCTAATAGCAACCACCATAGGTGTGTAATGCTAAAGGTGTAATTAACAACGCTCAAGGAGCATAAAGACTTGAAGAATAGCGTATTCAGCAATCAGTCAAATAAGTGGCGAAACACAGTGTAACGGCGGAAGCTAATATGATAGAGGGTGCAATGTAAGTTGATGTTATACAATGAGTAAGAGCACGGTGCGCAGTAAGCGACCGTTGTATAAGTATTGTTAAATGATAATATCGCAACTAAGCACAGTTACGAGTTAAACCCAGTGGAGATACAACAGTAAGTGATACCAAACGAACCGGGCAGTAAGCTGGTAGCTAGTACTATGAGATAAGAATCCCAGTGAAACACAGTGTAAATTCCATTGCGAATCGCATAAGAGATTTACTGTCAAGAGTTTATGCCTCTGCACTCTGTATGACTGAGTGTTTTGGTATTGCACTTGCTCAGTAATGATCGAGTGAGATAGCTAGGATTTGAGGAAATGTTAATTGTCGTAAATAATGCTATAACACTACAAGAAAAAACAGAGTTAGCTACCATTGATTTGCTACCACACATATATTGGTAGCTACTTTCAAAAATTGCTACTGATTTTTAATGGTACTAACATAGTGGTGTCTATTTTGCTACAACAACGACAATGGTAGCTAGATTTTTTAAACAGTAGCCAAATCGCTATTGCCTGACAAGACTGCTACCATTAGTAGTAGCTATTTTTGATTTCATCTTGGTTCTTTTTGTAAGAACAATTTAGCTACCAATGTTGGTAGCTAAATTACGGAATAGCTACTGCAAGATGTGGCTAATTCAATCATGGTAGCTATTGTGCCACTATTAAAGCAGCAGTAGCGAAAAATATTATAATTAGTAGCTAAATTGCTACTAAAAGTTGCTACTACCAAATAGATAAGCTAAGTTAATAAAATTGCTACTAACACTCATCACGGTTGCCGTTCTGCTACTGTTTGGGCGTCGGTAGCGAATATTTTTAGCAAGCATAAAAATTGTTACTATCTTTAATTATGAAATTGCTACCGATTAATGATGTTAATGAGATTATGGCTAATATTTTGCTAAATTATAAAAAATGATAGCTAATATTTTTAAGTGATAGCAAAATTATAATTCTCTTATAATTTGAATGTGTGATACGTATATAATTCAATTTTGAAATTGCTACTGACTAATAATGCTAATATATATATATATATATATATGTGTGTATAAATTTATAAAATGTTAAAAGTATACAAAATTATAATAAAACGTACATAAATATACGATATATTAATGTTTTTAATTTACAAAACAACACACAAATTAATAGGATTTTGAAAAATAGTAAAGTTAAAAGAATTTAAATTAGTCAAGATTATACAATATTATACATCTATTAAAATTTATAAAAATATTATATTATACAAATTTACAAAAACAAAGTCTATTATTTAAAAGTTTTAATTTTCATGTAATGATGTATATTATATTAGTATTTGTAACTCTATATAATAAGACTTAATTATATAAGTAACTTTACATAATATATTATCTTTTTTGTATAATTTCTAACATTTCAAAGATTTTTAAGTGATATATATGTATATTTTTTTAATTTTTTATAATTTTAAGTCAATAATATACTTAAATTTTTGTTAGATTTACTATTTTGGTCGCATTAAATTAATTTTTTATATATAATCGGCCATATCTATTTTATTAATTTTAATATATCCCTGGTTTGATCATGTCTCGACAAAAACTTCCATTTATATTTACAGTATCAAACATTCAATATATACACGTAGTTTCTATATATGATGTGAATAACTATCATGGCACAATGGTTAAGACATTCTATATTCATCTCAAACATCGGGGGATCGATTCCTGCTCTATGCACATTTTTAATACACTAGTTTGAATTAAATAATAGTCAAGTTAACGCGGGCACATGACTCCCACTTCGTGTGGGAATGGTGGTGGTGCCCATTGTTCTTCAGTAGGTGGGTAGTGTAGAGCTAGCTATATACCATTCTAGTATTGATTTTGTTATTGCTATACTAGTAGCAACTTTGATACTGCTTTACTAGTAGCCATTTTGCTACCAATATTTTAGTAGCGATTTTGTTACTGCTACACTAGTATCGATTTTGTTACTGATGTACTAGTAACGATTTTGCAACTGTTATACTCGAAGCTATTTTGCTACTATTACACTAGTAGCCATTTGGCTACTACATTCTAAAACGGTAGCAATATCTAGCTATAGGAAAAGTAGTAGCGAGGCCAAAGCGAAATAGCTACCGCATTCCGAAACGGTAGCTATTTTTAATTTAGCCACTAGGACCTTTGCTACCACTGTATATCAGTAGCTAAATCATAAAATGCGGTAGCCCATTGTGTTTAGCTACCAAAACTGATGATTTAGCTACTGATATACAATGGTAGCTAAATCTGATTTTTCTTGTAGTGTAATGAGCGATGCATAGGAAATGCAAAGTCGTACCAGTGAGAGGATACTTGATTAGCAATAAGTGACTACAGTAACACGGTATACTAAATATTGGTATGGAATATACCTCAAGTGTGGGTAATAACCGAGAGAGCATTACACATTAGGTAGTAGCTCAATCTCAACCGACAGTAAGTCGGAAGAAATTAAGTCAATCATTGTGGAATACATAGCTGTATACATAGTAACTGTCAGAGAAGTGGATAAAAAGTTTGTAACTCACCGAATTCGCTCACGGTAAGAGATACCATGTGTCGGTTGAGAAACCATTATTACAGTAAATGGAAGATGTACAATACAGTAACAATGACAAGTGGGGCAAACTAAGCTCTACAGTTATCAGAGTTGCGCAGCAGACACTAGTGAGCCAGTGATTCAAGTGTTGAATGTGCATAGTGAACATGAGTGAATGGCTAATTATTAATGCCTAGAAGCCTCACAGGCCAGAACCGAAACCGGTTATGAGTTAAATAAACTCTAATGAGAATTCTTGGTTTAGGAACTAAACCGCCAATATGGTTAAGATCCTCTAATCGGAATGCATTGTATAACATACCGCGTGGAAGTTAAAGTACTTCACGACGGCAGAACGTTTTAAACCAATGATTAAGTGATTGATTACGTGGGCGTAATCCCTTTTAAGGGGGGTAGAGCGCAAAACCACTTAGTGTGTATTACCGTACAAGTGTACGTGACCTATGGTGTGCATAGCACAAAATAATTTGTTTTGATGATTGGTGTGTGTGTGTGTGTGTTACGTAAACATACGCATTCATTCATGGTTTAATTGTGGCAATTGCGTACAAGAGATGCGAATACCATTGTGATAAGTGTGTTTATTTGTTAACAGTTGTGTGTGGTGGTACGAGTATAAGGGAGTAAAGAAACTCCCGGGGAACAAAAACCCCAACAGTGTATAAATGTAAAACCGTGTGTTGTATTTTGATAAAAATATATGTATATATGTAATATAGTGATTCGTGAAGGGGTATGAAACCGACATAGAACCTAGTGAGAATAAGATTCCCTAGGTAACAAGATTAAAGTGAATGGAGATAACTGATAGACGGAGTTCTATCCCTTGGAGATGTAATGATTATGACTAGAATGACCAGCAAGATAGAAAATTGGAAATGAGTGTATTATTTGATGCTTGAAAATGAAGTGGGAGGTGGAACTTGATTTGCATGCGATCAAGGGAAGCCGAACACAAATTGGGGTGGAAGGATAGTTCAGCACTGATGCTGATCACATCAGGGTTGGATGATTCTTGAAGCTCCCTATAAGTGGTCGCAATTAACCACGCTAAGGAAAAGAAATAAAGAACATAAGTTGGACTTGGAGTTGTATGTGTTTTCAAAAGGATTTCGAGTCGGTAGTTATAAAACGTCAATAGATACCTTACATTATGAAAGTACTTTTACTTAACCTTACAAAGAATATTTTTGTAGTACTTGCTCACGAGCCGAGGACGTATGAGCCTTTGTCTTCGGACCGGTGACATGGGAAGTATATATGTTAAAGAATAAGTGATTGTTTTGATCTCCCAAAGGAACGGGGACAGAAGGTGTCCATCGCGACCGGGTTCTGCGGGATCACAGTGTACACAAAAGATATTTATGGTTGCCATACATGCTAAGACATGTTGTGTGGTATGTGTAATGAATATTATTTTGACCTTGAGTCCTAATGTGTTTGAGTTTCTAAATATTGTTATGTTACCCATACCTATGTGTCTAAATGTTGTTATGTTACCCAGACCTGAGAGTCTAAGGGTTGTTATGTAAGTACCAATGTTGGTTAAGGTACCCGGATCGTTAAGTCCGAGGTTATCATGTAAGTATGTTATGTTATGTATGGATGTGAATATATTACCCGGACCGTGAAGTCCGAGGTTGTGATGTAAAGTATGTGTGGATGTGGAAGTTTTATTTTACAAGTAATTCCCGTATTCTAGTCAAATGATGCGTGGGAAGTGTGAACTTCGAGGACGAAGTTCTTTTAAGGGGGTAGATTGAAATACCCCAAACCTTGATATGTTGCTTAAACATTAAACTATGGTATATTAAGGCTAAAAAGTTCCTTAGAAACGTTAGTGAAC
The DNA here is from genome assembly GCA_023374045.1 of Limonium bicolor. Taxonomy (NCBI): domain Eukaryota; kingdom Viridiplantae; phylum Streptophyta; class Magnoliopsida; order Caryophyllales; family Plumbaginaceae; genus Limonium; species Limonium bicolor. The sequence goes on along the minus strand of CM041779.1, from coordinate 120,864,733 downwards.
GATTTAAACCTTAGTAAAAACAATAAAGTACCATAAATATAGTTTGAGCAAAAACATGCTCTAAGCTTAGAGTGAACTTGGTTAGGACCCAAAGAGCCTACCAAGACATAATAATATTCAATTATTGTAACGCCCCTTCTTATCATAAATGCAGCGGAAATAAAATACTAAGGCGATTACAGATCATCGGGTTCCAAACACCCGGCACCAAACCTCACCAATTACAACCTATGATATTACAAATGCTACGGTCTGAACTCGAGAAAACATGGTATAAAAGTAATGATAACAAAATACTGTAGCTCTCCAAATCCTAATTCCCATCCCATACACTCATACTCTTCGTGGCCACCTGTATAACAATTCGTACCTGCAAGATGAAACCAAGCAGCCCACCCCAGGAGGGGTGAGTCAGTTCCCTGGAATGGAACTGGTACAACTCTCCAAAACAACAGTATTAAAAGAAAAACATAACTCTTAAAATAACAATAACATGAAGTCAAATGCTCAAAACAAATCAGAAGAACAAGGCACACCAAAACACCAAGTCAAAGATAACAAGTCAAGGATAGAGATAAATAACGTGAAGGTAGAGTGAGCCAACATAAAAGAAACCACGCCAGAAGTTAGTGAACATCCATTGCTTAAGTTAGATTCAGTTCCAATTAGGATTAGAAAGACCCAAGTAGTCACAAGGACTGGGAATGAAAGAAGATATCCAAGAACCATAACTCAAGAGTGGAATATCAATGGCCAAATACGTCCTTTTAGGACAGGGGCCCCCTCGCTGTTAACTACGTCCGATTGGACAGGGGATATACAGCCCCTCGCTGTTACACGTCCGATTGGACAGGGGATATACAGCCCCTCGCTGTTTACAACGTCCGATTGGACAGGGGATATACAGCCCCTCGCTGTTTACCGATGAAGATGTGCGCACATCACAACAAAAGACTCAGCTCATGGATGAAACAATATCCAGGGTCAAAAGAAGCATTTACCAAGATTGACATTTCCCATATTTCCACTAGATCATTAACTGCACCAGAGCGATACCAAAACACTCAGTCCTACAGAGTGCAGAGGCGTAAACCCCAGGCAGATAATATCTAATGAAACAACCAGATAGAAGGAACCAATACCATACAAGGTGTACATTCAAGGCTCAATTAGTCACATCAAGCTGAGTTAGTCACACAACAGTTTCCTTTCGGAAATTCATTCAGCTCATTAGCGTTTTCAAAACATTCCATAAAGTCGTTAGCAAAAGTATCTGAGTACGAGAAATCGTACAAAACATCCATAAGTCCAAAACCCAACAAGCTGAGTACGAGAAATCGTACCTGGTATCGCTGTAGCATCCAGTCGACTTGTCAAATAATCACACTACTCTGAGGAATATTAAAGGTAGTCTAACATCAATAACTTGTAACCTAAGTTAAACTTAAATAAATTCCTCACTCTTATTTCTAAGTCTCAATTGTCTTTTAAGCCCTCACTTAAAGTTATGTATAACCTTTGACTTATATTAGAATGTTGTATAACCCAAGGTTGTAAGACTAGGGAATGTATGTTATTAACACTTGTTAATTGTTACACTCTTATCCACTTTATTCATACTTAACCCTAATTCTCAATTCAAGACTCTTGAGACCCTTATATCATAAGTGCGTATTATATTATTCATCTAATCTTAGAATCTCAATAATAATTTTAAGCTTAATACTTTTATTCCTAATTTAGAATAAATATCGGGTTATGACCTATGATAGGTTTATCTTAGAATATTATACTATTATTTCACAATGTAATGATTATGTATTTTATCAGTATTACCAAATAATCCATTATGATTAAGTTTTCCCCTCAACTTAATTAAGATCTACATCCTGTATATTGGAAACATGGTGTTAGATGCATTTTATGATAACCTAATTGAGTTACTACACTCATTTATCATATGTTTAGTTTAGGATGACTTTTATTACAACCATCTAATAATCTTATCATAAGATGTTAAATTGCTTCTCATCTTGAATAACTATATTATAGTTAACTTAGATTTATCGAACTCTTACATTTAGTATTCCAAGGTATATTATTTACTTTATCATTAACTATATAATAAGGCACTTTAAGATAACCTTTTATTTATCCTTGCTTACATTTAATTTCCCAAATGTTTTATTTTTACACACATTCCCGCTATAGACTATGTATAATCCTTTTATACTAAATTTTAATAAACTTACGTCTTAAAATACATTTTTCATATTGTTTACAAAACCTAAGGTTTCAAAGGAATAACTTAATAAATTAATCTCCTTTATTATGTTTTAGGATGAACATTATATCTTAACATAAGGTAGAATTTATCTAAGAATTAAACTCTCATTCACAAGTGAAATTGTCAATTACTTAATAAGATAATATGTTCTGAAAAATCCTCATACCTTATACTCAAATGACACATTAATATTTTTAGCGTCGTAAAGTAGATCAATATAATCTCTTATGTAACTTAGTTTTATCTAATAAAAGGTTCAAAGGTTTTAAGTATCAAATTCCTATTTATAAACCTTTCTATAAATTCTAACTACTAAATACCTCACTTAATTGTAGACTCACATCCTAAGTATTGGTAATTAATGTTATAAATGTATTTCATATGGCTTATCTAATGCCAAGAAACTTAAGGATTATTATTTAGATAAATTTCCAAATCATAGTTTAATGTAGTTTTATATCATAATCCTTTTAATGATTTTAACTTAAAACATTAAGTTATATTTCAATACCTTAAATGTTAAGAAATGATTAAATCTAGACTTACTAATCCACCTCACATTCATATGTAAAAGTATTTTATTTACTTTATTATTGTTTATATATTAAGAACATTTAGATGTAAAAGTATTACATTTATTTATCATTAATTATAGAATAAGATCTATTTGTGTAACATTTTATGTAATCTAATCACAATTTTTCCTAAGTTTTAACTTATTAATTACTTAACCCAATTATAGACTTACATTATGGTCGTTGACTAATACTATACATGTATTTTAATACGGTTTATATAAATCTTAGAAATTCAAAGATAACTCCTTAAGTTAATAATCTTAATTTAATACCGCCTCATATAGTATTCTTTTATTAGTATTATGTAGAGGTTTAGTTTATCTCATTAATTCCTTCATATTATATTTTCTATAAGGCATTTTATTTCTTTTATTTATGTAGTTTTTTTATGTGTATATATTTAGGATTTATTCAAGACATTCCTTGTGTAGTTTTATTGCACTTAATTATTTATACTAACTTTTACACATAGCTACATCCAATATATGGTTTATAAAATAAAGTATTTCCCTTAGTTTTCGTTAAACATATTAGCTTCCATATTATATATAATAAATAAAATGTAGTTTAGTTAAATTCCTTGATTTAATATAAGTTTCTATTTATTTCTCTCATATAAATATATATAAATATATGTAACAATTTTTACTTCACTTAAAGTTAGTACCCAAAATATTTATAAACATACTGTATTAAATGTTAATCAGTCTTATTATATTTTCCCCAACCTATAAAGTTCATTAATCAACTATACTTTAATTTTTGATTACATTAAAAACCATATATTATAAGTTATTCTTATGAAAAACTCATAAACACAATTTTTAACCCATTTACAATTGTCCAAAAATCCCCAAATTAAATATATAGTAACTATAACATTTTAGACATATTATAAAATTTTTATTTCATAAAAATATTTTTTAAATTATCCAAATAATTCCATAATACTCGTAACTTGCAAAAATCATAACTTATGTTTAAAAACTCAAAACCCATATTAATTTACATCAAAATAAACTAGATTTTATAAGGAATCTATGGTTAAAATTTCAAGTCAAAATACATTCGGGAAGGCCATTAAATAAATCTAGCAAGTTAGGACTTTATTCTGGAAAATATTACTTAATACTCTTAAATCCCACGATCTAATCTCGGCCGTCCATGTTTATTAACTGATCGGACGGCCCAGAATCTCGAGTTCATCAGCGAACTACTAAATTCGAGTACTAAATCCGTTTTCTCAAATCTACAGAACGAAATCGATGATTCTTGTTCCTATCGATTCGTAATCAAATCCGGTTCTAATGGTACCATTTCCCCAATTTCATGCAGAATTGAGTAGTTTCGAATCTGGGTTCGAAGTTAGGGTTCATTTTCGAATTCAATTTTGACAAATTCTCCCATTGTAATGCATAATAGACTAAATTGGCATGTGGGTTTGATCGATGATGAATTTCGAATGGAAACCATGGAGAAATTTGATCGGAAACTCACCGGAATTGCATTAACGGGGTGAAATCAAATCGGGAAATCTGGAAATCGTTATTTTATGTGCGGTTCAGGTATGCCACTTCTCGAATCAACTCGCACCAACTGAGAGAGATTTGATTCATGGAACCTATCACAATCCAAACTAGACATGTAACTCTAGATGTTAGTGGAAGAATCATTGAATTTGATGAACTAGGGAGAAAGTTACAGATCTCACAAGATCCGTGTTTACCTAGTTGGTTTCGGGATGAACTGGGCAGATTTCCGACCGTGATCGAGTAGGCACTTTAGACAGATTTATCTCCCAAACCAGTGCGAATCAGCCTTGGCCATCAACATGAAAGTTGTAGAGGGATTAGAGATCTTCAAAACAAGCTAAAGAACACGAAATTTGGATGAGAAATGAAGAAGTTATGGCGTGACGAAGTTTACCCGATTTCAGGAAAAACTGCAGTTCTGGGTTACGAATCGCGAGGAGGAACTTTGATCGATTTCCGTCATGTAGAAGGAGTTAGATGATGTGTGAGTAATGGTTGGAAAGAGGAAAGATAGGAGAATCGAATGAAACAAACGGCATACCAAATGGTGGAGTAGGGAAAAAGATATAGGTGTCTAAAGATCGCCTGTTGACATGCCAAAACCGCTGGAAACTCAACGATTAGTGACTCGGTGCTGACTGGCGCGACACGTGTCCTGGACACGTCAGCATCCTTCAAAATTTTGGCTCTAAACTTCAATTTATCATAACTTTGGCTAGGATGATCCGTTTTTAACGTTCTTTTTATCGATCTTCATGGTTTTTCATAACCTATTTATTGGTATAGGTTTCATGGCCTGGTTTGACCATTCTCAAAAAGTCAACTCTAGCAAGGCTTAATAAGCTTTAAGGTTTCTAGAATTTTATATTGACTTTTATGTTTCAAAACAATGTTCCAACACTTCCTAAAATCTTTATAATATATTTGGAGTGTTTAGAAATTTTCCCAAGATTTATTGACTTATAAATCTTATTATTAAATTCATAATACTATATAATAATGTATAATAATTAGGGTTAAATAGGAGAAAACCCCTAAATAAATTTCACAATTCCATATAATAATTTAATATTCATAATTCCATACCATAATTTAATATTAATAGTATTATTTATGGTTTAATAAAAGAAATCCCCTAAATTAATTTAAATTAATTTAGGGGTATTTCAGTATATCCCCCTTAACAGAAACTTCGCCTCGAAGTTTAAAAATCAACTAATAAGCACTCACACCACTTCGGGTGTGCTAAAACAATAATAATTCCAACGAAATTCCATACCAATCCAATCCTTTATTTCCATCCATTCCCATTCCACATTCCACTCGAGATTACTCAAACTCAAACTGAACCAAGATATACCGAGATATTTCATGATAAAAATAAAAAGTCACATGCGGTGTCATAATGTAAAAACCAAGTACACACATACACCTCTTACTCTGCTAATCACGCAACAGGGCATAATCTGGATGAGGTAGCGAAGAAGATTATGCTCTACCCCCCCTTAAAAGAGAACTTCGTCCCGAAGTTTAAGATTTATCTACCAACTACTCACACCCGCTTCCGGTGTGTGGGTAAACTAAATATCAAGTTGTACTACAAGCTTTAAAATGTATACCAAACAATCAACCACTCAAGGGTATTCATCCAATAACAATTCCCAAACATTTGTTTCCGTTATCAAACACTACATTCAAAGAATTCAGCACCTTATTATCAAGCTTTGTTGTAAATTTTATGGCACTGTTGAATTTATCTATGATCGATATTTATTTGTACCCCCTGATTGTTATGTATTTGTATTTTCTTGATTATTATAAAATTTTATTTTATGATCCTTACCTATTCATTTTATGACCAGTACGAATGATATGTCCATTATATGTTCATTTTATATTGTATGTTTATTTTATGAAGATGTCGTACCCCCCCTTAAAATAGGGTACGACCCATATCCGTCTCGTAATAATAAAGTGGAATTTAAACTCACTTTTAAGGAGCACTATATTTTACATCTCCTATGGAGATTCCTCCTTCAAGGATGCAGTTCATTTTTGATGCACAATATCACTCGTTGTTATTCTAGCTTGATTATAATTAAATCTTTTAGTGTTCCCAACATGCTTTCCTAACTCATTTCGCCTCTCTTACGGTCATTGGCAAGAACAACGTTTAGAATTCATCATTCATATAGTAGGTTAAATTTTGAGAACGGAACATAGGTTATACTTAGATATTACTATAATAACATTTAGTTCACTCTTTCTTTATTTAAGTATTGGGTGTAGTAGGTATCAAAATCTTAATCATGTGATTTGGAAACTATTAATTCATAAAAGAAAAATTCCATTATAATGTAATGTAATTATTTAAATGCCATCCTTACTACAACATTTCTCTAGAAGCATTTTATAACCTAAAGTTTCTTAATTGTCATGGCTTAAAAATTCATGAACTTATTTAAAATAGTATCATACTATATATTAAAACTTCTTTTTTTTTAATGCAATTAAATCTTTCATGAAACCTTGTACCGAATTTATAACCTAAAATACGTAAATGTGCCATTTATGTTATTTTCACATATCAATATATTAACAAGCTATAAATCAGGTGTAACATGTTTGAGTAGTTTAAATAATATTTTAGATCATATAATAAGTCTAGATAGTCTTTCAAAATTATATTCAAAGCTTTATTAGCCAACCATACATTAAAATTTGTATTATATTCCTTTATAAAAATACACCTTCTGTGACTTCTAAAATTTTGCATATGTATAATGTTAAACTTCCAAATAAACATGAGAATTTCCAATAATTAAGTAACTCTCATTTTTTTTAGATGCTCATTACTCCAAGTATTTAAGAATCAATGATATTTAGTTTAGTATTACTCTTCCCTTCACTCAATCTTTAAGTTACTTCCTTTAATATATATATTTTTTTATATTTAATAAGGGGTAGATGTTGTACCTTGGAGTACCCAAATTTAAATCCCCTTCCTCCATGTATAGGTATTTTCACCAAATATTTAACTCAATAAACCCTTTACATGTATGAATTTTAATACTGAATCTTAAGATACAAATTTTGAATTGTTCATTGTGGCTAGTAATGAAATATGCCTAGCTCAAGATTTCATGATGGTAACGTCTTACCACCAATCCTCCTCAAGTTCAACACAATCCATCACTTGCGTAGAAGATTATTTACGGTTAGATGACAAGGCTTGTCTAGCCCCTAGACTTCCAGAAGTGAGTGTGCACCCCCACTACTTTCAGCCTAGGAGTTCGTCGCACCAGGCACTTCCCGTAGGGTGTTAGGTTTATGTATTTTCTTTCTGAAGTTAACATAGAGTTTTAGTGTGGATTACAGGTTTGGATGTTGATCTTTTCTGATGAGTTACTAGTTCTTGTTAGTTTAATAATTTTCTAGACTTAAGATTTATCTTAAACATTATCTTTAGGTAATAATTTGTACCAAGTAGCCCTTGATATTTATTTCAAGCTTAAAAGGAGTTGAAGTATATATCACTTAGTTATTCAAAGCTCCACTTGTATACTATTTCAAACCAAAAGTATTCTTTATAAATTCTGGGAACATGTGTTCAAGCTTTCAAAGCATTGCTTTCTTAGCCATGTATTTTCCATACGTATGCTTTTGAAAGTAGTTCAATGTATGATTTATTCCAACCAAGATCTTATCATACCCAATTGATAATGTTCCAGACTTATTATTATTATTATTATTATTTTTCTATAGTTTAATGGTCAAACGGTATGACAACACACTATTCCTAACAGACATTCATACAAAAAGTGTATAAAGAAATCATTCACTAATCCAAGAAGGGTTAGGAGTCGTGCCTTACTGGAATCCTCACTTCCCAATTCTACCCCAATTCCCCAATTTTAAGGCACCTATATTCTAACTATTTCACTCGGCTTGTTTTCTCGGGTTCAGAGCGTAACTACGCTCTGATACCACTTTCTGTAACGCCCCTACTTATCATAAATGCAGCGGAAATAAAATACTAAGGCGATTACAGATCATCGGGTTCCAAACACCCGGCACCAAACCTCACCAATTACAACCTATGATATTACAAATGCTACGGTCTGAACTCGAGAAAACATGGTAAAAGTAATGATAACAAAATACTGTAGCTCTCCAAAATCCTAATTCCCATCCCATACACTCATACTCTTCGTGGCCACCTGTATAACAATTCGTACCTGCAAGATGAAACCAAGCAGCCCACCCCAGGAGGGGTGAGTCAGTTCCCTGGAATGGAACTGGTACAACTCTCCAAAACAACAGTATTAAAGAAAAACATAACTCTTAAAATAACAATAACATGAAGTCAAATGCTCAAAACAAATCAGAAGAACAAGGCACACCAAAACACCAAGTCAAAGATAACAAGTCAAGGATAGAGATAAATAACGTGAAGGTAGAGTGAGCCAACATAAAAGAAACCACCAGAAGTTAGTGAACATCCATTGCTTAAGTTAGATTCAGTTCCAATTAGGATTAGAAAGACCCAAGTAGTCACAAGGACTGGGAATGAAAGAAGATATCCAAGAACCATAACTCAAGAGTGGAATACCAATTGGAAGAGATGGCTCGCTGTGCTACGTCCGATAGACAGGGGATATACAGCCCCTCGCTGTTAAACGTCCGTCTGGACAGGGGATATACAGCCCCTCGCTGTTTACCAACGTCCGATTGGACAGGGGATATACAGCCCCTCGCTGTTTACCGTGAAGATGTGCGCACATCACAACAAGACTCAGCTCATGGTTGAAATATCCACAGTCAAAGAAGAATTTACCAAAGAACATTCCCATATTTCCACTAGATTAAAACTGCACGAGCGATACCAAAACACTCAGTCCTACAGAGTGCAGAGCGTAAACCCCTGCAGTTAATATCTAATGTAACCAGATAAGGAGAACCAATGATCATGTGAATTGTACATTCAAGGCTCATTAGTCACATCAAGCTGAGTTAGTCACACAACAGTTCACTTTCGAGATTCATTCAAGCTCAGTTAGCGTTTCTCAAAACATTCCAAGAAGTTCGTCACCAAAAGTATCTGAGTACGAGAAATCGTACAAAACATTCCATAGAGTCCAAAACCAACAAGCTGAGTACGAGAATCGTACCTGGTAATCGCTGTAGCAGTCCTAGTCGACTTGTGCAAATAATCAACAATACTCTGAGGAATATTAAAGGTAGTCTAACATCAATAACTTGTAACCTAAGTTAAACTTAAATAAATTCCTCACTCTTATTTCTAAGTCTCAATTGTCTTTTAAGCCCTCACTTAAAGGTTATGTATAACCTTTGACTTATATTAGAATGTTGTATAACCCAAGGTTGTAAGACTAGGGAATGTATGTTATTAACACTTGTTAATTGTTACACTCTTATCCACTTTATTCATACTTAACCCTAATTCTCAATTCAAGACTCTTGAGACCCTTATATCATAAGTGCGTATTATATTATTCATCTAATCTTAGAATCTCAATAATAATTTTTAAGCTTAATACTTTTATTCCTAATTTAGAATAAATATCGGGTTATGACCTATGATAGGTTTATCTTAGAATATTATACTATTATTTCACAATGTAATGATTATGTATTTTATCAGTATTACCAAATAATCCATTATGATTAAGTTTTCCCCTCAACTTAATTAAGATCTACATCCTGTATATTGGAAACATGGTGTTATAGATGCATTTTATGATAACCTAATTGAGTTACTACACTCATTTATCATATGTTTAGTTTAGGATGACTTTTATTACAACCATCTAATAATCTTATCATAAGATGTTAAATTGCTTTCATCTTGAATAACTATATTATTTAACTTAGATTTATCGAACTCTTACATTTAGTATTTCCAAGGTATATTATTTACTTTATCATTAACTATATAATAAGACATTTTAAGATAACCTTTTATTTATCCTTGCTTACATTTAATTTCTCAAATGTTTTATTTTTACACACATTCCCGCTATAGACTATGTATAATCCTTTTATACTAAATTTTAATAAACTTACGTCTTAAAATACATTTTTCATATTGTTTACAAAACCTAAGGTTTCAAAGGAATAACTTAATAAATTAATCTGCTTTATTTGTTTAGGATGAACATTATATCTTAACATAAGGTAGAATTTATCTAAGAATTAAACTCTCATTCACAAGTGAAATTGTCAATTACTTAATAAGATAATATGTTCTGAAAAATCCCCATACCTTATACTCAAATGACACATTAATATTTTTAGCGTCGTAAAGTAGATTAATATAATCTCTTATGTACTTAGTTTTATCTAATAAAAGGTTCAAAGGTTTTAAGTATCAAATTCCTATTTATAAACCTTTCTATAAATTCTAACCACTAGATACCTCACTTAATTGTAGACTCACATCCTAAGTATTGGTAATTAATGTTATAAATGTATTTCATATGGCTTATCTAATGCCAAGAAACTTAAGGATTATTATTTAGATAAATTTCCAAATCATAGTTTAATGTAGTTTTATATCATAATCCTTTTAATGATTTTAACTTAAAACATTAAGTTATATTTCAATACCTTAGATGTTAAGAAATGATTAAATCTAGACTTACTAATCCACCTCACATTCATATGTAAAAGTATTTTATTTACTTTATTATTGTTTATATATTAAGAACATTTAGATGTAAAAGTATTACATTTATTTATCATTAATTCTAGAATAAGATCTATTTGTGTAACATTTTATGTAATCTAATCACAATTTTTTCCTAAGTTTTAACTTATTAATTACTTAACCCAATTATAGACTTACATTATGGTCGTTGACTAATACTATACATGTATTTTAATACGGTTTATATAAATCTTAGAAATTCAAAGATAACTCCTTAAGATTAATAATCTTAATTTAATACCGCCTCATATAGTATTCTTTTATTAGTATTATGTAGAGGTTTAGTTTATCTCACTAATTCCTTCATATTATATTTTCTATAAGGCATTTTATTTCTTTTATTTATGTAGTTTTTTATGTGTATATATATTAGGATTTATTCAAGACATTCCTTGTGTAGCTTTATTGCACTTAATTATTTATACTAACTTTTACACATAGCTACATCCAATATATGGTTTATAAAATAAAGTATTTCCCTTAGTTTTCGTTAAACATATTAGCTTTCCATATTATATATAATAAATAAAATGTAGTTTAGTTAAATTCCTTGATTTAATATAAGTTTCTATTTATTTCTCTCATATAAATATATATATAATATATGTAACAATTTTTACTTCACTTAAAGTTAGTACCCAAAATATTTATAAACATACTGTATTAAATGTTAATCAGTCTTATTATATTTTCCCCAACCCTATAAAGTTCATTAATCAACTATACTTTAATTTTTGATTACATTAAAAACCATATATTATAAGTTATTCTTATGAAAAACTCATAAACACAATTTTTAGACCCATTTACAATTGTCCAAAAATCCCCAAATTAAATATATAGTAACTATAACATTTTAGACATATTATAAAATTTTTATTTCATAAAAATATTATTTTAAATTATCCAAATAATTCCATAATACTCGTAACTTGCAAAAATCATAACTTATGTTTAAAAACTCAAAACCCATATTAATTTACATCAAAATAAACTAGATTTTATAAGGAATCTATGGTTAAAATTTCAAGTCAAAATACATTCGGGAAGGCCATTAAATAAATCTAGCAAGTTAGGACTTTATTCTGGAAAACATATTCACTTAATACTTCTTAAATCCCCACGATCTAATCTCGGCCGTCCATGTTTATTAACCGCGATCGGACGGCCCAGAACTCTCGAGTTCATCAGCGAAGGTAATAAGGGGATCGAGTACTAAATCTCGTTTTTCTCACAATCTACAGAATCAAATTCGATGATTCTTGTTCCTATCGATTCGTAATCAAAATCCGGTTCTAACGGTACCTATTTCCCCAATTATCATGCGGAATCGAGTAGTTTCGAATCTGGGTTCGAAGTTAGGGTTCACAGTTTTGTTCGAATTCAATTTTGACAAATTCTCCCATTGTAATGCATAATAGACTAAATTGGTATGTGGGTTTGATCGATGATGATATTTCAAATGGAAACCATGGAGAAATTTGGTCGGAAACTCACCGGAATTGCATTAACGGGGTGAATCAAAATCGGGAATTCTGGAAATCGGTATTTTATGTGCGGTTCAGGTATGCCTCTTCTCGAATCAACTCGCACCAACTGAGAGAGATTTGATTCATGGAACCTATCACAATCGAAACTAGACATGTAACTCTAGATGTTAGTGGAAGAATCATTGAATGTGATGAACTAGGGAGAAAGTTACAGATCTCACAAGATCCGTGTTTACCTAGTTGGTTTCGGGATGAACTGGGCAGATTTCCGACCGTGATCGAGTAGGCTACTTTAGACAGATTTATCTCCCAAACCAGTGCGAATCAGCCTTGGCCATCAACATGAAAGTTGTAGAGGGATTAGAGATCTTCAAAACAAGCTAAAGAACACGAAATTTGGATGAGAAATGAAGAAGTTATGGCGTGACGAAGTTTACCCGATTTCAGGAAAAACTGCAGTTCTGGGTTACGAACTCGCGAGGAGGTAACTTTGGATCTACTTTCCGATCATTGTAGAAGGAGTTAGATGGTGTGTGAGTAATGGTTGGAAAGAGGAAAGATAGGAGAATCGAATGAAACAAGCGGCATACCAAATGGTGGAGTAGGGAAAAAGATATAGGTGTCTAAAGATCGCCTGTTGACATGCCAAAACCGCTGGAAACTCAACTGATTGAGTGACTCGGTGCTGACTGTGCGCGACACGTGTCCTGGACACGTCAGCATCCTTTAAAATTTTGGCTCTAAACTACAATTTATCATAACTTTGGCTAGGATGATCCGTTTTTAACGTTCTTTTTATCGATCTTCATGGTTTTTCATAACCTATTTATTGGTATAGGTTTCATTGCCTGGTTTGACCATTCTCAAAAAGTCAACTCTAGCAAGGCTTAATAAGCTTTAAGGTTTCTAGAATTTTATATTGACTTTTATGTTTCAAAACAATGTTCCAACACTTCCTAAAATCTTTATAATATATTTGGAGTGTTTAGAAATTTTCCCAAGATTTATTGACTTATAAATCTTATTATTAAATTCATAATACTATATAATAATGTATAATAATTAGGGTTAAATAGGAGAAAACCCCTAAATAAATTTCACAATTCCATATAATAATTTAATATTCATAATTCCATACCATAATTTAATATTAATAGTATTATTTATGGTTTAATAAAAGAAATCCCCTAAATTAATTTAAATTAATTTAGGGGTATTTCAGCTAATGTTTATGTTATGTTGTGTCTACCATACCGCCTTGTGGTATTGTATTTGAGCTATCCCCTTTTGGGTTATAACGTCTCCCGTTCTTGGGTAGACTGTTTATACTTTCTCCTAGTGTTCTTGACTAGGTTTAAGATCCTCTCCAATGATGGATTATACCTCATGGTAATCTTGTGATTGCCGTTGGGAGCTCTGTCCCGTTTGTTGTGCATCGTTGTGCTCACATTAGGCATTTGCCTTACTGTGTTCAGGCTGGGTATACTTTCCAGCTGTCATGTATTTGCTTGATGTCTTTGAGACATATCCAATGTCTATACTTACTAGTATGTGCTCTTTGCACTTCCTAATCCTCATTCCTTATCTCAGATGGGTTCTCTGAGTTCTTTATACTTACTTCTTAGTTGAGTTCCTTCTCCTTTATCGTCTGTGGTGTCCAACTGTACTGCTTGTATTTACTCATGGTCCGTAGAACGGAGTTGACTACTTCCTGTGTTTTGTGCACTACATGTATACATACGTGGGGTACCTTATTGATACGTTACCACTTACCCGACTATCTGTCAGGCCCACAAGCTCCTTCGGAGTGCGGTCATCCCACATCCCGTATTTGGGTACACTCGTAGTGTTTGTCACACGCCTAGGTGAAGTATTCTATTGTCAACTCCTATTGTATCATTCTATGATACTCACCGTAATTCTGTTGGTTTGGTTTTAAAATCCAAGGTTTAAAAGAAAGGTTGTGGTTTTGAAAGAAAAGTTGCGTTTAAAAATCATGGTACGGTGTTTAAAGAAGTTCTTCTTGGCATAACCATGTTCGAGATCTTGACCAAGTCCAGCTCCCCGCTGACTGGTATATCCATTGTACAATGGTTGGGCCGTCAGGCCCTTCCAAGTTTTCATTCTTTCAGTTTTAGGATGTGTGATCCTGTAGTTGTTCCATTACGGCCACAGTACATTACTATGCACTTGTGGTGTGTTAGGGTTCCTTTACATGTTTCTGTTCTTACTGCACTTGCCGTGGCAAGTGCGTGGTACTGGTGGTTTTTGGGTCAACCTCTACCGGTCACGGTATGGTTTCCACTCGTAGTTGGTAGTCTTGTTGACTCCTCCTTCGATCTTATTGATCATTTACATAGGTTAATTAATCCTCTGAGTAACTTCTCAGTAAGTTTGACGTGGCTGTCATTGATCGGGGGTGCTTCTTCAATCCTTGGAGATCCCTAATTATTTGTTCTGTGTTTTCCCTTGTTGCTCGTTCCCACACATTTGTCATGGTTACTGAGCCTTCAGCTTGTTTAGGCACTACTTCTGTAGTCCTGTCGGATTATCCCGTGAATGTTCTCATAGCTGTGTAAGCATACTGGCCAGGTATTGTAACCTCCTTGGCGTTGTAGTTTTGGAGTTAGCCACTCCCGACTATGTCCTTAGTCAGCTAGCATACCGTTAGTGGTGTTGTTTAGCGATTACTGTCCCGTAGACTTGTGTCTCGGGTTTTGTTACTGTTCCCTTTTTCCGCTCCGTTGCACGCTTAGTGCTTCTTTTCCTGCTGTTGGTTGACTAGCCAGGTCCTTGCGACTGCTAAGCAGGTCGCCCCATGCTGTGGTAAGTTGTAGTCTCCTTATGGTTGGAGTACTCATTCCACCGCTATTAAGTGCGGGTATTATTGTTCAACCGGGATCCATCTCCGGGACTTCCAATTATTGGAATCTGCTATGTGTCAAGTTCTTTCCTCTTATAAAAATATCTCACTACTGCCAGATCGGGTTTTCCCGAGTATGAGAGGACTTTCCTTCTCTCTGGCATTCTTTCCCAAGTTATACAGTGGGGAAGCGGTGGGCGGGACTGGTATTGTAGGTATCCGGTACACACCGGGAGTTCCTAACTAGCATCTCTCTAATGCTAACACTCAGCCCTTAGCCCTAAGCTTCTAATTCCTAACTCGGTATTTCCTAAACTCGGTATTTCCAGTCATCAGAGCAATACTTCACTCTGATACCACTTTTTGTAACACCCCTACTGCTAATACTATCATTACCGTCCAATCTCCTCGTACTTCCAGATTCACGCAGCGGATACATACTTACACAACGGGGGGGTGATACATTGCCGTGAGCCGCCCACGTGACCAACAAGGCTTACTACTACATACAGCATCGGTCTGATGGACCGAAATATCCGAGTACTACACAATTACAATACATACTTCAATTACCTACAAATACTACAATGCTCCATTTCATACAATGCTCCATAAGTTCAATACAATATACTACACTGAGTTTACTAAGATCCTTATACAAATACAATACCTCCTTCAATTTCATACATACTCATTAAGAGGCTACATCTACCCATTCCTCACAACTACTAACTTCCAATACTTATGGTGTACCCTTGGTACACCTCTACAACAAAGGCTATAAGCCTTACACAACTCACTACTATCTACATTTCATCCTAGCTGTCCAAATATAGCTGCCGATCTCTTACCGTGATCATATCCGCTTCGGGTGCCTGCACACTAAAAATGGTGCCCCAAGGGGCTCAGCTTACGCTGAATATGATAACCGCATACCCCGCGTACTAGCGAGGGTACGCCAACAACTTGGTCGAATACATGCAATTCATTTTATTCATACATACATGTATACATGCTTTCATACATAATACTACGATACTTTACACAAAGAATACTTACATACGCATCAATACATACAAGGTAAACCATACAAGCCAACCGATACTTACTTACCTTTCCCGAAGTACACAATACACAATACATATACAATACATACGCAATACATACACAATACACCATACTTGTTAGATCCTTTTTGTCCACCCAGGTTAATCGGGTGGAGATTACTCTTTTACTCGTTACACAATACTTACACATACATACTCAGACTTTACTTACTTACTTACTCAAGTCAAGTCTCGGGACCTCCGGCCCGGGGACTACTCTGTCCCACCACCGGGATTTACTTGGTTCACTAATCCAGGATGCTACCCATTTAAGGGTTTTAGGCCGTGGACCAGCTTAAGAACCAGGAATCAGATCCAACCTCTTGTGTCTCCTCATCCTCACGCGTGGCCGAAGCTATATCGGACTTCTACTCATTCCAATTTACTCTATACTTACGTTAGGAGTTAGGTAGTTAGGAATTAGTAGAAGTCATTCACATTCAAGCCACATACACAAATACATTGCTCATATACACATCCATATGAAATACAATACAATACACAAGTACACTACAAGGTACAAATACACTTCATCTTCATCCATATATTTCATGAATTATACAAACTAGTGTTCAAGACAATAAATATCAAGAACAACATAAATCAAGCACAAGTAAGTGCAATATAGTCCGATTCATGCATTTATCTTATTTAGGTGATCAAATAAGCACACAAATCGGGGTAACCAGGTTAGGATACAGGGCATGAAGAAATCATACCTTTTTCTGAAATTTACTTTACCGGGTGTCTCCTTGTTCCTTAGTCCTTACTTGTTCCTCGTGTCCTAGTCTCGAACCAATGACTACACGCCAAATGGTTCAATTAATACTAAGTATTACAATACATACATAACTACTACTCCCGTACTTACCCCGTTATCCCGTTGTTTCGGTTTAACTTAATGTTCATATACTTACAACTTTCTTACCTACTTCTACAACTTGTTTATACCTTTAATGACCCTTAAACATCATTAAATAGGTACTAATTATCTTATACTAATTTTACCATTCATTACCTTTCCTTAAACTCCACTTAATACACTTAATTTTACAAATTTTGGTTGGTCCGGGACCTTGTCCGGGTCTTAAGTCCCGGACCAACATTGGTCTGTACTCTCGGGGCATTTTCTATTATGGTCCGGGACATTATCCATCTCTTAAGTCCCGGACCAAACGTTGTCCAAACTCTCGGCTTAATTTTCTCTATGGTCCGGGACCTTGTTCCCAGCTCAAGTCCCGGACCAGACACATTCTGCTACTCTCGGTGCGTTTTCAGAGGGTGGTCCGGGTCTTGGTCCTGGACCTAAGTCCCGGACCATCACAGGTCTGTTACAGTTTTTTTTTTTGCAATTTTCTTCCTCAGTTCAATTCCTTTCTTTGCCCAATCAATTCCCAAATGTTCCTACACTTAATCCTACATGTTTAAGCACCTAATTAAGCTCCTAAACATCCTCAATCCCTTTACCAACTTCTTTCTTCTTTTCATACTCATTCACACACATAATCTCTACATTTGCATTCTAGCACTTACATTATTTCTCCTAGTTGTGTTTTGTTACAGATTTTGGTTCCTACCTCCTCCATACATAATGTCATCTCCTAATGCCACTCCCAAGGCCTACAATGCATTATCTCACCTCTTCAAGTTCAACACTCATTTTACTAGGTCTTGCACACTACTTTTTCCTAACTTCTCCAATGAAATTTAACACCCTTTGCTACAGATTTTTACCTTCTTATTTCCCATACTACAACTACCATTCCATAGTTACCAAACATCTCTACTAACTCCAATACACACCTTGGTTCTTCCATTCACCAAGTCATCCATAAATGTACATATTCCTACCAAAATTTTGCCATAGTTCACCTACAATTCTAACTTCTCCACATACATACTTTTTCATCAAATTCATTCCTAATCTAGCCACACCCATACAAGGGTCCTACCAGCACTCAAAACAAACTCAATACATCAATACTCCATCAATCAACAATCCCAATACTCATACACACATTATTTGGCTCTAAGGCCTACAATCCACAAACTTGCTTACAAATACTCAAACTTTATAAACTTCAATACTAATACAATGTTTGGGTTCTTTAAATTGGTTTACCCATTCCCATTACTCTAATGCATTAAATTTAGCATTCAAGAAAGAGCTCTTACCCTAAGCTCTTATTTCCTCTTTTCTTTTCCACTTCTTCTCCTCTCTTTCTTGCACAAATCGGTCACATGGGGAATGGAGTTGCCAAACTCCATTCCCATCACCCAAAGCACACAAAACAAGTATAATTAACATACTAACCCTTAAATTAATGCTAGTTCATAGTAAGGTTTAGAACACTAATTTTAGGGTTTACCTTTGGAGTGTTTTAGGAGGGGTTTTAGCCCTTGGTTCAACAAGGTGATTCCACCACCATTGCAAGGTTGAATTGAAGCTCAAAAGAGAGAGAGAAAACAAGGAATTATATTGGGGTAAAAATCGGTTATGAAGAGAGATGGAGAAAACATGAGTTTTTCATGTAGATTTTTACCTTAATGGAGAGAGGAGACTCCAAGCTACCCATTGATGCTATTTTCTCTTTGAATGGGGAAAACCCATGGAGATTAACTTTCTCATTTTTGGATTTTGAAAAGAGAGAAGTGTAGAGGATGATGAGGGGATTACAAATATGTAATTATTTTTGCATTTGGAGTTCAAATGAAGGTGGAGCATGCAAGAGAAGGAGGGAAGCCATTGTTGGTTTCTTGGAGCTTCCAAAAATCGCCCAACCAGAGAGAGAGGAGGGGGAGATCGGCTGGGAAGGAGAAATGGGGGAAAGAGAAAAGAGAAAGGTGAGGTGAGAGAGTGTGGGGGTTTGCTTTTTTACTTTATTACTTTTTGCTTTTTGGTCTCTTATTTAATTAGCTAGTGTGTGTGTGTGAGAGGGCTATTGACTGATTAAAAATCGGCCCACACAGTATTACTAGCTGGAGCGTTTTTCGTCTTTTACAGAAAACACTCGTTATTTTACCCGGTTTTGATACTATTCACTAACCGGGCCCGTTTTCCGGAATTTTCTCTTTTCTTTATTTTTATTGGTTATTAAGCTTCCATTAATGCTTAATAATAGTTATTTAATGACTTATAATTTTTACGGGTTCGGTTGACCACTTAAAGTCACGTTTTCGGGTTTTCTCGAAAAACGTGCACTAAAGCTCTATTAGCATTTTAATTCATTATTTGTATCCGTTTCCTTCGGGAGTTGTTCCCATATATTATTTAGGCCTTATTAATCCTTTAGAATCTGTATAATACGCTAACCGAGGTCTCATACCTCCTATGGTTATTTAACACTTATTTAATGTTTTTTTCACTTTTTAAGCGTTTCTTTATTTCTTTTGGATTTATTTTTCCTCACCAATATTACTTAGGCGTTATTAGGCCCTTAAATACGCATTAGATTAATTTTAATCCCTATATTTAAGTTCGGGGTATTTCATGTATTAATGTGTTACATGTTCTAATTGGTTTTAGGAGTTGATTTCTACTTAGTAATGTCTTCTCCTTGTTTAGAGAATTTTTGTATAGTTTAGTGTCCATCTTGGACTATACCATTTTATAATAATATTCCTTCATGAATATTGATCATTAGATGGCTAATTAATGATTATTTCCTTTTATTTAAATTAACTCCTTATTAATTAAGGTGATTAATGTTTGGGGTATTTCAATCTACCCCCTTAAAAAGACTTCGTCCCGAAGTCATCTTTCTCCAAATAGGTGTTATAACTACCCATAATGTATATCTATCTGCTGTAACGTTTACATATAGCGTATTGTGCTTATACAGCACATGGCCAACATTCGTGGCGTTGATTTAGTCATATATGGATGTAGGCGATCCATCAGCACCATAATTCCTATCAGTTCTAAAACCCTGACAACCTCCCCGAGGTGTCCGTATCAATCCATCATTCAACAACTACACAATGCCATATTGGTATTTCTACGTTCAATCAGTCATCCGAGCGTACACTAACTCATGTACACACATAACCATCGCTCATGACCATCAACGTAATCATGATTCTTCCCAAGTCATATATATGTAACATAAGTATTTTGATAGATACTGCAGACAAATATGCACCAATAACCATCCAACTATCACATAGGGTATATAAACATACAACCAAGTGCACACATGCACAAACAAACAAGATACCAAACTAGTATGCCCCACATACATTACAACAAGAACAACACAAACATTACCAAATCCTAGGGTACACCAATGTACGCCAAGAGCCTCTACCCCCCCTTAAAAAGGGTTACGTCCCGTGAGCCCCAAAGTATCTAACAACCGCTATGAGAAGAGCGCTGGATACTTGGCACATATAGAGTCCTCCAACTCCCATGTAGCCTCTTCGGTCTCATGGTTTGACCAAAGGACTTTGACCTTTTTACTGGTCTTGGTCTTGGTCTTGGTCTCCCTCATTTTCTTATCGGGGATGAGGAGTGGAGTCTTCTCTTATATGAGAGACGGTCTAACTTTAGCCTTTTAGGCTTTAAAATATGTGAAGGGTGAGGCACATACTTCTTCGACTTTAAAGCGTGGAATACTTTGTGCGCTCTCCCAAACATTTTAATGGGCCCACTCGCTCCGTAATGAGGAGTAGACCCACGAACGTAGGGCTCAGTGTGCCCTTTTCATTCTTATCGATATATTGTAGAGTGTTTATTAGCAGCAAGTTATTGCTGACCCGTCCCAATGTTACGGTGATATACACGGTCTTTCATACTTGGAGACAAATGTATCTTAGTTGGCGCGGTATCTTTAATTATACGCGTGCCCGATTAGATCTAAGTTATATATCCATTGTTTTGGATCACTAGCGCACATGCGCGCAACGTATTTTCAGGGGTTCTCTGTCTTCACTAGCTGATCTTCAGTTGAGGTGAAATATGACATTGGCTATAGTTAGTACTTAGTGCTCTTTGCACTTGTCTCAGCAATCTTGAGACACACTAGCCTATATATCCACAAAGATAATCCTTGTCATCCCGTGTCTCCTAGTTGTTTCGTTCCGGAGTAATACGTTTGTTGTAGTATTTGCTACATGCTCCTTGTTGATGTATATTACCTTTTTCCCGTTTACGGGTTGGTACAATGTTCGTATGGTTCACCCTGCTTTCTGCTAGGGGAATCCATTTGTTATTCTTATATTAGTGTTCTACAACTCTCGGCATCCCATATGGGTATGCTCTTTGGCAATTGAGGCATTTGCCCCCTGGTATATTATATATTTTTCTCATGTTGACTCATCAGGAGTGTATTGTACATTTATGTGCCTCCACATGGTATATAGCACTGAACGCTGTATTGATTTGGAGTGTCTCTTGTATGGTCTAGACTATTGTATAGTCTACCCTAAGTTTTGTTTCTCATCACTGAGTTCTATGCGAGTTTCACTCATTTGTTTCCTGCCAGCGTATTTGTTTTTTTTGTGGTTGCTCATGATGGCCGCTTCTGCGCGCACCATATCCTAGTCGATCTGGCGGTTATTAGTTGTCATGATGTTTTCTTTCTAGCTTAGGACATCCGCTAGTATACTAACTGTGCCTTTCTTTTATAGCATAGTCGTGTGTTTATGTTCAGCCCTATGTAGGTGAAACATACCAATGTTATTATGATTTGAGTATACAGTCATTGTTACATCGTACGGTATTGTGTTATGTTTGTAGCACGGAGAATAGTTCTCTTTCTGCCCCTTTCTTGGGTAGTATAATACCTTCAGTAGGTTCCTTCTGGACAACAAGCATTATGCTAACGTAAGCAAATCTTTGATCCTTATGAGGGTTAACATATTTACTCGTCCATCTAATGGGTTTTCATGCCTTGTCATTAAGTTGATCATCGACTCTCACACCTTCGGGAGGTTTCCCTTAACGTTTACTGTGTATTAATCACTCCCTTGTGGAGTTACGACTTTGGTCGTATTATATTCAAGGTTCTTGGTTCCTTTAGTCTCATTGGTTTAACTGAGATTCTTCTCGTCAATTTATTCGAGGCAGTTATTTGCACTGGTCTGGATATGTATCCCTGACCTTGGCATGGAGTTGACTACTTCTCGTGTTCCTTACACTACTCGTTTACATGTATGGGGTACCCTACTGATACATTACTACTTACTTGACAAACTTATGAATATGTATGTCAAGCCCACAAGCTCCTATGGAGTGAGGTTGTCCCACATCAAGTTTTGTATACTCATAGTGTTTTTCACATGTCCTAATTGTGAAGTATTCCTTTGTCAATCTCCTTTTCAAACAACTTTTGGGGTGGCCTAAGGAAAAATTTCAGGTTCCCTGAGTCCTTTTCCCAATGGGCATGCCTTAGTATCCCCCTTTCGATAGTTATTCACGATATTGTGTCCTAATGGTGGGGTTCACGTTGTGTAATGGTGTGAGGGTGGTTTTCCCCTCTCCATTGGTGTTGTTATTGACATAAATTCGCTAGTGTTTAAACGGAATTGCGACCACTTGTATTGACAAGTTATTGTTGGTTTATGGCTCAATAAGCTCTTTATTGGAATTGCTTGTACATTGGCTCCACACGAACGTTATGTAGTTTTATAACTTTACCCTATTTCCTGGGTTACATCATTTGTTGTAATTCCGGACTCCGTGACAAAGGTTTGTTTTCCCCCTTTTATGGAAGCCCTTGATGTAGTTTGGTTTTAATCAGTTTTCGTCATTAGTCACATCGTCTTAGGTGTTGTTGCCCTAGTGGCATACATTGGAGAAAGTGGTTGGAGGCGATGCTTCTCCCTCCTGGACTTGTGTCCTACTAGTGGTATGTTGAATACCTTCACTTAGGCTCGTGTCTTACAGTATTAGACTTAGTGTCTTGTATTCCTGATACATGCTTCCATCTCAGCATTGTGTTCGTTATTTTTTGGGTATGGTACTCCTTTCCAAAGTAGTACCTTCGTGTTAATTGGGTTGAGTACACCACGTCATTTCACGTTTGTGGATGTAGTCGGTTTAGGTAATACCCGTGTTGTGGTACGACATGTTCCATCTTTTTCTTGTCGTGGTCATCGTGTTTCCCAAAATTTTGTGGTTATCGCTCGGCTTCTTGCCTTTGCTCTTCTTAATGGAGTTAGTGATATTGGTGGTTCTCCATCCCCATTCTATTGAGGATCAACAGGTTTTTCCTCTTTCCAAGTATTTATTGGATATTGGTGTGTGCCGTTATGGGCATAGCATTGACCCTGATTGTTACATGGTCATATCTCCTCTACCATTTTCCTACGAAGTTGGGAGTGAGCTGTTATGTCGGATACTCGTGTTTGGTACCCCATCCCTTAAATTGGATGGGTTCTAGCTGTTTAACGACTGGGGTATCTCGATTCTTGATTTCCTACCATCATTAGGATGATGGTGCACGTAAAAAGTGTTAAGAGATTTCATATGGGGTCGTGTCTGTCCTAAGGACTAGACATTCATCATCTGTAGTGATTAGCATTCAATGCCAGTATGTATTTATGGTGTTTGGCTCTTAAGCCAATGTTGATGGTTCATTAATGTTTAACTGGTGTAGTTTGTTACGGGCTGGTGTATGCCCTTTAGTTGTAGTGGTTGAACTCATCGGGTCCTTCCGAGGTTTG
The DNA here is from genome assembly GCA_023374045.1 of Limonium bicolor. NCBI lineage: Eukaryota > Viridiplantae > Streptophyta > Magnoliopsida > Caryophyllales > Plumbaginaceae > Limonium > Limonium bicolor. The sequence goes on along the minus strand of CM041779.1, from coordinate 120,840,482 downwards.
TAGGCCTCATGCCTTAAGGGTTTTGTGACCCTACTTCGTGACACATTGTATTTACGGAGTTTGTACGAAAGTTGTATGAATATTTGATGATTACCGGTGGCCATGGTATCACACCCTCTAGTCCGCACAGTCTTGTCGGATTTGATTGTAGGTGCAACACTTGCGGTGGCAAGTGCGCAAGGTAGGCGGAATTATTAATGTATTGATAGTCATTGCGCTTGCTGTAGCGAGCGCACCATGCAGGTTTAGTTATCGATATCGCATTTATTGGTTTCGTTGACGCTTTGGTTATTTGAGTATGGTTTTTATGATTTTCTTGAAAGGGTAGTCTTTATTAAGGTCCGTTAGGTATGATAAGTCCTCTTGGGTAGTTCTATTTCTAGGTTCTCTAAGTTAGGCTCTTCCTAAGTTTGTTTTAAACTTCATCATGGTAGAAGGAAGTTCTTGGCGTATCTGCTCATGCAGTCAATTATTTAGGTTAAGGGTATACGGTTGTCTAGATCGCGCTGCGTACTAGTACCAGCGCCTAAGGCTCCCGCAATGTTCAGGGTACTCTGTCCCTGGGTAACTCCTTTCCTCTTCTAATTGCTCTTACCAACTGGGGTCTGCCCGCGTACCTACCACGTGGTGCTTCGGGTCCAGTAGATGGAGCACTCTATTGTCTTTGGTACGACACCCCCTTTCTTGAGTGTTGCGTTGTAGCCATTTAGGAAGGGTTTCGGTTCGTAAGCTCACACGATTATCACTATTGCAGGTCAAGTTTTATAGAACCTTCTAGGTTATATCGGGTTGAGGTTATTTCTTTCTGGGAGAGGCTTCTGAGCGGTCATTGGCTCCGCATGTTATGCACTTTTTATAGTCGTCCAAGACTCATTTTTCTATCCTTCACTCTTCAGGTGTCCTCATCAGGGCTTTCCTATGGTTAACCGGACAGGGTTTCGGTGTCTAATTACGAGCCGACCCAATTTTTCCTATGGATTCCTATCCCTCTTCAAGATAATGTTTACATGTATTGATGTGTTACATGTTCTAGTTGGTTTTAGGAGTTGATTTCTCCTTAGTAATGTCTTCTCCTTGTTTAGAGAATTTTTGTATAGTTTAGTGTCCATCTTGGACTATACCTTTTTATAATAATATTCCATCATGAATATTGATCATTAGATGTCTAATTGATGATTATTTCCTTTTATTTAAATTAACTCCTTATTAATTAAGGTGATTAATGTTTGGGGTATTTCACTCACACTAAACTATACAATAGTTCGTAAAACTGAATGACACTATTTATAAGTATTCCACTCTGGTAATGAATGTTTTTTTAGTTAAATTAATCATATTAAGGGTTGCCCAAAAATTAATTTTCTACAACGTAAATGGTTGTAGCGCTAAAACAAACACTTGTACAATAATTTGCACAAACATGTACATACCAACATACACACATGTACAATACACTAATAACAGATGTACATCTAAACCATTTACCTCAAACCTTAAAAAACTGTCGAGTCGGTGATGACAATATAAAGTACAGGACAAATTCCAAATAGATTACCCTACCCCCCAAAATACCCCAAACCCCACCCTAGGAAATCTAAAACATTGAAGACATTTTTAGGGTTTGCAGTGGAAGGGTTTAGGGTCGAACGACCCTAAACCTGCTAGCACAAACCCTAAAAAACTGTTGAGTCGGTGACGACAATATAAAGTACATAACAAATTCCAAATAGATTACCCTACCCCCCAAAACACCCCAAACCCCACCCTAGGAAAGCTAAAACGTTGAAGGCATTTTAGGGTTTGCAGTGGGCGGGTTTAGGGTCTAACGACCCTAAACCCGCTACCACAAACCCTAAAAAATTGTCAAGTCGGTGACGACAATAAAAAGTACATAACAAATTCCAAATAGATTTCCCTACCCCTAAAACACCCCAAACCCCACCCTAGGAAAGCTAAAACATCGAAGGTATTTTTATGGTTCACAGTGGGCGGGCTTAAGGTTAAAAACCGTCGAATCAGTGACGAAAATATAAAGTACAGAACAAATTCCAGATAGATTACCTTACCCCCCAAAACACCCCAAACCCCTCCCTCGGAAAGTTAAAACGTCGAAGGCATTTTTAGAGTTTGTGGTAGCGGGTTTAGGGTCACTGTCGAGTCGGTGACGACAATATAAAGTACAAAATAAATTCCAAATAGATTACCTTACACCCCAAAACACCCAAAAATCCACCCTAGGAAAGATAAAATTGTCAAAGGGTGTACATAGCATAAATAGTTGTGGTGCAGACATGTGCGAATAATCATTAAAATATGTACACCTTTACATTAAAACATGTACATATAAGAGAGAAAATTTGTATAATAACTTATAAATAAAAAACACCCTAAACCTTATAGATCGCATAGAAAAGATTAAGCGTTGAGGATTATTTAGGTTTTTGCGATTTAGAGTAGAAGCAGCTAAGGGTTGTAGTGCGCTTAACATAGAAGTAAACTTGTACAAATGGTCATACAAACAGGTACAAATTTTCATTGAAACATGTACATCTTTACATTCAAACATGTACACCCTCACATTTGAACACGTACATATTTATTTAGGAGTTTGCGGTTTAGAGTAGACGCAACTACACATAACATAAGAGTAAAATTGTACAAATGGGCATACAAACATGTACGAATTTGCAGTGATACATGTACACCCTTACATTCAAACATGTACTCCCTCACATTGGAACATGTACATCCGCTCATTGGAACATGTACATCCGCTCATTGGAACATGTACATCCTCACATTTTGACATGTACATTTACACATTTCAACATGTACATCTTTACATTTGAACATGTGCGCAGAAAACTACCTATGCCACTAAAGCTGCTATGTCCAACACTAACCAATGTTGTACAAGGCGGTGCCCAAAATTTGCTAATGCTACAGAAACTACTATGCCCAACACTAACGCTGAATATGATATTTTAGCAACTGATAATATAATACATAACAGATTTGGGGCAACATCAAATCAAAATGTAGAATCCTTGTTCATCAAGGTGTCATACAAACGACACTTGTTTTACACCCTTCATATGTTTAACATCCACATCATGTTATTTACATAGACTACACCCCCTATTCACTAAATTAAAAAGCATCTGTTTTGTCATTGCTCCACTCAAAATACATCAGAAACAACTACACAAAAAACTACCAATCCACTCTCAAAATGGAGCCATCAGCCACTCATTTGCTAAACGAGAGTTTATGTTTAACAGCAGCACACAAGTCATCCCTATGCTTGTTGAGATCATTCAGGAAAAGCATAAACAGGTACTACTTTTGTAGTTTGTTCAAGGTGTTTTTCTGCATCAAAAAAGAAAATCAAAAAATGAACAAAGAAAGAACAAATAATGACCAACTAAGTAAATGAATCTCAACTGAAAAAAATACATACCTGATAAGCCGTAGACTTATCATGTTTTATGTAGTATATTTAGGAGTATATTAATCTAAATAAGGTTAAATGGATAGTATTTATGTTATATTATGTGTTAAAGTAAGTTATTCATACAGACTTATGTTTTGTGAGCTTTTTATGCAAGGAACGAATTCCTAGGCAAATATTCAAGTGATACCGGACATGAAGACGGATGTCTCCTGCACGACACGGGCATGGAATAGAAAAGGAGCTATGCCGGGTGTGCTGCTGGGTACATCCTATCTGACATATGTGAAAAGTCGCCATGGTTGACCAAGCAATGACAGTTATTTACGGTTGACTGTTTGTGTAACACCCCTACATATTACTTCACAACTAACTGAAATCGCAGCGGAAATAAACGACTAAACAATAACTAAACGCTTCGGTGCTACAACGCCGTCAACCACCCACGTGGTTAACAAGGCAGAATAAATACAAGTGTACCGGTCTGATGATCAGACTCCTGAGCATAGAACTAAAACCATTAATACATCATATACAATACCGAGTATTTAAATACATTCCTTCACTGTAAACTGTCAATATACCGCCATAGTAGTTTCAACGAATCAAAATATAATACCACGGGAGCACAGGCGCATCCCGGGCTCAACATCCAAACAACCAAAAGTACATCTGCAGCCTAGGACCTACAGCCACTCTGCTTCCTCGATCCTCATCCCGCAGTAAAAATATGGAGCCCCCGAGGGGGGTCAGCAACCCTATGGTCAACGCGCAGCCCATCGGCTACCGGGATACGCGCAACTAATTGTCTTGATAACATGGCATTCATTTTAAACAAACATAACATCATAACATAATATGTGGCATAGCATCAATAGTGCATAGCACAACATCACATACACAGTGGATACTCTTTCCACAATAACAAACCAAGAAGGTTAAACAACATAAGAGCCTAGAGAATGGTTCACCCTCATGTTAAGCTCGTTACACACACTCATTACCATTCTGTTATTCGAACGAGTAACTTAAGTCACAGATGGTTCGGATATAGTGACCCGAACACACCACACAAACACATGTTCCCACTAAACCGATCATAAGTCAGAATAGGTAAGCTTTGGAGGAAGCTAGCGGGAGATCGAACGCCAAATTAAGGAGAACAATCTTAACAACATAAGAGTCGAATCTGATCCAGATATCTACTCTTAACTTACATGCATGACCGGACAACCGGATTCCTCACTTCCCAGTTAGCACTTGTTAGAAGTTCACGGTGGAACTTAGCAAACATTACACAACAGGTGGTAAGTCATGTTAGACACACACAAGGGAAATGAGTCACACCATAACACCACAATAATATGAACAACAGTAATCTCATTACATGATTAAGTCTTATAACGTCATAAACACACAGAAAAACAAACAACACACAAGCCGGTGTAAACCGGTAGGCAACAGACTGCAAGAAAACCGTTCCTTGGTCCTTCCTTCGATTGATTTCCACCGTAGGTCACTCCTATACATGATTAATAATGTCGGTTAATTATTAATTTAACTTCAAACTTACTAAATGTTTAACATGATTATATGACATATTTCTAATGCCCAAATATTCCTTCATTACCTACATTATACCCTAGGGGGTTAACTACATTTGCCACATTCTTTACTGTTTTTTTTTTTATAAATTTTGGTCTGTCTGACCCACCGTCCGACCCACAACTGGGTCGGACCCTTCCAGTGATTTTCGGATTTGGAAAACTTAACTTGTCCGACCCATGTCCGACCCAACCATCTAGGTCGGACCATTCCAGAGATTTCATCGCCCTTTGAACATACACGTCCGACCCACGTCCGACTCACTAGACTGGGTCGAACCATTACAGAACTTTTACCGCCTTACCAAACAACCATGTATGACCCATGTCCGACTCACTCGACTGGGTCGGACCATTCCAGAACATTTACCGTCCACTAAAACATGACCGTCCAACCCATGTCCGACCCAAGTCCTCTGGGTCGGACCGTTCCAGAACCATTTACTGACGTCTAACAGAGGCTGTCCGACCCAAACTTGGGTCGGACCCCTGGGTCGGACGCCATAAAAACTTGCCCAAACTTTGTCAAATCTTCACCAAACTTCTCCTAAAGCCTCTTAATGTTTCCTAACATTTGGTACCCTCAAACACTCATACTATCCATAAAATCCATTATCTATCTCCTTAACACTTACTTTCCATACCGAAATTCCTAACACTTATGTTATTTTCTCCTTGGTTCACTAAGTGGTGTTTCATACCTATGATAACCACTATGCCAATAATGTTTCCTCACCACTACTACATCATCTCCCAAACATCTTTTCTTCCTAAACAATTTCTTAAACATCTTTACAAGTTTTTAGCTTCTCATATAACAATCCACCTCATCCCTTTTTCACCAACAATACACAAGTCCTAAATACAATCTCATCAAGAATCTTGAAATGTCCCAATGCATTCTTTTGCATTCTAAATCTAGAACATCACCAAAGCCCTTTTTACATCTTTAAACACCTTAATGCATATTTCTTCACTAGGAAAGCACTTAGCCATTCTAAATATTTTCTTAACTTATCAAACTCATTTTAAACCCTTAGAACTTCTTGCTTATTACCTAAATTTTGACATAGGTTCTCTTAGAACATTACTAAACCAAAACACATTGTTTTCACCATCAAACAACCAAGAACACTAGAAATCCATCAAACACTTTCTTATACACAAACTTCACACATATAACACTACATCACAATATAGTGCATAATTTAAATTGCATGGCACTTAGGCCCTTAAATAACATGGCTCTTAGGCCCTTAAGATGCATAAATCATAAACACTGAATTTCCATAATATATTTGCCTTTGACATGCAAATACACTCAACAACACATATGCCTTTTACTAAGCCCTTAAGATCATTCTTCTAAGTCACTTCCCATTGGCTCCTTAGATCATTTTCTTAAGCAATACAAGCTCATTTCTCCTAAGACTTAAACCACATTAGGTTAGCATATTTACCTCTTTTTCCTCACAAACTTCTTCTTGTTTCCTTGTTAAAACGGCAAGGCTTTAGATTGTTTGTCAACTTCTAAACATTATACAAACAACATAATGAGTATTCAAGCTTTAAGCTTCATCTCATTGTAAACCCTAGATTGTACATTGTTTCAAAAGCATTAAGATAATTGTTTTACCTTAGAACTTGAAGAGAGTTTGAATATATACCAAGAGAGGACTCCACCTAGTCCATGAAAGGTTGGAATGAAGCTATAACAAAGCAACATAAGGACTCCATTAAGAGTGATTTCGGTCAAGATAAAAACATGGAGGAAACATCATTTTTCTTTGAGATTCCTTACCTAGAAGCAAAGGAGATCAATAATATGTAGAAACATAAGCTCAAGCTCCATCAATGGTGGAACTCCATGGCACCGAAATGGTGGTCTTGAAGTTTTGAGAAGATAGGAATGAAGAGCTTGGTGAGACTAAGAGAATGGTGGTATTTGTTTTTGATTTGGTTAAGTGAGCTAGAAATAACAAGAGGTCAAAGATGGAGTTTGGTGTGGTACTATTGCAAACCGTAGAAGAATGAAGAAGAGAGGTAGTTGAAGAGAGCTTGGAACCGTGGGAATGCAAGGAAGAAGGGAGAATGAAGGTAAACTTGCTTTTTGAAGATATTTGTAGTTATAAAGTAAATAGTACTTTAGTTAGTCATCTTTATTTACTTAACATGTTAACAAGAGAGTGGTGAGTCACCACACTTAAGAAAACCGGCCCCCAATAGTACTTAGGGGTATTATAGTCTTTATTTGTCAATTTAATTACTTATACAACATATGTTACAAACTAGCTTATTAAAATCACTATTCATAAAAACAAGGCACATAGAAGTGAAATTTTTGATTTCCCATTGATATAGACTTCCAAATGTGATACTATATAGTGCACATGTTAATTAAAGAGTAATGATGGACATTTAGCCATTCAAAACTCATTTACAAGACAATTTTTCAAAAATGTGCTTTAAGACTCCTTAAAGCACATTTTGTGTTTTAACTTGTTTTCAAGCTTGGTTTTCTTTGGTAATTGGTTTAATATGTACATTAGTATATAAATAAGGTCTTGGCAAGTTCACCAGGTCTTACCCAAGCTTATCCCAAGCTTAGAGCACATTTTGGCCTTTATTGACCTTAAAGCACATTTTGTGTTTTCTATTGTTTAAATTTGTTTACTAATGTTTCTAAGACTCTTTTTTAGTCTTAATATAACATGTTTAAATGTTTAAACAACATACTAAGGTTTGGGGTATTTCAATCTACCCCCCTTAAAAGAACTTTGTTCTCAAAGTTCACACTTCCACATACCCTAAATGTTAGAACACGGGAATACATATAAACAATATTTCCATACAACATTAACAACACACTTACATAACATTGGACACAAGGTCCATACAACATAACATCGGGTACATAACATTGGACACAAGGTCCATACAACATCATCCACATCATTCAGATACAACGGACAACATAACATAGACGATGTGTTTAAATACACGTCGTACTCACATAACCGAAACGTCACATAACCGAAACGGCTCTACCCCCCTTAAAAGGGGTACGCCCCGTACCCTATACACATAAACACTAAGAAGTAAACAATGACAGGTACTTCGCCTTCATCTTATCTTCCAGCTCCCAAGTGGCCTCCTCAACGTCCTGGTTAGACCAAAGAACTTTCACCAGTCTCACAGACTTATGGCGAGTGTCTCGAGTCTTAGTATCCAGAATCCGTACCGGAGTCTCCACTGATCGCATGGTCGGCTCTAAGGTTAGCCTTTCAGGCTGAAGCACATGAGACGGATGATGAGACATATACTTCTTCAACTGGGACACATGAAATACATCATGTACCTTGCCCAGCTCGGCGGGTAGATCAAGTCTGTAAGCTACCGGGCCGATCCGCTCCGTCACAACATAAGGCCCCACATATTTCGGGCTCAACTTGCCTTTCTGGCCAAAACGAAATACTCCCTTCATGGGGGATACTCTCAAAAATACCTGATCGCCCACGGCGAACTCCAGGTCACGTCTGCGCACATCTGCGTACGACTTCTGTCTATCCTGAGCTGCCTTCATGTTAGCCCGGATCTGGTGAACTTCTGCCTGAACTAGTTCAAGATACTCTGGTCCTATAATGACCGTCTCACTCGTCTCATCCTAGCATAATGGCGTGCGGCATGGTCTACCGTATAAAGCCTGGAAGGGAGACATCTTGATCAAAGCATGGTAACTGTTGTTGTAGCTAAACTCGATCAGATGTAACTTGTCAATCCAGCTGGTCTGAAAGTCAAGTGCACATGCACGTAACATATCCTCAAGTGTCTGGATGGTGCGCTCACTCTGGCCATCTGTCTGTGGGTGAAACGCTGTACTCAATTTCAGTTCGGTACCCAGTGCTTCTCGTGTGGACTTCCAATACCTCGATAAGAATCTGGTATCTCTATCAGATACAATCGTTTTCGGCACCCCATGATGTCTTACAATTTCTCTGTCAAAGAGTTCTGCTAGTTTTGCCACTTTCCAGGTGTCCTTCATCGGTATGAATCGAGCCACCTTGGTCAGTCGGTCAATAATAACCCAAAACATATTCAGACCTCCCCTTGTAGGCGGAAGCCCTACTACGAAGTCCATAGAAATGTCATAGAACTTCCACTCAGGCACTGGCATTGGCTGTACCATACCACCAGGCCGTCGGTGCTCAAACTTGACCTTTTGTCAAGTGAGACACCTCAACACATAATCAGTAACATCTTTTTTCATTCCAGTCCACCAAAAATATCTTTTCATACCCTTGTACATCTTTGAAGCTCCGGGGTGAATCGAAGTAGTAGAACAATGGGATTCACTCAATATGCGCTCCTTCAACTCAGCGCTACTCCTCGGTATACACAGTCGGCCATTAAGCCTAATCAGGTCATCATCGTGGAGTCTGAAGTCATACTTCTGACCCTCGAATGTGCCATCAATAAGCTTCTGCCTGATCTCCAACATATACTGATCCGTCATCTGAGCACTCCACACCTCTTCAACCAAGCCAGTATGAGAGACTAGCGAATGGAGAGAGTGTGCTCGGCGACTCAATGCGTCAGCTACCACATTTGCCTTACCCTCTTTGTATTGTAGATTAATGTCGTAGTCGTTTAGAAACTCAACCCACCTTCTTTGCCTCATGTTCAACTCCTTCTGAGTGAACAAGTACTTTAAGCTTTTGTGGTCCGAATAAATTGTCACACTTACCCCATACAAATAATGTCGCCATATCTTCAGTGCGAAGACAATGGCACCCAATTCCAAGTCGTGGGTAGGGTAGTTCTCCTCATGCTTTTTCAGCTGTCGGGAGGCGTAAGCTACGACCTTCCCGTGTTGCATCAACACACAACCCATACCTCTGCCTGATGCGTCGCAATAGACCTCAAAACCATCTGGACCGTATGGTATAGTCAGGACTGGTGCAGATGTTAGAGCATCCTTGAGACTCTGGAAAGAACTCTCACAGTCGACTGTCCACTCGAACGGTGCATCCTTCTTCATTAAGGAAGTCATCGGCTTTGAGACACTAGAGAAGTCCTTTACAAACCTCCTATAATAACCTGCCAGACCGAGGAAGCTCCTGATATCGGTAACTGTCTTCGGCCTAGGCCAGGTGCGCACTGCATCAATCTTTGCCGGATCAACAACGATCCCGGCCTCAGAAATCACATGACCAAGAAAGGATACTTGGTTCAACCAAAACTCACATTTCGAAAATTTAGCATACAACTGATTCCTCCTCAATGTTTATAACACATTCCTCAGGTGGCTTTCATGCTCACCTCTCGATTTCGAGTACACAAGAATATCGTCGATGAAGACTACCACCGATTTGTCCAACTGATCTTGGAACAAGAGGTTCATTAAATCCATGAACTTCGCTGGTGCATTGGATAACCCAAACGGCATAACCGTAAACTCATAATGTCCATACCTAGTTCTGAATGCTGTCTTCTTAATATCACTGTCACGAATGTCAATCTGATGGTATCCGGATCGTAGATCTATCTTGGAGAATACTGATGCTCCCCTCAACTGATCAAATAGATCGTCGATGCGTGGTAAAGGGTAACGGTTCTTCACCGTAACTGCATTCAGTTCTCGATAGTCAATACACAGGCGGAGACTATCTTCTTCTTCACGAAGAGGACCGGTGCCTCCCCATGGTGAAACGCTAGGCGGATAAATCCTGTCGAGAGGTCTCTCAGCTGCTCCTTGAGCTCTGTCATCTCTGCTGGAGCCATACGATAGGGCGCCTTCGCAATGGTCCGGTGCCCGGAACCATCAATCTCAAACTCACTTCCCGTGCTGGCGGCATGCCCGGCAGTTCCTTAGGGAATACGTCAGGAAACTCCGACACTACCGGCACATCAGGACTAAACTCTGGGTCTCTCTCTATGTCCTGGACATAGCAGAGGTATACATCACTCCTCGTCGTAGTTCACGACAATAGCCATGGCGGTGATGATCTGAGTCGAAGGCTCCCTGGGCCTCTGGCGGTAAGATATAGTAACCCAGATGGATCCGAAGAAGCAGACGATGCTCGGCACAGGATTCTGCCCTTGTACCGCTCCAACCAGTTCATCCCGACAATCACATCAAACCGAGTCCGTCGAACTCTATCAAGTCGATCGGAAACTCTTACCTCTGATTCATACAACAACATCTCGGTGGTAGCGGGTACACCTGATCCGCTCTTTCGGCGGGAGAGTGACTAGGAAGTCTGGCATCATCACCATCTAACCCCAGCCCCTTCGCAAAGGATAGCGAAAAATGTATGACAGGCTCCGGAGTCGAACAAGATCGAAGCGTCCACGCCATTGACTGGAAGGTACCGGTGAGGATTGTGCCGCTCTTGCCGGCTTCTGCCTCATTGCAGACACTCAGTGACCTCCCGTTCCGAGTGCACAGCCTAATTCATTGGCAAATAATAAGTATTGGGTAACAACACGGGTTATATACTTCAACAACTCCACTTTATTCATTAACACACTCTTCTTACATTATACGTTGGTTTACACTGTTGACATAACTAACACATATATAACATCCTTAACATACACTGGCTTAACATATTACATAATTATACAAGGCTTTAAAGCTGTCTGAAGGTCAAATTCAAACGTCCGGGCTTCATGTGTGTGGCATTGATCACTACCGACGGTGTGGTATTCAGTTTGATCTTTCTGATGCCATGATATAGCATCCTTGACTGCCCACCCATGACTAACACATCTCCTGACTTTAGAACTAACTTCCTTGCGAGATCAGCAGGCTTCTGCTCGCCATATATAAATACTGCGGTATCACCAATAGACCAAGACACCACGGGTACTCCCTTACTTAGAGACTCGGGTGACTTGTCCTTATCTTGGTGTAAACCTAATCGTCCACCTTTCTGGTAGAAGTTCACAATACACAAATCTTTAACGCTTGGAATTGAATCCGTTTCAACTTGCTGAGCAATCCCACGGCGTGGTAACGACCGCAAGGAAACTCCTCAGGATCATGGTACATTTGCTCCGTCTTCAGCTTGCACTTCCTGATATGTCTTGGTGTAAGGATTCCAGTCCTTACCATGCACATCATCTTCAATTTCATTCTCGATCCATTCGGTATTCAGGTGTGTCGAATCCTCCTGGTGTTGCTCCAAGTTCATTGCATCGTCTGATGATGTGGATTTGTGCTTCCGGTGTCAGGTATCCATTTAAGAGTATCATACCTGGCTGGATAACCTGACATTGCTCCATTGGAAGGGTGATGTTGATGGTGGTTTCTTCAGGGTTGGTGTGGGTGGGATTGGATAACATATTGAAGGTTCCTTTAAGTTTAGAATTATCTAATTAGGTGACTTTCACACTATACTTTAACTCTTTACTCACATGATAATACACTTGGACTCACTAATACACACATGCATGAAATGCGGTATGCAATCACTTATTTCATTCAACAGTTTAGGCGGTACCTGGTCTAGAAGAGGGCCCTGGCGCCTCAGACCGGTCTACCACGTTCAGGGCGGCCTTGCTAGGTCCCGACCCCTTCCCCTTCTGGGAATCAGTGTGCCTTTGATCTATGGGTTGCTGGTTAGCCGTCTTCGGGCCATCAATAGTCGCTGTGGCCTTACCCTTCCACTACCCCTTGGGCTTGTTGACTCTGCTGTTGGGGTTCCGGTAACACTCGTAGTCACGGTGACCCCACTTCTCGTAGTAACGACACTGCACATCGTTTCCCTTGCAGTCCTTGCCGGGGTGGTCTCCGTTACACCACTTACAGTAGTAGTGGCGCTCCGGTCCAGAACCCGTGCTAGCTGCTATCACAACACACAATCAATACTTATTTCACAACTTAACATCATACACTTCAACTTGTCACACATGATTAAATAATTACCCTTAGGTGGGTAAGAGCGTAGGCGTTTCGCCGCATAAGCATATGTGAGCTTCAGTGGCTCCTCAGCTGTGGTGATTTGGGCTTGGCCCTTGTCACCCTGGTGCTGACTCTTCTGGGGCTGGGGATAAGGTTTCTTCTTCTTCTTTCCTCCCCCGTACCCTGCGGACTCTGGCCCTCGCTCGTGGCCTTGCGCTTGTGCGCATTCTCCCCGTCCCTCAGACGGATGGTAATCTCCACCTTAGTAGCAGCATGATAGCACTCCTGAATTTAGGATGTCAGCCATGCCCCGCAAAACATACTCACAAACTCACATTAATACTCTCTTATTGATTACACTTATTCATATCACACTTCATTTAAATTACCTGCAAGGTAGTATACTCAGCTGGCCCCATCCCATAGCGAAGACGGTGGCTGAGACCGTTGTAGAAATGGTTTACCAGCACCCGGTTCGAGTATCCCAGGTCCGGTAACAGGTGGATAAGGCCGGTGAATGTAGTGTAGTAGTACTCATCAACCGACACCTTGTCCCCCTGCCTCAGACTATCCAGCTCCAGGCGTTTGGCCTCTTGAACATGCACAGGGTAGTATTTGGCTCGCAGTAGAGTGTGTACTCCCTCCATCCGAACTGAGGATCCGCCATCCGGTCCTCTCTCACAAGCTTCCACCAACTCTGTGCCGAACCCTTCAGGTAGTAAGCGGCAAGACGGACCTTGGCCCCAGCAGGCACATCCAAGGTCTCGTAGGCGATCTCCAACTCAGAGATGTACGCCTCCAGCTTACGTGGGTCGGTCTCCCCATGAAACGAAGGGGGTCTAAGATCTGCCAATGCCTTGACCCAGTTGGTCTCTCGAGGCGGTGGCGGTGGTGGTTGAACTTCGGGCTGTTGCCCCTGCTGAATTGCAGCTACAAGTTGTGGAACCATTTGGGCTACGACGGCCGCTACAGCTTCGGCCATAACCTGAGCCGTAGTATTCTCTCCCTGGTCATCCGTATCTCCAGTACCGTGTCCACGGCCTCTACCTCTCGGTCTACCTGACATCTGAATTCACATGAACATTTATTAGCACTGTGCTTGCACACTTATCGGTTCCAATGGTTATAACGTTTTCCCGACAACAAGGTATCTCCACACTTAGTTAGTGGTTAACCTTTCCATAACTGCTCACTTAGGTAACTGTAGTTAGGTTTCCTAACTCGGTATTTTCCTAAGCTCGGTATTCTAGTCATCAGAGCGATACTTCGCTCTGATACCACTTTTTGTAACACCCCTACATATTACTTCACAACTAACTGAAATCGCAGCGGAAATAAACGACTAAACAATAACTAAACGCTTCGGTGCTACAACGCCGTCAGCCACCCACGTGGTTAACAAGGCATAATAAATACAAGTGTACCGGTCTGATGATCAGACTCTCGAGCATAGAACTAAAACCATTAATACATCATATACAATACCGAGTATTTAAATACATTCCTTCACTGTAAACTGTCAATATACCGCCATAGTAGTTTCATCGGATCAAAATATAATACCACGGGAGCACAGGCGCATCCCGGGCTCAACATCCAAACAACCAAAAGTACATCTGCAGCCTAGGACCTACAGCCACTCTGCTTCCTCGATCCTCATCCTGTAGTAAAAATATGGAGCCCCCGAGGGGGTCAGCAACCCTTGGCTGGTATGGTCAACGCGCAGCCCATCGGCTACCGGGATACGCGCAACTAATTGTCTTGATAACATGGCATTCATTTTAAACATAACATAACATAACATAATATGTGGCATAGCATCAATAGTGCATAGCACAACATCACATACACAGTGGATACTCTTTCCACAATAACAAACCAAGAAGGTTAAACAACATAAGAGCCTAGAGAATGGTTCACCCTCATGTTAAGCTCGTTACACACACTTATTACCGTTCTGTTATTCGAACGAGTAACTTAAGTCACAGATGGTTCGGATATAGTGACCCGAACACACCACACAAACACATGTTCCCACTAAACCGATCATAAGTCAGAATAGGTAAGCTTTGGAGGAAGCTAGCGGGAGATCGAACGCCAAATTAAGGAGAACAATCTTAACAACATAAGAGTCAAATCTGATCCGTATATCTACTCTTAACTTACATGCATGACCGGACAACCGGATTCCTCACTTCCCAGTTAGCACTTGTTAGAAGTTCACGGTGGAACTTAACAAACATTACACAACAGGTGGTAAGTCATGTTAGACACACACAAAGGAAATGAGTCACACCATAATACCACAATAATATGAACAACGGTAATCTCATTACATGATTAAGTCTTATAATGTCATAAACACACAGAAAAACAAACAACACACAAGCCGGTGTAAACCGGTAGGCAACAGACTGCAAGAAAACCATACCTTGGTCCTTGCTTCGACTGATTTCCACCGTAGGTCACTCCTATACATGATTAATAACGTCGGTTAATTATTTATTTAACTTCAAACTTACTAAATGTTTAACATGATTATATGACATATTTCTAATGCCCAAATATTCCTTCATTACCTACATTATACCCTAGGGGGTTATCTACATTTGCCACATTCTTTACTGTTTTTTTTTATAAATTTTGGTCTGTCCGACCCACCGTCCGACCCACAACTGGGTCGGACCCTTCCAGTGATTTTCGGGTTTGGAAAACTTAACTTGTCCGACCCATGTCCGACCCAACCATCTGGGTCGGACCATTCCAGAGATTTCATTACCCTTTGAACATACACGTCCAACCCACGTCCGACTCACTCGACTGGGTCGGACCATTACAGAACTTTTACCGCCATACCAAACAACCATGTCCGACCCATGTCCGACTCACTCGACTGGGTTGGACCATTCCAGAACATTTACCGTCCACTAAAACATGACCGTCCGACCCATGTCCGACCCAAGTCCTCTGGGTCGGACCGTTCCAGAACCATTTACTGACGTCTAACAGAGGCTGTCCGACCCAAACTTGGGTCGGACCCCTGGGTCGGACGCCATCAAAACTTGCCCAAACTTTGTCAACTCTTCACCAAACTTCTCCTAAAGCCTCTTAATGTTTCCTAACATCATTTGGTACCCTCAAACACTCATACAATATCCATAAAATCCATTATCTATCTCTTTAACACTTACTCATTCCATACCGAAATTCCTAACACTTATGTTATTTTCTCCTTGGTTCACTAAGTGGTGTTTCATACCTATGATAACCACTATGCCAATAATGTTTCCTCACCACTACTACATCATCTCCCAAACATCTTTTCTTCCTAAACAATTTCTTAAACATCTTTACAAGTTTTTAGCTTCTCATATAACAATCCACCTCATCCCTTTTTCACCAACAATACACAAGTCCTAAATACAATCTCATCAAGAATCTTGAAATGTCCCAAAGCATTCTTTTGCATTCTAAATCCTCTAGAACATCACCAAAGCCCTTTTTACATCTTTAAACACCTTAATGCATATTTCTTCACTAGGAAAGCACTTAGCCATTCTAAACATTTTCTTAACTTATCAAACTCATTTTAAACCCTTAGAACTTCTTGCTTATTACCTAAATTTTGACATAGGTTCTCTTAGAACATTACTAAACCAAAACACATTGTTTTCACCATCAAACAACCAAGAACACTAGAAATCCATCAAACACTTTCTTATACACAAACTTCACACATATAACACTACATCACAATATAGTGCATAATTTAAATTGCATGGCACTTAGGCCCTTAAATAACATGGCTCTTAGGCCCTTAAGATGCATAAATCATAAACACTGAATTTCCACAATATATTTGCCTTTGACCTGCAAATACACTCAACAACACATATGCCTTTTACTAAGCCCTTAAGATCATTCTTCTAAGTCACTTCCCATTGGCTCCTTAGATCATTTTCTTAAGCAATACAAGCTCATTTCTCCTAAGACTTTAAACCACATTAGGTTAGCATATTTACCTCTTTTTCCTCACAAACTTCTTTCTTGTTTCCTTGTTTAAAATCGGCAAGGCTTTAGATTGTTTGTCAACTTCTAAACATTATACAAACAAATGAGTATTCAAGCTTTAAGCTTCATCTCATTGTAAACCCTAGATTGTACATTGTTTTAAAAGCATTAAGATAATTGTTTTACCTTAGAACTTGAAGAGAGTTTGAATATATACCAAGAGAGGACTCCACCTAGTCCATGAAAGGTTGGAATGAAGCTAGAACAAAGCAACATAAGGACTCCATTAAGAGTGATTTTCGGTCAAGATAAAAACATGGAGGAAACATCATTTTTCTTTGAGATTCCTTACCTAGAAGCAAAGGAGATCAATAATATGTAGAAACATAAGCTCAAGCTCCATCAATGGTGGAGCTCCATGGCACCGAAATGGTGGTCTTGAAGTTTTGAGAAGATAGGAATGAAGAGCTTGGTGAGACTAAGAGAATGGTGGTATTTGTTTTTGATTTGGTTAAGTGAGCTAGAAATAACAAGAGGTCAAAGATGGAGTTTGGTGTGGTACTATTGCAAACCGTAGAAGAGAATGAAGAAGAGAGGTTGAAGAGAGCTTGGAACCGTGGGAATGCAAGGAAGAAGGGAGAAATGAAGGTAAACTTGCTTTTAGAAGATATTTGTAGTTATAAAGTAAATAATACTTTAGTTAGTCATCTTTATTTACTTAACATGTTAACAAGAGAGTTGTGAGTCACCACACTTAAGAAAACCGGCCCCCAATAGTACTTAGGGGTATTATAGTCTTTATTTGTCAATTTAATTACTTATACAAACATATGTTACAAACTAGCTTATTAAAATCACTATTCATAAAAACAAGGCACATAGAAGTGAAAATTTTGATTTCCCATTGATATAGACTTCCAAATGTGATACTATATAGTACACATGTTAATTAAAGAGTAATGATGGACATTTAGCCATTCAAAACTCATTTACAAGACAATTTTTCAAAAATGTGCTTTAAGACTCCTTAAAGCACATTTTGTGTTTTAACTTGTTTTCAAGCTTGGTTTTCTTTGGTAATTGGTTTAATATGTACATTAGTATATAAATAAGGTCTTGGCAAATTCACTAGGTCTTACCCAAGCTTATCCCAAGCTTAGAGCACATTTTGGCCTTTATTGACCTTAAAGCACATTTTGTGTTTTCTATTGTTTAAATTTGTTTACTAATGTTTCTAAGACACTTTTTTAGTCTTAATATAACATTTTTAAATGTTTAAACAACATACTAAGGTTTGGGGTATTTCAGTTTGACCATTGCCGGGTATGGTGCCGGACGTATCCTGTCTGGCACAAGCAACGTTTTGCCTGACAGTTTTGACCGTTGACGGTTACGCATAAATAAACATGTGGTGCCGGATGACTTTCACCCGGCATGCCACCCGGAACAAGGAGAAATTGTTGCCTATAAATAGGCCGAAGGGCTGCATAAAATGTTACACTTCAACACCCCTATACACTCCATTCACAATTCCATTTCCGCCTCCACTCCAATGTTGGTGTCCAAGGAAGTTCTGCAGATCCATCCACGTGAAGAAGAAGAAGATCTGTCGGGTTAAGGCTATGATCATTTCCTTCTCCCCTTTGTATTCTCTTCTTGTAGTTGTGTGGATGGTGATGTAGAATTCTTTGTTAGTCCTTTGGTTAGGGATGATCTTCCTTGTAATTACTCTTAAGGTTATTAATAAAAGTACAAGTTTCATCAACTAAGGTTTTGGTCTTCATACAAGTAGAATGAGATCGCTACTTGCTCTTCTTTCTTCTAAATTCTACTGAGGTTCATAAGACAAATTAGAATAGGTTGAGGGGTCTTAGTGGTCTTTAACGGTGTTGTTCTGAAAAGTGGGCAACATGACTTAAGATTGGAATTGGTCTGCTTTCCTCCATTATCTTGTTCGTTTCCGCGGCATGAGATATGCACAGGGCGAATGTGGATAATGAGTTCCTGTTGTTTGACCCAGAAATCGGAAATGGTATTTACGAAATGAAGATGCCGGATGTAGTGCCAGATGGAAGATGTCCGGCACATTCAAAGTCCTTGAATGTGCCAGGAATCCGAGGTCCGGCAAGAAACCCTGCATATTTATTTTACGAGATTGATTTCGAAGCTTTGTGGTTTGGCTTATAACTATACTTGTTTTTACATTGAGTATCATCCCGAGTCAAAGTTAATTTATTTAGTTAGTAATTTTAGTTAAATTGTTATTTTCAATCCCCCCTGTTTTAGAATAGGCTTTTACCAGGATTAAGACTGATTTTCTATTAAGTCCCTTGGGTTCGATACTCTTGGTCGTAATCTACTCACACTATATTCCGACCGGGAATTGTTTGCTAAACGTATAGAGTTGTAGGTTTATTTTATATTTATTTTATATTTATTTTATTATTTTATTCTTTTATACATCCTCTTTTACCCTACAAAAATATTATTAGCAATACCCCATCTTTTCCAGACTCAAAACCAGCATTCCAGTTCACACCATTCCCACCATAAGTCTCCATGTGCCTCAAAACATACACACCACTGTCAACACGGTTTTTATTACTCCTCCATAAAACTGGCAACACGTCAAGATTGAGGTCAAATGAACTTTTCTTGTGTATTTGATATGAATCCAACATCTTAAAAAAAAACAAAACAAAAAAATATTAAAACACACTAAATCAGTAAGATACACAAAGAAGATACATAAATCAAAACAGAAAGGGAAAATTCATAATATATCCCTTTTTTCTTTCGTAATTCACAATATACCCCTGTTAGTTTTTGTAATTCAACTTCAAACATGCTTAAATGTTGTCCAAAATTGATGAAACTTTACATGGACGATGCTCAAGTGTTATATTTTGATCCAATATCAAATTTAAAGTTTTTAAGCTCATATGTGACATGTGGGACCCAATGAACATGTCACAATTTTCATGGGGTCCCACAGGTCACATGTGAGCTTAAAAACATCAAATTCGATATTGGACCAAAATATAACACTTTAGCATCGTCCATGTAAAGTTTCATCAATTTTGGACAACATTGAAGCATGTTTAAAGTTGAATTACAAAAACTATTAGGGGTATATTGTGAATTACAAAAGAAAAAAGGAGTATATTGTGAATTTTCCCAAAGAGAATAAATGAAAAGGAAATAAATGAGCAAAGCAGTATAGTAACTTACCAGAAGCTTAACATCTTTAACATAGTCAAATGGTACATCAGCCTTCAAATATCTGTTGTCTAGTACTTCAATTTTTTGATTTTTGAAGTTGACAACTACTAAGAACAGATGTTCTTCATAACAGAAAGGAAACAAAAACATCTCAATCTCTTTCAGCGGCAGGCGATGCTTTTTGTTTTCATATCTCGAAATTTCTTTGCCCATTTCACGACACACATTAAAAACTCTTTTATGTTCATCAGCAACACTTTGATCAGAACATATTCTCTGGATGAAAGAAAAACAAGCAAATATATAAAACTTCATACAAGAACTTTAATTTTTTCTTTGAAGATAACATCAGATATACAGTTATAAAGAAAAACTTGTACACTCAGATGTCTAAAAATGTATAGTATAAGTAATGTAATGTACAAATTAAAATGCTGCAAACAATAAAACTGAAAATTTAAAAGGAAATAAAATGAGACTTACAAACACGTTAGAAGAGAAGCTAAATCTATCAAGTCCACCAATTCTTGATTTACCATCGGAATTGAGAATGTGTGCAACTCCATCAGTCACAAAGATGGGCACAAAACAACAAGGTAGTAATTTCCTAAAATCTTGACGTTTTATGGAAATGAACCCATCAGCATAAAAACATTTCCTATAAAAACCATATTTAAGTTAGACAAACAAATGATGAAAAATATATAAAAAAAGTTAAAGAAACTAGATGATAAAGGAGAAAAGACCGTACGATAGATCTCCGTCCTCATCAAGTACAAAGTCGATGACAACATTCTCAAAGGCTGTAAATTTCATTTTCAAATCCACGGACATCGTATGGTAAGGCGACTTCAAAAGTGCAGAGGGTTTCCTTGTCATAGTGGATACTCTAGAATGTTTTGTGGGTGTAACAGCCTTTCCTTTTGCTTTTTTTTTTGTGTGCAACAGAAGTAGAAATAGGTTGTTTCTTTAATTTTTTAGAGACTCTAGTATAAGGAACATCTTTTGGGGGATCCTCAACTACTGTAGTCCTCCTCCTAATAAAACCAGCCTTATTTTTACTTCTGATTTCAACCGCATGATCAAGCTCAACAACTTTTCTTTTGATCCTATCCGCTACCCCAATTTGCTCATTCTGCTCTACTTCAATTTGTCCTTCTGTGTCATCATTCGACACTAATTCAAATTCAGCCTCTGTTTCCTCATTCTGCTCTACATCAGTTTCACCCTCTGTTTCAACATTCTGCTCAACAAAAATTTTAGCCTCTGTTTCAACAGTCTGCTCTACTGCAAGTCCAACCTCTGTTTCGTCATCATTGACATCCAGTCTAGTATGTACATCATCATCAATGTCATCCTCTTCATTCTCCTCCCCATTCAAAGTGACATTATCATCCATCATACTATCCTTAGGATCTAAAGATCTAACCAACAGATCAAGATTAATGTCACCCTCTTGATCATCATCTACACTCTCTTCTTGATTTTCCTCCTCTATCAAAGTTTGATTCACACCTATCCTAGTATCCTCATGCTCCAAGGTACTCAACAATAGATCATTTTCAAAAGAAGGAATGTTGTTTTCAGAGTGACTATCACCAAATGAATCATAGGTGCCATCTATCTTTTTGAAAGATTGGACAATTAATGAATTATGTAAGAGAGAATGACCAAAATCTAAGACATACGAAGTTTGTAAAGTGGAGCTAGTAGATTGCAAAATAGCAAACAACTCAAAAGCCTTGGAGATAACAGATTTTACCACATCTAGGTGACTAGCAGATGTGTGCAGTGAAAAAAGACGATTGAATAGTTCACAAGTTTGGTTGGATATATGATGAATCTCATCAGCAACATCCTTGCATAACAATACAAAGAAATACATATAAGTTATAAAGAAGAATAATAAAAAACAAAGAATGAAAATATATGGTACACAATAGATAAAAAAATGTACATTTTCTTGCTACTTCCAATGTTAGCTCCCTTGTTCAGATTTGTAACATCCTCCTCTGGGACATTACTATGGAAAAGTGGGATTGAACTAAACTCGAGAGAAGGGGCAGAAAATTTAGGTTGCGTGGCACCACAACCTTCCATCTCTAATGCTATTCTACGTTTGTAAGATTCTTGATCCCAACCCATGATAATAGGGAAAGACCTTTCAACAGTACTCATCCCAACACAAAACATATCTAGGTAGAGAAGATTTAGTAGCAACAAAGGACCGTTAAACCTCTTACTACCAGACTTAGACTTTCCACATCTTGACTGAATCACACAACTTCAGCAAGGTATATTGACACCAATCATAATTTTTGATGTCATGAAATTTCATAAGAGAATGTAGGACTTTCCAGTTGCACTGTCCAAGATGTCCACAAGATGTCACAGTCGAAATAAAAAAACAGATAAAATTTCTTTTGAACTCATCACCACTAAGATCCCTTAATTTAGCAGCCATCAACTTCAGCCTAGGCGCTGCTACCTCATCCTTAAGAGAGAAAGACCGCCTCTATTTACACACAAAAGATTTAAACTTAGGAGAACAGTCTACAAAACCCTGCTCTAACACTGTTTTCCGACCACATGGGAGCCCAAGAGAACAATACACTTCAAGTGCTGTGATTTTTAAAGTTTTTTTATCACCCACTTTTAACTCAAGCCCAGGCCAATAAAAATGATCAACCAGCCAATAGCCTAAACTCATATTCAGTCGATAGATTTTCAGATGCAAAATAGAACCAAAACCAACTTCGTGAACAACTTTAACTTGTTAAGGGGACAACACCTCTATGAGATTCGAAAAATTAAGCATTGGCATATGAGTCTCAAGCTGCTTATTTTTTGTAGAAGCTAGATCATCAACACCACTTGTAACACCCCAACTCATAAATACATAGTCATCTCATAAACCTCCATTTACTTGACCCAACATTACAGCGGAATTCTTACAATAGTTTGTTACCGCCGTTAGTCACCCACGTGATTAACTAGGCATACTAAATACTCCAAGATCTAGCTACGGTCTGATGGACCCGAATATACCAAACATCAATGTACTCTTAACCTTAACCAATACATATCCTTAGTACAAATATTTCATATCCTTTTACATCTTACTAACATCTCATACCATTTACTAAACGAGTGTACATGCACAACTCGTATAACTATAAGAAAACAACCCGAAGTAATTCTACCCGATCCTACTCTCAGGACGGTCGTCTTCTGTCGTTCACCTGTAAAATTTAAACAGTTGCCCCCGAGGGGGTCAGCACCTTTGCTGTAACGATTCTCTTATCGCCTCCAAGCTAACGGGGCTACAAAGACAATTTTCGATAGCATGGAGTTGATTAGATACACAACATAAGTAAGAAGTGCAATAAACAACAAGCCACATATGAACAAACATGGTTCACACACAATGAACGACTTAAAAGCGTTCCCTTGATTAGTGAGTTAATCTTTTAACTCTTTAAGTTATTATTCCTCTAAATCTCAGTCCATTCTTATCTTACCTCAGTCTTAATCTTTATCTCAGTCTCAACATACCAACCGTTCTTTAATTAGAATTGGTTGTATCTTATCTCACATCTTATCTCAACAAGACAAATCCGTTCTTCTATTTAGAATGGTTGTTTCCTTAAATTCATTATTTATCTTTCAGGTTAAAAGTAACCCTAACCCTTTTTATCAGCTCCATTGGTTTACATAAACAATATTTGTTACGAATTCTTTGGGTTAGGTAGATCCCACCACACCATCTCAGTAGGTGCGGTCCCACCTCAAACAGAAATTGAGGTGACCGAGTCGTAGTGTATGTCGACTCTAGGCGACATATCCGTTGACAACTCCCTATTTATA
Source organism: Limonium bicolor (assembly GCA_023374045.1). Lineage (NCBI taxonomy): Eukaryota > Viridiplantae > Streptophyta > Magnoliopsida > Caryophyllales > Plumbaginaceae > Limonium > Limonium bicolor. The sequence continues at coordinate 120,816,421 of CM041779.1, read as the reverse complement.
TGGGTGTGATGCTAATTTTAGAGTGAACAAACTCTCAAGGGAGCATACGACTCTTAGAAGAATAGTGTTTCAGTAAGTCGGTCTAAATAATGACAACCATAAATATGGATTTTTCAAGTACACGAGCGGAAGCAAATATGAGAGTGGATACGCATGTAGGTTAGTGTTGTACAATGAGTAAGAACATGGTTAGAATTAAAAAACGATCGTTGTACGAATATTGTAAACAATGATATGGACTCTGTGTTTGATAACAAACGTTAAGTGAATAGCAATAAACTAGGCATAATGCCAGTAGCTGTCTTATGAGATAGAATCTCATTTAAACACGTTTGAATTCCTATAGCAGTTCATACGGAATGGATTAATCCTAGTATCATTTACATGTACTATGAAGTGTTTCCCCGGGAAAAGAATACCCGAATGCCTAATCAACAACCGTACTGACCATAGAAGTCGTGCAACACACTATTCGTACCAACTGCATAGTGTTGAACCCGCACCGTACTGGTTGGTATTAGACTTATTACTCTTTCTTCGGTCTCCACAACTGGTACACAACACTTCTTTTCGTTTTTCTTATTCAAATCATTCTTGGGAATAACAATATGGTCAATCCTAAACATATTTCTGTGAACTTGGTTCACATATTACCGCTACCCCGCGGTCTCACAGTTCGAGAGGTATCCCCACTCTTAAAGCATGGTTCATTTCCGCTCTATTCACTTGTACAACTAACTTTCGTAATCATTAAATTCACGCAAACACTTTGTTTGTGGCCTATATGCCTTATTGCCTCGAGTTTGCTCATTATAGTCTGTTTCACGAAACTTTTACTTCTCCGTACGCCCTCGCATGCATTGAGGTTGGTACTGGGCTCCATGACAAGGTCGACGCATCACGCTTTCCTTTCATGGGATGCCCCTTAAGAAGTCATTTTGCCTCCTGACGCTTATGTTTAAACTGAGTATTAGCTTCAAACTCTTTGTGTTTTCTACCACAACTTTCATTCAACAATTGTTGACCCAAACACACCCTCAGGATTTCTCCTTGTTGTTTGCTAATTTATGGCATTTTCCATTTGGCTGTCTTATGGTATGTTTAGTTAACTACACAACTTTGCATTTGCTGGGGTTAATATCCTCTTTAGTTGAAGACCCGATATCCCTCGATATCCTGGGTTATTATTCAGGGATTTCATCCCGTTCATTAACGCATTAAATGTCCATACTTGGCATCTGCCTTACTTATAGGCTGGGAATTCATTCCCGCTATCATTTTTTACCCCTTGTGGCTCTTGAGACATATGCTTGCTTTACTTATTAGTCAGTGCACGTCGCACTCCCTTCCTCTTAAACATTTCCTTGAAATGATTTTCCCTAATTCCTTAGTCTCGTTAGTTACTGATCTTTCACTTCGATCGTTCAATGGTTTGAATCTTTACTGTTGACCGTAGTACAGAGTCGACTACTTCCGTGTTTCCCGACTCTCCTCGTATACATATTGGGGTACCTACAAATACATTGCTACTTACCCCCGTACTACCTATAAGTAGGTTTGCCAGGCCCACAAGCTCCTATCGGATTGCTCATCCCATATGTTCATTTTTGTACCTCGTTGTCCGTCACACACCTAGGTGAAGTTTCTGTTGTCAACTCCCTTATATTATCCTCTGATCAATGCATTTAGTTTTTCTCGAACTTATCAAGGGAAGTCCAACTACCTGCTCTTAGGCATGTCCTACTTTCTTATTGCATTTAACATAAGTTTCGGTTTCCTCCTCTTTTTTTTAATACCCTCGAGTTATCCGATTTTCACATCCAGTTATTCAAAAGTGAACGGGGTGCAACTACCTACTGTGTGGCACTGAGGCCGGTGTAATGTTCTCTGGTTTGGTTTAAATAAAATTCTAAATAATTAGAAATAAATATGGGTTTGAGAGAAAATTTTTGTTTGAAAGAGAGTTTGAAATAATCTGTGTTTGAAAGAAAAATTCTCATGGTATTACATGTCTTCCTATCATAACTGAGTCTAGCTTCTTGCTGACTGGTGTATTCCCATTTTCAAAGGTTAGGCTGTTAAGCCCTTCCACGTTATGATTATCCCATTCAACTTCATGGTACTTTAATAAGTGTTTCTTGTCATTAAAACCCTCCCAAATAGCCCCGTTATAACGGCACTTGCCATGGCAAGTGCGCCAATGCAGCTGGCTATCGTTTCGACACATACCGGTTACGGTATTGTTCTTACCCGCACCGCATTCAGTGGCCTCGTTGGCCCTTACTTTTTGCTCAAATTTGGTAATTAATCTTCTTGACAACTGCTCATCTGGTCTTCACATGGTAATCATTAACTAGGGTGTTTTTCCCATACTTGGAGACCCCTATTTACTTAGCACTTGTTTTTCTTCATAGCCCATTCCCACGCACTTTTCGTGGTTACTGAGACTTGTCTCTTGTCTGGGTACTACATTGTAGTCCTATTGAGGTATGTGTTCATGTACAACTACTATAGTTGTCTGAACTATGACATCGGGTATTACAGCCTCTTTGGCGTTGTAGGCCTGATGTTACCCACTCCTGACTATTCCTTGTCAGTTGTATACCCGTTGGTGTATTATTTACCAATTGTGGTGGTCCCGTAGACACGCGTCTCGGTTTTTGTTACTTCACCTTCCTGCTTTATTGCACGGTTGGTGCGTTGCAAGCTGGTTGCTCTCGATTGCAAGGCACGTCGACCCAGGTTTCCGGAAATTCCATTCTCCTATGCATAGGATTCTCCATTCTTTGCTATTAAATGCGGTTAACATCGTTTGCATGAGAACCGTCTCCGGATTCCTAATTTTGGAATCTACCGTATGCCAGGTTCTTCGTACTTACAGAGATACTTAATAACTGCCAGATCGGGTTTTCCCGAGTAAGAGAGGACTTTCATCTCTCTGGGCGTTCTTTCCCGAGTTATAAAACAGGGGTTGTGGAGGGCGGGAAGGATATTGTAGGTATCCAGTACCCACGGGTAATTCCTAACTAGCGTATCTCTCACGCTATCACTCAACCCTTAACCCAAAGTATTAAACTCCTAACTCGGTACTTCCTAAGCTCGGTAATTCCAGTCATCAGAGCGATACTTCTCTCTGATACCACTTTTTGTAACACCCCCATCAACAGACACAACACTTAATAAATGAATGCAGCGGAAACAAAACTCAACATTTACTTATCTCATTGGTGTTACACCGCCGTTAACCACCCACGTGGCTAACAACAAGGCTATACTTATACATTGTATCGGCTGATGGACTAGATTCCCGAGCACCTACATAATACAATCCCGTTCCATTCCATTCCAAATCAATATACATTTACATTCCAACTGTACTGAGTATTTATAAACTAATGCCGATAACAGTTTCGGTCTTACTACACCTACATACATGCGCAATTAAATAACTACCCATGTACAATCTACCACCCGATCCTACTCTCAAACGGCTCCCAGCTCCGTTGTACCTGAAAAGGTAAAGGGAGGCCCCCAAGGGGCTCAACACCTTTACTGGTATGGTAATCGTGCAGCCCGCATACTACCCGGGCCATGCACAACTAATTGTCGTCTAAACATGCGGTTGATTATAATTAAATGATGCATGTAGAACCATAAACACATAACACATTCACAAACATACAATACTCATAAGCATAGCAATACTAATTGTATAGCATCACAACATACATAACATAATAGGAACGAATCCCTTGAGGGAAACGAACCAAACACCAGTTAGTCCAACTTGGTAAGCCCTGGAGAGTGACTTCAGTCTCATGTTAAGCTCGTTACACATTAACTTATTTGGGTGTGTCGGTCTTAATATAGAACCGACCACACCGTCACACCATAATTTTATTTATATGTGTCGGATATAGTGACCCAATCACACCTTATACATAATCCCCATAGCCCGAACAGTAGTCAGGTAGGAAAGCCATTTATCTTAGGCTTGTGGGTGATTGTAATCTAAGGAGGAAAACAATCATAACAGAGTGGGAGTCGAAGCGAATATAGACATCAACTTCCAAACAAACCTTACCATAATCCCCTTAGCCCGGACAATAGTCAGGTAGGAAAGCCTTTTATTAGGCTTGTGGGAGATTGAATTCCAAGAAGGAAACAACCATACATGGGAGAGAGTTGAACCATTATGGATATTAACTCCCGTACATACGCGCGCGACCGAGACTCCCGGATTCCTCTCCCCTATTAATATATATAGTTAAGAGTTCCATTATGGAACCTATCACATCCATACACCATTTGGTGTTACAACTTGGTTAAACACACAAGGGAGCTAAACACATTTGCACACAACACAACACACACCTAACACACAGATATCCATAGTTAGAACGTTCCTTAGGTTGAAACGTTAAAAACCAGTACCCGTACCGCTCTCTTACGTATCCTAGTTTGGTTAACTAACGGGTTAGCACGTATTCGAGGTTACCGGTACCGGTACACACACGACACAATAATAACAATGACTATAAACTCATTTCATGATTTAAGTCTTACAAAGTCATAAACATCCAGAAAAACAAACAACACACAAGCCGGTGTAATCCGGTAGGACACAAGTTGCAAGAAAATCATACCTATCACCTTGAGGATGGCTAGCCTTACATGGCGACCTCTTAGTCCCCGGATGCCATCTCGACTAGTTCTCGTTCCTATAATTCATTCAATAGTACGGTTATTTACCGTTCTTACTTTCTGGTTAACTAATTACCACACATTACATTTGGGTACTTCCACACTTAAACTTGCACTTGTTCACCCTCTTAATGGTCATTATAATTCACCAAACATCTCTTAAACATCGTTATAACATCAATACCTAACAATCCCCTTCATTACATGTCATTTTATAACCTTAAACATTTAAATCATCTTACTTAACTTATCCTTTTAAGTCCTTATATACTTATCTTTCTAATCATCAATACCCTCTTAATGGCATACCACTTACCACTTAACATTCTTAAATTTTTATTTTTTTATTTTTATTATTTTTTTTAAGGTCCAAAGGTCGGTAGGTCGCAAGGTAGGTCGAAGTCAGAAAGTTTCCTGATGGTATTCTGGGCCCGACCTACATTGCCAAGGTCGGTCCTAAGGTAGGTCGAAACCAGAAACTTGTTTTAAGTGCTTATTTCACTCTAAACCATGCCATAAGTGTCCTAATATGTTCTAAAATCATTTTGGAACTTTAAGACACTCTTAAAACACCTTTAATCATCCACCAAACTCATTGATTAACTCACTTCATATTCCTTAAACATTTACAACTTGTAATTTTGCCTATGATTTCAACTAACCAAAATGTTTCTTCACAACCATGACAACCACTCCTAAGCATTATTATGCATCATCATCATCTCCTTTACACACACTCCTTAAGGTCTTTTCCACATGTTCACATTCAATCCTTCACAAGGCATTATACTTCTTTTGTTTACCAAATTTTGCACAAGTCTTAACAACACACTCATCATGACTTCGGTGTATTTGAAATCATCCATTTGCTCACTAAACCTCCAAGACAATGCCCAAGACATTTTAACACTTAGAACACCTTAACTCACTTTCTTTCACCATTTAAACCTTAACCATTCCTAGTACAACCTAGGTCACCAAATTTCTTTTAAACACTTAGAACTCCTTGTTTATCAACTAAACTTTGCCATAGCTTCTCTAGTATAACCTTACACACAAACACATTGTTTTTCAACCTTAAACAATACAAGACATTCATCTTCACAAGGAATGTTTTTCACACACAACTACACCTTAAAACTACACCACATCACAATATAGTGCATAAACTTAAATTTCTTGGCACTTAGGCCCTTAAATAACATGGCTCTTAGGCCCTTAAATTGCATTAATCTTAAACACTGAATTTCTACATATTAATTGCCTTTAACCTGCAAATACACACAACATCACATATGCCCTTAATAACCTCCTTGTGGGTATTTACTAACTCTCATTTCCCATCGGCTATATAGGTAGTTTATTAAGCAAATATAGCTCAATTTCCTAAGGTACATAAACTACATTAAGTTAGGTTATATTCCTCTTTTTCTTCAAGATTTCTTTTCTTGTTTCTTGGATTGAAAATCAGCAAGAAACTTGATCACTTGTCAATCTTCTAACCATACACACATATAAGGGTAACGAGCTTTAAGCTTCATACTTAAACTCACATATAAACCCTAAATTTACATAAGTGTTTTAAAACACTAAAATGGAAGTTTACCTTGGAATTTGAAAGGGAGCTTGATTAAGAAGTAAGATTGGACTCCACCTACTCCTTTGAATATTGAATCAAGCTTCTAAAAGAGTAAAACAAAGCATCATCAAAAGATGATTTTCGGCCACACCATAAAATGAGAGGAATGTAATTTTTCTTTGGTTTTCCTTACCTTGAAGCAAAGGAGAATAACAAGGTATAACAAGATGAGTTTTCCCTCCTTCAATGGAGATTCTCCATGGCACCGAATTGAAGTTCTTGAGATTTGAAAGATAGGAATGTAGAGCTTACTCTAACTAAGACAAAGGTAGTCTTAGAATTGAATTTGGAGCATGGAGTTGGAAGTTACAAGGAAATAAGATCAAGGATGGAGAGGTGCTGTAGAAAAACGTTTTTGCTTGGGAGGATGAAGGTAGGTGACGGTGGGAACAAGGAAAGATGAAGGAAATGAGGAGAGAGGTAGTCTTTTGAAGATATTTTGACTTATAAAGGTATTATCCTCTTTTACTTACTTTTCCTTCCTTTCTTTAATTAACTAATAAATGGTGGTGACTCACCATGTTGAAAAACCGGCCCCCTTTAGTTAATAGGGTATTAGGAGCTAGTTTGACCATTCAATTAAGTAAAGTTGACTTAATGCTAAAAAGGCACTATTTGAGCACTATTCACAATTGGTGCACTATTTGTGAAATTTTTGATTTCACATTGATTTAAGCTTCCTAATGTGATACTTAGTAGTACACATAATGATTAAGGAGTAATGATGGGCATTTAGCCACTCAAAACCCATTTCCAAGACAATTTTTCAAAATGTGATTTAAGACTCCTTAAAGCACATTTTGTGTTTTAACTTGTTTTCAAGCTTCGTTTTCTCTAGGAATTGATTTACATGTTCTTTAGCATGTTAATAAGGTCTAGGAATGACCTTTGGGTCTTATACAAGGTTACACCAAGTCTAGAGCAAGTATTTGCTTAAATTGACTTCATGGTGATTTCTAGTGTTTTCTTTATTTAAATTGTCTACTAAGGTTTCTTAAGGACTTAATTAGCCTATAAAATCATAATTGCATGTTAATAAAGTATTGGTAGGCTCTTGGTTCCTAACCAAGTCCATTCCAAGCTTAGACCATGTTTTTGGCTCATATTATCTTAATGGTACTCTATTGTGTTTACTATGGTTTAAATTGTTCACTAATGTTTCTAAGGAACTTTTTAGCATTAATACACCATATTTAATATTTACACAACATATCAAGGTTTGGGTATTTCAGGCTGCTTCACCTCTCGGAGGACCAGCTCTCCCGGAACAACACTTCTTTCTTTCCTCTTTTGTTAAAGTTTCTTTCGACTTTTGCCTTATCTTTTTCCATCCTGATTTGTGCCATGACCCTGACTTCTTCAAGTTAGTCAAGGCGATCTTTTTATCCCTTCATTGTTATTCTCTTCATAATAGATTCCCATCTAATCGATGGGACTACAACCTCGGCCGGAACAATCGCTTCAAGGCCGTAAGTCAGCCTGTAGGGAGTTTCTCCAGTAGGCCCCTTTTCAGTCATTCTGTAGGACCAGAGAACCTGGGGCAGCAACTCTACCCATCTTCCCTTTTTATCGTCTAACTTCTTTTTTACTACTGCCTTGACGATCTGTCCATTCACGTTCTATACCTGACCATTTGCCTGTGGGTGAGCAACCGATGCGAACCTTAGATCGATTTTCCATTCCTCACAGAATTTCCGGAAACTATTGCAGTTGAATTGGGCTCCATTTTCTATTATTATTACCTTTGGGATGCCGAATCTGCAAACCACATACTTCCAAATGAAGTCTTGCGATTTTCTTGCTGTAATAGATACTGTTGGCATCGCTTCAACCCCACTTGCTGAAGTAATCAACGGCCACATAAATGAATCTGTACCTTCCCGGCGACGCCTCCGGAAAGGCCCAACAATATCCAACCCCCACATGGCAAAAGAATTGGGACCGTATGGCTTTCTATGTGGCTGGAGGGTTATGTATTTTGTGTCCATGCTCTTGACACTTGACACATTTTTGTATGTATTCCTTAGAATGCTCCCTCATTTTTGGACAATAGTACCCTAGTCTTAGGATTTTGTTGGTTATTGCCCTTTCCCTGATGGTTTCCACAAGTTCCTTCATGTAATTCTTCCATGAGCATTGCCCCTTCTTCTATAGTGACACATTTAAGTGCTGGTCACGCAATAACCTTTTGTAAAGCTGCCCTTCATCTGAGAAAAAGACGCGGCCCTTCGTTTTGTTTTTGTCGCTTCTTTTTCATTTTGAGGTAACCTTCCGGTTCGTATATACTCAATAATCGGTATCATCCAAGATACGGTCACCGCGTCCGGTTCAATAGTGCACACCCGGATTTCTTCCAGACTTGAGTTAGTCTTCATCTCCATCCATACTTTATTAGGCATTCTTTCAGCTATAATGGCCAATTTGGCCAGTGCATCCGCTTCAATGTTTTCCACTCATGGAAGATGTCTTAACTCACACCTCTGAAAGTTTTCCTTAATTTCTTGAACTTTGGTCAAGTATTTCTAGAGTTTTTCCTCTTTGACCTCATAGATATTATCATTCTGCCGTGCTACCAACATTGAGTTTGAGTATATCTCCAACTCTGCATAAGTGTGCAAAGTGATGAGCTTTTTCTTTCCTTTTTTTGGGAGATATGTAAAAAGCTTATAATAATTTTCATAGTGGTTAGTATTATTATTATAAAAACAAACCTGTTGCCCCTAAGGCAGTGGCGACCTCCAAACCCTAAATGAGAGCCTCATATTCTGCCCTCATTATTTGTTACCTCAAACTCTAACCGAAACGCAAAATTGAGAGTTCGTCCATCCGGCATTTGGACCACTATTCCGGCCCCAGCCCCGGTTTTACATCGGGCCCCATCAACAAGGATAACGTGCGGGGTTGTGGGCTTTCTTTGTTCTTGGGCAAAGGTTGTTTCAGTTATGAAGTCTGCCAAGGCCTGTCCCTTTATAGCTATTCGAGGAAGGAAGTGGATCTAATACTGCGTGAGTTCGACAGTCCAACTCACCATTCGCCCAGATGCATTTGGATTACTTGCTATTTGTTTTAGCGCCCAATTCGTTTTGACAAAGATTCGGTGTGACTGAAAATAAGGCCGAAGTTTTCGGGACGCAATAACCAGTGCGAACAGGATCTTTTCAATGTTGGTATAACCGGCTTTCTGCTGGGGTAAGAATTTTGCCGGTGTAGTATACTGGTATTTCTTTTTTCTTTTCTTCCATTATCAGCATGGCCGCCACCCGCCCAATCTGTGGCAGATAGATAGAGATATAGATCCTGACCAGGGGCAGGGACGCCCAATTTTGGTAATTCCTTGAGCATTCCCTTGAACTTCTCAAAGGCCTCCATACACTCTTGGTTCCACTGAAATTTCCTGTTTTTCCTTAGAACGTTGAAGAACAGAATTGATTATTCTTGGAGTTTTGAGCAGAATCTTCCCAAGGTTGTGAGTCTTCCATTCAAAGCTTGCACATCCTTAATGTTTTTCGGTGGTAAAAGATCGAGGATGGCTTGGGTTCCGGATCTACTTCGACTCTTCTTTGTCCGACAATGAACCCCAAGAACTTTCCTTTTGTTACCCCGAACACACACTTTTCCGGATTCAGCTTGATTTGGTATTTGTCTAGGGTGTCAAAAGTTTCTTCCAGGTCTTTCATGTGTTGCCCCCGTGAATTGCTTCTATCAAGAATATCATCAACGTAGGCTTCCACATTGCGGGCTAGCTACTGTTTAAAAACTTTATCTATCATTCTTTGGAAGGTTGCTCCCACATTTTTTTAGGCCGAAAGGCATTACCTTGTAACAAAAGGTTCTGGCCGAAGTAATGAAAGATGTTTTTTCCGAATCTTCTTCATTCATCTTTATCTGATTGTATCCTGAAAATGCGTCCAAAAAACTTAAGACAAAACTTTGAGTAGTTGAAACGACCAATCTGTCTATTGACGGTAGAGGATAAAGTCTTTGGGACATGTTTTGTTTATATCTGTGAAATCTACACACATCCTCCATTTGTCGTTTGACTTTTTGACCATTACAACGTTGACCAACCACCTGGGGTAAGATACTTCTCTGATGAACCCGACTTTGAGCAGTTTCTGAACTTCAGTGTGTGCCGCAAGGTCCTTTTCCTCTCCTATTATTCTTCTTCTTTGCCGGATAGCCGGGTGCTTTGGATCTACCCGTAGATCATGCCGGATAACACTTGGGTCTATCCCAGGCATCTCGTATGTACTCCAGGCGAAGGCTGTCCTTCTTTTTTCCACGAATATCATTAAGCGAGTCTGTTCTCCGTTATCAAATGCATTCCCTATTTTAAAAAATTTAGAAGGGTCAGATTTTAAGTGTACCTCTCTCGAGGAGTCCTTATATGCCTTATGATCGTTTGTGTCTTGATCCGGTTCCGGCGGAAGGGGCAACTTTCCTCTAAACTCCTTATCCGATCCTACCGTTTTGATAACTTCCCCTTCTGGCAGACTTTCCATGATGCGGACTTCGCAGACATGAGCCATTTTTTGGCTTCCCCTTATAGTCACCAGCTTACCAGCTTTGGTTAAATACTTGATTTTCAGATGGTGAGTGCTGCATATGGCCGTGAAAGCATTAATCCCTGGTTGACCAAGGTACATGTTGTATCCGGAAAGGTCTGGTACGATGAAAGTTGTAAGTCTTTCGGTCCTTCGCTCGTCTCCCTGCCCCAATGTTATAATGAAGTCTATACTCCCTAAAGATTTAGTAGAAATGCCCCACAAAGCCTCCCAGGACAACTGAGTATGGCTTGATTTTTTCTTCCGGTATCTCCAATTTTTTTATTGCTTCAGCTGACACTAGTAGAAAAACAGTCTATTTCGGCGGTTCCAATAGCCTATTTGGGCGGTTGTGAACCGCCGAAATGGAGTGCGCCGAGATAGGTGTTCAATCCTACCTCGGCGGTTGTACAACCGCCGAAATAGATTACCTATTTCGGCGATTGTTAGCTAAAACCGCCGAGATAGGCGCATTTAAAAAAAAAAAACAGACCTATTTCGGCGGTTCCTAGCTAACAACCGCCGAAATAGGTCCTTTTTAAAAAAATGATTTCTGTGTCGTCTTCAACCTCTCGATAGCAGTTTCAGTGATTTTCTAGAGGCCCAGCCACGAAAATATGCGCGAAGATGTATGCATTTCCAGTGATTTTAAAGAGGCACAAACACGAGAATGAAGGCGTAGAGATGTACGCAGTTCCAGTGATTTTTACACAGAGACGCAGACACGAGAATAAGATAAGTTCGAGTATATTACCGGTTCACCAGAGAGAATAAGATAAGTTCGAGTATATTACCATAAGAGAAGATAATGAACACATGCGCAGGGCATGTATGTTTGCCTGCAAAATTACCATGAAAAAAGAGGATGAAGAGAGGTGCGCTGAGCATGTTTGTTTGCCAGTTAGGGTAGCGAATTTACCGTGAGATAAGGGGGATGAAGAGAGAGCCACCGCGGTTTGGGTTGCGAAATCACCGTGAAAGAAAGTGAAGAAGAGAGGCGCAGACCATGTTCGCCAGTTAGGGATGCAAAATTACGGTAGTAACAGAGAAGAGAAGATGAAGAGATAAGGCCGGCGAGCAAATATGTAATGAAATAAGTCTATTTCGGTGATTGTTAGTAACAACCGCTAAAATAGACTGAAATTTAAGCGGCATTTTAAATTTTCAGAAAAAAAAACCGGGAAACGCCCCTATTTCGGCTGTTGTAAAACAACCGCCGAAATAGGCTCTGAGAAACACCTATTTCGGCAGTTCCAAGCTAGGAACCGCCGATATAGGTGTCGTTTTTCAGACTACAGAAATCTCAGAGCCCATTTCGGCGGTTTTATCTACAACCGCCGAAATAGGGGCGCCGAAATAGGCATTTTTTGTACTAGTGTGATGTGACGTTCGCCCCAGCTCCACTATCTATTAAGATTCCCTACATCATTCTGTCATTCACTTGTGCCCGAATGACATGCAGATCATTGTGAGGGTATAATACCCCATCTTCATCTTCATCCGTAAAGAAATTGGGGGAAAATTCTCTCGCTTGGCGGCCTTTCTTTCCGGGAGCTCTTGATGCGCTGCATGAATATGCCTCTTTCTTTCATTTGGAGTTAATGGTCCAACTTCTGAAAATAGACCTGTGAATTTTCTTAGAAGGAAATGTTATTAGGCCTTTTATTCTTTCCGGCAGTAGGAAATCAATGGGAGATTCTTTTACAGTATATCTTTTTTCGTAAAAGTAGAGACGCCAATTACACAATCCCTACTTTATTTTTGGCATGACAAAGCCTATCTTATTATACCTATTAGCAAAAGACAAGCTCTTTCACCCGTTTCACACACCTGTGATCATACTGAACGACTTGCTATGATCCAGCTCAGGGTGGATTTCTTCTTCTTGTCGGTTGCGAGAGGAAAACTGATTTTTGTGTTGAGAAAGGTTTTGTTTGTTGTACTGCCTCTGCTGTCCAGCTGGCTGCTTTCCCTTGTTTTCTCTTGTCTTCTTCAATAATCCTTAGTTTCCTGGCCAAGGTAGCGCAATTCACGGTTCTGTGGCTCTTGTGGCCGTGGTACTCACAGAAGGCCACCAAAACTTCTCCTTGATGAGGTTTCTTTGGTGGAGGCAAGTACCCTTCTTTAACCGCCGCCGCATACCTCCCTGGATCGATATGGACAAAAACCCTGACATTTTGATACTGGGGCCCCTAAGATGAAGATGGGATGGTAGGGGCCTTGTATTTTTTTGATAATTGGCTGGAGAACCAGCTAATAAGGCAATATTGTGGTTCATACGAACCTTTCTCGCCAAAAGTGGTAGGGGCCTTGTAATACGGCTTGTACCTTGAACTTCCTCCGGATGAACCTCCAGACAAGTGCCGGATGAGCCGCCTCCATTTTGACCTCCTTTTTTATCACCAACAGACTTGAAGCCGATTGCCAAGTCTCTAGCCTTGTTCTCCACTACTTCTGACTTCAGAAAGTCATGGATCATCTCGGCTAGTTACCCATGAGTTTTTGGTGCCTTTGTTGCGATTTTTCCGGCAAGCCTAGGTTGCGCCAACCCGTTTCCAAAAGCCTTGATCAGGATTCGCTCGTCCACATCTTCAATTTCCGCCACCTGCTTGTGGAAGCGCTCACTAAATTCTTTTACCATCTCTCCTTTTCGCTGTTTGAGATCCATCAGCTAAATTGTCTCTTTTTTGATTTTTTTGCTTGCGGCAAAGTATTGCTGAAACTCTTCAGGCAGTTGTTTGAAGCTTGAAATCGACTGCAGAGGTCTAGTTAAGATCCAACTGAGCGCTCTTTGGACAAGCTTCCTGGAAACAAGTTACAGAGAGCGAGAGAGCTTATTCCTTGAGTGTTCATTGCGAACATGAATCTCTTGACATGGAGAGCTGGATCCCCCGTCCCATCGTGTTTTTGACTGCGGGCGCAACAAAGTGAGGAGGAAGCTTTGCTCTCCTAATTTTTTCCGAAAAGGGATAAAGAGTCATGTCGATTGAGTCATCCTCCTCGGCTTCTTCGCTGATGATCAAGGTTTCCCCTGGCTGCTCCTTCTTTCGCCCATTGCTCGTCTCCGAATTACGGTTCTTGAGTGATTCAAAGGCTTCAGTCATATCCTCCCATTTCTTTTGGTATTCCTCATCTCGTTGCATCAGCTCCTGTTGTAAGACCTCGTTCCCTTCGACTATTCTTTTGTCAATGGTTCTGACCAGAACTTTCAGCATTTTTCTAAATCTTGCTTAGAGATGGCATCTGCGACTCTCGTATTGATTTTCCGGCCGCTCCCGGTCGTCGGCCTCGTTACTAGATCATGTCGTTTTTCTTGTTGTTGGAGCCATTCCGCACTCGTATCCCCTTCGCCTGAACCTGCAAAAGACATAATCCTAAAATTTCAGAGTTTTGATGTTTCTCATTCATGATCGAAACTACTACTACGGTGGACTCGTGGTTTCTTAAAAGATCTTGAGTTGTTCGTTTCCCACAGACGGCACCAAATGAAGAGGTATGAATGTTTCTTTCCTTTGATTCCTCTAACTATCCTAGTGGTTTTACCTTGTCACAAATACTGAGTAAACTCGAGAAAGAGAAGACTTTGCAGAAAGAGCACTCGAATTGTATTGATATCAGAGCGTTGTGCGCTCCATGGGGTGTACCCCTATTTATAGAGTTTTTGATACTAGATCAGAGATTGCCAGCCTGTCATCCTTTTTCTGTTGCCAGGCTGTGTATCGTACGTAAATGAAATGTTTAGCTACTTATCGACCGGAACAGACGTTCCTCTAATATTCCCTTATTTTAGTCTACTTCATCCAGTCACAGGCGACCAGATGCTTTATTTAATCTTTCCTTTACATTTCTTCCCTCTTCATGTACAACTCCAATTAAGTATTATAGGCTCATCATAAGTCCTATAGCTAGATATCAAGAGGTCTAGTTGAGGCTCGTCATAAGTCCTCATTCTTTCAATTGCATTATAGGATCGTCATAAGTCCTATAGCTAGACGTCAAGAGGTTTAGTTGAGGCTCGTCATAAGTCCTCGTGCACCCAAACCAATCTAATTGTTAGTATTATAGGCTCGTCATAAGTCCTATAGCTAGATATCAAGAGGTCTAGTTGATGCTCTGATAAGTGTCTAAATGAGCATGTTATTTAGGTGTATTTCATGTATAATATTAGCACTTTTCTTGCTCATTTCTCCACTTCGGTTAGTTTTCCTCTAGTTTATGTTTTATTGTTTATCTTACAAAATTATTGGTTTAACATGAGGAAAACCAAGCCGGGAGTGAAGTAGACAAAGAGACGAACGCGTAGACGCAAACGGCTCAGAAAACGGAGTCCAAACGAAGAATCTAGAGCCGGTCAAAGTTTTGAAGGAAAATAGGCCACGGTCAATGGTTGCAACCGCCCAAGAGTGGCGGTCCTCTCTGGTGCAACCACCAGGCGGACACCACCCACTACCGCCACATATCAGGCGGACACCACCATGCTCACCGTGAGGCGGACACCACCACCTCTACCGCCACTTATCAGGCGGTCTTCCACAGGCGGACAAGATTAAAATCGCGCCCGAACATAGTTTTCTTCCTCGCGCGACTCTGCAACTCGCCTTATCTATCTACCCCGCCGTCGCCTACCTTATTTCGCTCACGCGTATCCAGCTCCTGTCCCCTGCATTAAATGAAGCAATCAATGCTTCAATCAGTGAAGAAATCAACAGAGGCAATCAACTGCAAGTCTTCTACGTAGTCTTCATTTCTTCTATAAATACCCATTCCCTACAGCCTTGTACGAGTGCACGGAGAAAACCTGAAAATCACTCACACTCACCTCATCTCATTCTCTTCCAGTAAATCGCTCCCGTATACCATTTCATTCCATTAATTCTCTAATTCACCCACTTCACTTATAATAGCCTACGTACATGTTTCACTCCTCGACCTCTCCATTTCTCCATTCACTAATCACGACTCCGTGCTGTTATTACGTCCACCTCTGTCAGATTTATTACCAGTTAATATGTCTGGCTAAGGAGGATTTGCTCCGGGCAAGGTTTTTAATTATGGTTTGTTTAATTATGTAATCAATATTTCTACCGGTTTTAATAAATACAGTTTGTTACGCTTAAAGGATTTCTCTCACCATTTTAATAAATTACATGAATTTATTAAAATGCTTTCCTAAGTCTATTTTGATCAGACCAGGTGATAAATAGACAGGTTATTTAAGCCGTAAATCTGGAGAAAACTTATTATGATTTAATAAGTTAGTATTTACAGATGCATTATAATTCCTTGAATTTAACGTCCGTTTACATAGTTTTGCTCGAACCTGATTAGACCGAGCATTTTCTGGTAAACGAGTTCTTAAGGGTCTATGACTTAGTCCTTAGGATAATAACAGGAATTTTGCCAAACTAATATATTAAACCGGTAGAGATAGCATAATTAATCAGATTATATAAAACCTGAACCCGGAGTTCCATTTAATTCATCTGCACTCAGTAATTTTAATCCGCTCTTTTATTCTCTAAAAACAAGTCAATTAACTTCCCCCCTTTTGTGACAAGCTTAGGAACTACTTTAGCTCGCTATAAGTCCCACGGTTTGACCCCGGCCGCTTCTGTCTTCTACACTACTACGACCGGTTTTAATTTGCAGCCCGACGGATATTTGAGTATTAATTTCTTTCTTTAAATACAACACCTCTTCTAAATCACTCACGATAAATCCATTCTGCAAAATGGCGCCGTTGCCGGGGACTTGATTTAATCTAGTCCCTAAGCCCCGGTTAATTCACCTGTTTTAATTGCAATAATCTGTTAATTTAAAAAAACTGTTAATCCAATTTTGGACATATAACCTCGGACATCTGACTTGGACAGTGGACATCTAACTTCTGATCTGACTTGGACATCTGACTACTAATTTGTTAATATTATTGTTATTTATTTCTGTCATTTCGTTCCATTGTCATTTCGTTCCATTGTCTCTAACTACTAACTTAAAATTTCCAGTCATTTCGTTCCATTGTTATTTCGTTCCATTGTCATTTCTTTCCATTGTATACTAACTACTAACTTTAAATTTCTGTCTACTAATTCCTAACCTATTTTTATTATTCTAACGTATAACCAGTTCTTTTCTCTGTTTTGAGTGGTGTATGCCTTTCACCAGGTCACAGAGCCTCCCAGAGAATATTAATCACACAGTTGGTTACATCCCAGAAATCGAGAGAACCTTTCTGCGCAATCTCAGGCAGAGACGAACTCAACAGAATATTACCAACACAGTGATAGATTCTGACCCGGGAGCTAACATGGCAGCTACACCAGCAACGGTTCGGAATATCAACAGGCCGTCTAACCAAGGACAACAGCCTGCTATCGTCCTTCCTCAACTTAGCCCATCCGAATACGATGAGTGGCAGAAGCTGAAGCCATATCATCAGATTCGATGTGTGAAGGAGTTGGGCATGTTTGATGGCACCAGTCCAGACGAAGCCCTGTTGCATGTTACAAAATTCTTACAACATGCCAATAGCCTTACTGCAACCGACGCAGTACTTCAATATGCAAGATTGTCTTTATTCCCGCAAGCCTGACGGAAACGCAAGCAAGTGGTATCATAGCTTAACACCAAGTACCATTGGTACCTGGGACGACATGGCCACCAAATTCTATGACAAATTCCTACCTCCGAGCCGAACTTTGGAGATGATTGCTGAAATTTATAATTTCAAGCAACCAGGGTCGGAGAATATTTGTGAAACTTGGGACCGTTTCAAAGGTCTACTACTCACTTGTCCTTACCACGGTCTGACGAAGGAACAAGTATCACAATTGTTTTACAAGGGCTTGATCGGTCCGTGCAGAACAATGGTGTTATCTTCGTTAGGGGCTGACGTTCTGAAAAAGCCGGAGCACACAATTTCTGAACAGCATGGAGTCTCTCTGTGAGGAAATTAGAGACTGGGCCTCCGGGGGATCAAGGAGCGGTACTCCAGGATTATATCATGTTGGGGAAAGTGATAACAAGTTCGATCAATTAATGAAAAGCCACGAGCAACTCATGGAAAGCAATGCTCAGCAAGCAACAAAAGTGAGCACTCTACAGAAATTGGTCGAACAGATGGCTATGAATTCCTACCCTCAGCAAGTTAAGTCAATGATTTCCCGACCACCTACTACCCTACCCCTCCAGGCTATGCTCCTCAATCTCAAACGTTACCAACAATTTCTTGTACGCAATGTTGCGGGCCTCATGATTACGATCAATGCCCCCAACTACAAGAATGAAAGCAGCGGAGGAAGCAAACTACATCACCAACAACTCAGGATACAGACAACCATGGCAACGTAACATGCAATCCAACCTTAGCTACTCAAACACCGGAAATATCCAAAACCCACATACCCTACAAACATCCCAAAACTACAGACCTCAGTCCAATTCCCAAGGAGGCCCAAGGCAATATCAACAACAGCCTTATGGCAATGAAGCTTCATCGAGCCGACCAGCTCCACCTCCTTCGAATCCTGAGTCTGATATGTCTCAGATGCAGAAATGTTTAAGGCGATGATGGGTAAATCACGAGATACACAAGAAGAGGTCGCAGCTCTGCGCAAAGACCAAAAAGCCTTGCAATCTCAATCCAGCAGCTACTCACTCAACAAGACCACCCGGTCAATTCCCTTCACAGACTAATCCCAATCCGAAGGAACAAGCAAATTCAGTCCTTATACGATGGCACATTACAATCAACAACTTGTGTGCAGTCTCTTTAAGGAGTGGAAGGGAACTTGCCACCAGCAAAGGAAAAGAAAAAGAAAATCTTGAAGATTCCTACATCATGTTGATGAAACCACCAAACCAACTTCACCTCCCTCAGAAATCCCAATTCCTACTCCTGTTTTACTCCACCTCCATCTCGAATTACCATCGACATCCCAACCTCCACTCATAAAAACAATGACTCCCCATTTCCAAACAGAATGAAAAAGAAACATCTCGACGAACAGTTCTCTAAGTTCTTGAGTATTTTCAAGAAACTGACCCTCGACATACTCTGATCGATGCTTTGCAAGAGATGCCTAACTACGCAAAATTCCTTAAGGATCTCTTGACAAAGAAGAAAAGAAACCTGGAAAGAGAACCGTGCACCTGACAGAGGAATGTTCTGCAGCCCTTCTTCGAGCACTCCCTCCTAAACAAACAGATCCGGGAAATCCCGTGATCCCGTGCTTTATAGGTGGGGTGGATTGTGGAAGTGGTCTATGCGACCTAGAGCCAGCATTAATATCATGCCATACAACCCACCTTCTTGAAGGTTAAGGAGGAGAAATGCAACCGGTTCCTTTTAAACTCCAACTAGCAGACAGATCAGAGATCAAGCCCATGGGCATAGTCCGAGATTTGGTAGTTGGAGTGTCTCGCTTCATCTTTCCAGCTGATTTCGTCATTCTAGAAATGGATGACGATGTCGAGGTTCCCCTGATTCTAGGTCGACCGTTTCTAAGTACCGCCAAAGCTATCATTGACGTCCACGACGGGAAAATCACTCTTCGATACGAAGATGAGACGATTGAATTCAACATGCAGAAAATGATGAAGAAAAGCTCAAACTTTTTATCCTCATGCTAAGACGGTGGGATTCACAGATGACGAGGAGGAGGAAGGCGATTTTGCTACAGAGGAGGACACGTATTTTCCATCTTCCATCCAGGAAGCTGAAACTGAACCCCTAGAGCAAGTATTACTTACTTCTCTAGAAGAAAGATGGAGGATCCAGAATTAACACAGAACAAACACCATTTTCGCGTACGTAGAAAAGGAAGGGCTGGTTTGAGCCTCGATTTTAAACCCTATCCTATGTTGAATAAAGTTGATTAGGATCTAAACGGTTTTAGGTCCACTTATAACCTAAGATTATAACTATGTCACATAACAATAATTATTAAAACCTAAGCTAGCTCACTGGAACCTATTTGAGTCGCCACCTAATTTTGACCTAGATTAAATTAGGAAGGAGAGTTCGGGTTCGGGGGCTTGATATTCGACTTATTTAGGGTTCAATTACTTTCATTACCCCTCCTAGGTCGTTTTTCCTCTACTTAGTTTATTTACGGCTTATTACGAGTTGTTTTAACCTAAGTGCGCGAGCTTCTGTTTTTTTTTTTGTTTTTTACATTTTTTGACAGAGAATTAAAGTGAAATTGAAAGCTACCTAAACTAGGGTTTCGGAGGCAGAATTAGGTCAAATTTTGTTTCCATCCGTAGCCATGGACCAAACGTCCGAGACCACGACCCCAGTTAACCTAATATACAGAAAAGTCGAAATAAAGGAAAACAAAAATTTGCAAGGTCCGGGGCCACGGACAGGATGTCCGTGGGCCCGGACATTATTAGAAAACCTAAATTTTGAATTTTTTAAAATCCCGCCGCCGTCCGTGGGTGTCCGTGGTCTCGGACAACGCGTCCGAGGTCCCGGACCATAGGTCCGAGGTCACGGACCACCCACGGACAGGGGTTTTTCAGAAGGTTCCCGAGGTGTTTTGAGCTCAAATTTTATGGGTGTGTAGCCTGAAAGATGTACAAGACGTTAGTGATTGAAAGTTTTTAATTTGAATTCGAATTAAGCACGAAACTTAGCAACAAGTTATCTGACAGAGGCTTAAATAAACAGCAATACAGAAGCCTACGAAGGTTAGTTTGAGCCCAAATTTTGAGGCAAGACAGATAATACCGTGGTGAATCAGGGAAGTGGAGTTTCTAACCTACCGTTTTACCTTCGGATTCACAACGTTTCTTTACACCGGGACTCGTCGAGTGCTCCGTTGATGGCAGACCCGAGAGGATTTCGACCCAAGCTTCTGGTTGTTGGTTGTTCTTGCTGTTCTTCACGTTTTAGAGGTGTTTTGTGAGGTTTTGATGATTATTGGTGCTTTGGGGATTGGAAAACGTGTTTGATGGTGATTTCGGGGGATTTTCAGTATGATTTGGGTGGCCGGGTGTTGGAAAACGTGAGAGAGAGTGATGGGGGCTGTTTTTTCTGATTCTCTAGGGTTCTTGAGCATATGAGATTCTGATTTTATCCAAAACCCTATCCCCTTATATAGACGTTCTTAAAGATAAAGAAAATCTAGTAAAGTAAGATTCTTCGATATTTTAGTTAAGTGACTTCCCAAAGGAATTTTGCTATGAAATTTTACCACTTGTCAAGAATGGATATTATGAATTTTCTGAGGTGGAAACGAATTTTTTAAATGCTGGAGCATTTTTAATTGAATTTCTCGTCAGATTCAGTCAGAAATTGCTAGAAAATTATTGGAAATTCGAAAAATCAAAATTCCCAACGCCATTATGCTTAAAATGTCATCCTCTATCATGGTTTAAAATATCAAAGCATTCCGAGCTGATTTGGGCACCCTTTGGAGGAGAGAGAAAGCCTATAGGAGAACTCAGAAGCCTTAAAAATTACGAAAACGCCCCTGACAATGACGAAACTGCTCTCTCAGGCCCTGGAACACGCCGATCGGGCCGGAGTCTCTTACTGTTTGATGGAGATGGCTCTCACAACCTCGTAGACCTTAGCCAGGGGGTCAAAATTTTGGGTATACAGATTGCCCCCGTCAACTGGACTTTGTAACGAATGTGAAAAGTCTGGTTGATGCTTGAGTGGTGCCCCAAAATTTTGGACTCCACAGAATCCTCCACGTTGTGTGAAACCGGGTTAACGATGCCCAGCAATTCGGAGGCGCTGACTACCTAAGCTACAAAGCATTGTCGAGCTTTTCTAAGGCGCTGACTACCTAAAGGTAATAATGAGGTAATGTTAGACTATTCTAAGGTGCCGACTACCTATAAGGATGATACGATGTCAAGCTATTCTAAGGCGTGACTACCTAAAATGATGATATGCTGTCGAGCTATTCTAAGGCGCTGACTACCTAAAGTGATGAAAATGATGTCAAGCTATTCTAAGGTTGACTACCTAAAGTGATGAAAATGATGTCAAGCTATTCTAAGGCGTTGACTGCCTAGGATGATGATATGCTGTCGAGCTATTCTAAGCGCTGACTACCTAAAGTGGTGAAAATGATGTCAAGCTATTCTAAGGCGTTGACTGCCTAGGATGATGATATGCTGTCGAGCTATTCTAAGGCGCTGACTACCTAAAGTGGTGAAAATGATGTCAAGCTATTCTAAGGCGTTGACTGCCTAGGATGATGATATGCTGTCGAGCTATTCTAAGGCGCTGACTACCTAAAGTGGTGAAAATGATGTCAAGATATTCTAAGGTGTTGACTGCCTAGGATGATGATATGCTGTCGAGCTATTCTAAGGCGCTGACTACCTAAAGTGGTGAAATGATGTCAAGCTATTCTAAGGCGTTGACTGCCTAGGATGTGAAAACTGGATGCAAATGCAAGAATGCTGAAATGCTAATGATGCAAATGATGCTGATGCTGATGATAATGCCGATGATGTTGATGATGCTGATGATGCTGATGATGCTCGGATGCTTCTGGGGGACCGAAACCCGTGCCGATGCTCCTGGCTGGACCCAATGTGGACTTATTGCCATCGCCCCCCAAGCCGGTGTGCAGGGATAACTCCTGGTAAAAACCCTGGGGACTTATTGCCTTTGCCCACCATTCGTTGATCCCAAAAATAAGTTGACATCGCAAAAGGAGATTTATTGCCATCACCTCGCCAACTTTTCTGTCGCCAGGTCTTGTGACGCGCCTGGGTAATGCAGCTAGGTCTTATGACGAGCCCATATGAATGAGATGAATGCAATGTATTTGATGAGAGTGGGTAATCTAAAAGGTAATGCTAGGTCTTACTACGAGCCTAGGGAATGCAACTAGTCTTATGACGAGCCTAAAGGGAGGTTCTAGGTCTTATGACGAGCCTAAAGGTTGGATCTAGGTCTTATGACGAGCCTAAAGGTTGGATCTAGGTCTTATGACGAGCCTAAAGGGTAGTTCTAGGTCTTATGACGAGCCTAAGGGAATGCAACTAGGTCTTATGACGAGCCTAAAGGGAGGTTCTAGGTCTTATGACGAGCCTAAAGGTTGGATCTAGGTCTTATGACGAGCCTAAAGGATGGTTCTAGGGTCTTATGACGAGCCTAAAGGGTAGTTCTAGGTCTTATGACGAGCCTAAGGGAATGCAACTAGGTCTTATGACGAGCCTAAAGGGAGGTTCTAGGTCTTATGACGAGCCTAAAGGTTGGATCTAGGTCTTATGACGAGCCTAAAGGATGGTTCTAGGTCTTATGACGAGCCTAAGGGAATGCAACTAGGTCTTATGACGAGCCTAAAGGATGGTTCTAGGTCTTATGACGAGCCTAAGGGTCGGAACTAGGTCTTATGACGGGCCTAAAGGTGGAATCTAGGTCTTATGACGAGCCTAAAGGTGGAGTCTAGGTCTTATGACGGGCCTAAGGGTTGGAGCTAGGTCTTATGACGAGCCTAAAGGTGGAATCTAGGTCTTAGACGGGCCTAAGGGTTGGAGCAGGTCTTATGACGAGCCTAAAGGTGGAATCTAGGTCTTATGACGGGCCTATAGGGTAGCTCTAAGTGAAAGTGAGTAAAATGTACGATGGGTCTAAATGGATGTAGGAGGATTAGGGCTTATGTCAAACCTGGAGACGGTGAGGCTCAAGACGGGCTTGCGGGTGCTTGAATGCGAAGGTAGGGCTTAAGACGGGCCTGGGGGGATTTGTTGTGGAGGAAGGGCTTAGGACGGGCCTAAGGATGTTTGAATGTGGAGGAAGGTCTTAGGTCGGGCCTGAGGATGTTTGAATGTGAGGTAAGGCCTAGGACGGGCCTGCGGATGTTTGAGTGGAGGTAGGGCTTAGGACGGGCCTGCGGATGTTTGAGTGGAGGTAGGGCTTAGGACGGGCCTGTGTGATATGAAGAGGGTTTGACCCTTTGGGTTTTGGATTTTTGGGACTCAATCGGTGTCTTTGTTGCAATTGTTGGGACCAACAATTGCCCCCAGTATTTTTCCTTAAGGCAATCTGAGTTCTTTAGGACTTTTGGCAATCGATCGGAACGATCGATTGCCCCCAGTATTTTCTTTGATTAATTGCGCAAAACAAGTCTCATTCTCACAAGGTCAAGGTTCATCTTGATATGGTGCTTTCTATCCTACACTCAAAGCGTTTAATGCTCGCACTCATGCTCTCCTTTTGGACAAGACATCTCGACCATTGAATTTGACATTGTTAGATTTACGCGTTCACCTGTTACTTTCACGTGATTAGATACACAACTACTAGGTCGGAAGTCTTTTAAGCTTATAACGTGGCTATGGGGTGTGATGAAGGACAATGGAGGAATGTTTTAGGATATGAGGAGCTATAAGGGTGACCAAAGCTGCAACTTGCACTGTCTTCCGGACTTGTCTTCTTTGCCTTGAAGTCGTTTGGCTACTTCGTGATGATTTCGCTTGTGAACTTGGAACTTGGAACTTTTGGATTGTTCCTTGCACCTCTCTCTTTTTTTTTCCGATTTTGGATTTCTTCGAGGCTTTTCAGGTTTGCCTTTCTTTGAATCTCCTTTCCTTCGGGGTTCTTGTGTTTCCCCCGGCTTTGAACTCTGAGAGCTGTTTTTGATGTTAGCTCATTTGGATCCTGTGTCACTTTGGGACCATTTGCGGATCGTTTCGTCACACTGGTAGCAGTTTTGCTTCTTTGGACTTGTGAAGTTGTTGTTCGGAAATCGGGCTCCTTGCTTCCTTTGGTCACCGGGTCGGTAATTCATCATTGGCTGACTTGTTTGTGGAGCTTGTAGTGTTGTAAAAGAGGTCATATATGAAAAGCTCAGCGGGGGTGCCTAGGGTGTAATGTCAGGGTTCACAAGCTTTTGGCTGTGTGGTGCTGTACCTAGGTGCTTCGTCATCCTTAATAGTTGTGTATCCTTTCTTTGTTACTTTTCATAGGTTTAAGCGTAATTTACAAATTATCTCCTTCGGATGGAGTCATGCCGTTTACCTTACCTTTGAATGTATCTCTCTGGAGCCATGTAAAAATGACATGCTCTTTCACTCTTGGTTTTACCGCTCAAGGCACTCTCGCGAAACGTTCACTCAGAGACTTGTTTGCACATTTAAACAAAAGAAATAGACATTATCATTCTTAACTCAGATTGCCCCCGTATTGTTTTGTGGGGTTTTTTGACAAGCCTTTTGAATACCCAAGTTATCCGTTGGAGGTGGCTGTATGTGTGGTGGTACGTGGTGATGAAGTCTTGCTGTTTTGGTGGAGTGATGTAGTGATGAAAGTAAAACATGGTAGTGGGATTCTTTCAGTGTACGGTGAAACTTTCTATTGAGAGGTGACAAGTGGTGGAAGCCGACAAGGTGGTGAGATATTCCCTGCGCAAGAATGAGTTTCATGTTGAGAGGGGAGTGTGGCGAGACACATGGGATGTATGTGATCAAGGTAGTGGATGTGGATAGGCACTCAGGCCTGGATGAATTGAAAGTGAGGCACACATGCCAGAATGATTCATAAGCGGGTTGGCACTCGGGACGGAATGAGGATGCGGCACTGGGGCCAGAACATGTTGTGAGACTGTGGCACTAGGGCCGGAATGTTTAGAATGTGGCACTTGGGCCAGAAAGTGTTTGAGGATGTGGGCGCTTGGGCCTGAATGTGTTTAGGAAATGGCACTTGAGCCGGATGATTTGGGATTGTGGCACTTGGGCCAGAACGATTTCAGATTGAAGTAAGAAATATGGGCCAAGGGACTTCTAGACTGGAACGGATGTGCGGGCCTGAATACCCTTAATCTGGAAGTGGAGTAACGGGCCGAAGGAAAGCCACATGGACCGTGAATGTGCCACTGGGCCGAGAGAGAAACCTTGAAGCCTAAGATTCGTTTGATGATCTTGTTGGGCCTTGAGGCCAGAAACTAGAATGAATGGGTTGCACAAACTATCTGGGATTCAAATGTTTATGCTATGGGCCAAAATTTTGGTTTCAGAGCAAAGTTCGTGGGCCACAACTATGAATTGGTCTATGGGCCCAGATTAAGTGAGTTATGAGTGTGGCACTTGGAATATTCTTAAGAATTTGGCACCTGGGCCAAAATGTGTTTGGGCTAGAAAGAGGGCGCATGGGCCGAATGATTTCTAAACCATGTCCCAGATGTGAATTGGAATTTGGGGCCGAGTACTTCTGATTGGGCCTAAAAGATGGTACTTATACCTAGGATTTTGGGCCAAAGCCCGAGTGGGAAGTCTTTCTAGACTAGAATAAACCCTGAACGGAAAGGCCTGATGGATTTTCATGAACTGCTTTCGGTGGATTTGTTTTTCATGGGCCTAGAACTAAATTGATAATTCAAATTGGGCCGAAAGAGAGAATCACCTAGGTCTAAACTTTTGGGCCGGAGCCCAAACAAACAATTCATTTATTCAAACCAAACAGGGCCTTAGGGCCGCAAACAATGAAGTCGTGAATTCCAGGTTGGGCTGAGTTGACATAGGAAGAGTTCCTATCAATTTCTAGGCTGGCAGTGGGCCGATCATACAAGCAAACAAGGCCCACACAAGTTCAACATGTCCTTACTAGACGCTTCAACCAAATTGGGTATGGATCGACCCGGAGAGGTGCTTGGGGCATGGGCCCAGGTCACCACAAGGAATAGGGCTTGCACGCTATTCTCTTTGGGCTTCCCCACTTTTTTTTCACATCACCTGAAGGTGTGCGTCTACGGTCGGGTCTTTGACTGACCAAACAATGGGCTAGGTAAGGGCACCGCCAGGAAAACGCTTGGGGCTAAGGCCCAGGTATTAAGGGGGTGTGGTTAGACGACACCCTCCTCTTTTCCCCCGCTTATTCACATCACCTAAAGGTGTGAGTCCCTGACAGGGGACCCTCAAACGGGTCCAGGGTGAAATCGGTTTGCGTGGACCCTCGCTCTCATATGATGCAAAGGTGCAGGAATTGAAGTGCGCACAAAGATAAACAAACAATGTAATAAAAGCCATAAATAAACATTTTCAAGTTAAACCCTCTTTCTTAAAATTAAACAAGCTAATATTAAGAATCTTGTCCCCAGCAGAGTCGCCAGTCTGTGAGCCTCGATTTTAAACCCTATCCTATGTTGAATAAAGTTGATTAGGATCTAAACAGGTTTTAGGTCCACTTATAACCTAAGATTAATAACTATGTCACATAACAATAATTATTAAACCTAAGCTAGCTCACTGGAACCTATTATGAGTCGCCACCTAATTTTGACCTAGATTAAATTAGGAAAGGAGAGTTCGGGTTCGGGGGCTTGATATTCGACTTATTAGGGTTCAATTACTTTCATTACCCCTCCTAGGTCGTTTTTCCTCTACTTAGTTTATTTACGGCTTATTACGAGTTGTTTTAACCTAAGTGCGCGAGCTTCTGTTTTTTTTTTTTGTTTTTAACATTTTTTTTGACAGAGAATTAAAGTGAAATTGAAAGCTACCTAAACTAGGGTTTCGGAGGCAGAATTAGGTCAAATTTTGTTTCCATCCGTAGCCATGGACCAAACGTCCGAGACCACGGACCCCAGTTAACCTAAATATACAGAAAAGTCGAAATTAAAGGAAAACAAAAATTGCAAGGTCCGGGGCCACGGACGGATGTCCGTGGGCCCGGACATTATTAGAAAACCTAAATTTTGAATTTTTTAAATCCCGCCGCCGTCCGTGGGTGTCCGTGGTCTCGGACAACGCGTCCGAGGTCCCGGACCATAGGTCCGGGGTCACGGACCACCCACGGACAGGGGTTTTCAGAAGGTTCCCGAGGGTGTTTTGAGCTCAAATTTTATGGGTGTGTAGCCTGAAAGATGTACAAGACGTTAGTGATTGAAAGTTTTTATTTGAATTCGAATTAAGCACGAAACTTAGCAAACAGTTATCTGACAGAGGCTTAAATAAACAGCAATACAGAAGCCTACGAAGGTTAGTTTGAGCCCAAATTTTGAGGCAAGACAGATATACCGTGGTGAATCAGGGATGGAGTTTCTACCTGTTTTACCTTCGGATTCACAACGTTTCTTTACACCGGGACTCGTCGAGTGCTCCGTTGATGGCAGACCCGAGAGGATTTCGACCCAAGCTTCTGGTTGTTGGTTGTTCTTGTCTTGCTGTTCTTCACGTTTTAGAGGTGTTTTTGTGAGGTTTTGATGATTATTGGTGCTTTGGGGATTGGAAACGTGTTTAGATGGTGATTTCGGGGGATTTTCAGTATGATTTGGGTGGCCGGGTGTTTTGAAAACGTGAGAGAGAGTGAGGGGGCTGTGTTTTTCTGATTCTCTAGGGTTCTTGAGCATATGAGGTTCTGATTTTATCCAAAACCTATCCCCTTATATAGACTTTCTTAAAGATAAAGAAAATCTAGTAAAAGTAAGATTCTTCGATATTTTTAGTTAAGTGACTTCCCAAAGGAATTTTGCTATGAAATTTTAACCACTTGTCAAGAATGGATATTATGAATTTTCTGAGGTGCAAACGAATTTTTTAAATGCTGGAGCATTTTTAAATTGAATTTCTCGTCAGATTCAGTCAGAAATTGCTAGAAAATTATTGGAAATTCGAAAAATCAAAATTCCAACGCCATTATGCTTAAATGTCATCCTCTATCATGGGTTAAAATATCAAAGCATTCCGGGCTGATTTGGGCACTCTTTGGAGGAGAGAAAGCCTATAGGAGAACTCAGAAGCCTTAAAAATTACGAAAACGCCCCTGACAATGACGAAACTGCTCCTCAGGCCCTGGAACACGCCGATCGGGCCGGAGTCTCTTACTGTTTGATGGAGATGGCTCTCACAACCTCGTAGACCTTAGCCAGGGGGTCAAAATTTTGGGTATAACAGCTGGTTATCAATCGTTCCGGTCACCAATCGAAGAACTCGACAGAACCTCAAAATCAATTCCATCAGTAGAACAACCACCTGAACTCGAGCTTAAAGAAATACCCTCTAACCTCAAGTATGCCTTCCTAGCTGAAAATGACCATTTGCCTGTCATTATTTCCTCTTCTCTGAATTCCGGGGAGGAAATGAGGTTACTTGAGGTGTTAAAGAAGCATAAGACAGCAATCGGGTGGACTATCGCTGATATCAAAGGAATTGATCCCTCCTATTGCACGCACCATATTTACATGGAGGAAAACTTCAAGCCTATCCGACAACCTCAACGCCGGCTAAACCCTAACCTCAAGGAGGTAGTTCGAAAGGAGGTTCTGAAACTCCTTGACGTAGACATCATCTATCCAATTTCTGACAGTCCATGGGTCAGTCCTGTTCAAGTTGTCCCTAAGAAGGGGGGCATCGAAGCTGTTATTAATGAAAAGGGAGAGACTATCCCTCAAAGAAAGATCACAGGATGGCGCATGTGTATTGATTATCGGCGTTTGAATTTGGCCACCAGGAAGGATCATTTCCCTCTCCCCTCATCATCGACCAGATGTTGGAACGACTTGCAGGGCAAGAGTACTACTGTTTTCTAGATGGGTTCTCGGTTTATTTTCAATACCTATCGCACCTGAGGACCAGGACAAGACAACCTTCACTTGTCCTTACGGTACCTTTGCATACCGACGAATGCCTTTCGGTCTATGCAACGCCCCTGCTACCTTCCAGAGATGTATGCAAGCAATATTTGCTGACTTCATCGAACAGAGCATAGAAGTCTTCATGGACGATTTCTCAGTCTATGGCTCTAGTTTCGACAAATGCTTGGCACAACTAGATTTGATCCTGAGACGTGTAAGGATACGAATCTCGTCTTAAACTGGGAAAAGTGTCATTTTATGGTCAAGGACGGGATCGTCCTTGGACATAAAATATCAGCAAAAGGGATAGAGGTGGATAAAGCCAAGGTAGAGGTTATCGAGAAGTTACCAGCACCAACTACAGTTCGAGATATACGAGCGTTTCTAGGGCACGCAGGATTCTATCGGCGGTTTATACAGGACTTCTCCAAAATCAGTAAGCCATGACCGACCTGCTACAGAAAGATGCCCCGTTTCATTTTGATGAAAATGTTCAGCTGCCTTCCAAACCATAACACAAAAATTGGTGACAGCACCTGTGGTCATACCACCTGATTGGTCTCTTCCTTTTGAGATCAAGTGTGACGCAAGTGACTATGCCGTGGGGGCAGCTCTATGCCAAAAGAAAGAGAAAATCTTGAGAGTGATCGCCTATGCTAGCAGAACACTGAACGACGCACAGAAAAACTATACGACCACCGAAAAAGAACTTTTGGCTATAGTTTTCTCCCTCGATAAGTTCAGATCTTACTTATGGGGAAGCAAAGTCATCGTGCATACAGACCACTCCGCTCTCAAATACTTATTCACGAAACAAGAAGCCAAGCCTCGCCTATTGCGCTGGATTCTTCTACTTCAAGAGTTTGACATCGAAGTCAAAGATAAGAGCGGGAAACTGAATGTCGTCGCCGACCATCTCTCTAGGTTGGTGACTCCTACGGATAGTGTGCCCATCAACGAATTCTTCCCCGACGAGACTGTCTTCTCCATCACCAAGTACAGGAGCCATGGTACGCAGACCTGGCCAATTATTTAGTCTCAGAACAGTACCCTATGATTTTTCCTACTCCTAGAAGAAGAAATTTCTTTCTGACTCGAGGCATTATTTCTGGGAGGACCCGTACTTGTTCCGAGTTAGTGCTGATGGGTTGATTCGACGATGTCTCCCGGAAGAAGAGGTTTCGAGCGTCATTCACTTTTGTCATTCTCGGGAAGCTGGAGGTCACCATGGACCCACGAGGACCGCTGCTAAGATCCTGGCCTCAGGTTTTATTGGCCAACCCTTCATAAAGATGTGTACCAATTCTGCAGACAATGTGATAATTGTCAGAAAATGGGTAACACATCCAGGAGACATGAGATGCCGCAACAAGAGATACTAGAAGTAGAGCTCTTTGATTGTTGGGGCATTGATTTCATGGGACCGTTCCCTTCCTCGCAGGGCCACAAATATGTTCTAGTGGCAGTTGATTATGTGTCAAAGTGGGTGGAGGCTATACCCTGTCATCATGCCGATGCAAAGACAGTAACAAGATTCCTCAAAAAGCACATTTTTACCCGTTTCGGCGTGCCCAGGATTATTATTAGTGATGGAGGAACACACTTCTGCAACCGTTTATTCGAAGCACTTATGGTCAAATACGGGGTACGTCACAAGGTAGCTTTACCTTATCACCCCCAGACAAACGGTCAAGCAGAAGTTTCCAACCGAGAGTTAAAATGGATCCTTCAGAAGACGGTTAACTCATCGAGAAAGGATTGGGCACTTAAACTGGATGATGCGCTTTGGGCTTACCGCACTGCATTCAAGACTCCCATCGGGATGTCTCCTTTTAAGCTGGTCTATGGAAAAGCATGCCACCTTCCTGTAGAAATGGAGCATAAAGCATATTGGGCAATCAAGGCCCTAAACTTTGACATGACTTCTGCAGGAGAGAAGGAAATTCCAACTTACCGAATTAGAAGAGCTATGAGATCAGGCTTACCAGAATGCTAAGATCTATAAAGAGCGCACCAAAAAGTTCCACGACAGGATGATCCTCAAGAGGAATTCGAAATTGGTGATTGGGTTCTCTTATATAACTCGAGATTAAGGATTTTCCCTGGGAAGCTCAAGTCACATTGGGCCGGCCCTTTCAAATTGTTAGTGTGACCCCGTACGGTGCCTTTGAACTCCAGAACAAACAAGGCGAAACTTTCAAGGTCAACAGGGCACGTCTTAAAAGGTATAATTCTCATTCCAATATTTCAACTGACCTATCTGCTACTTATTTTGTCCAAGAACATCGGGATAATTTGCCCTCGAACCTTCTCCAAACTAAAACTTGGTCAAATACGTCTAGCTAGAGACGTTAAACCCGGGCAGCTCGGTGGGAGGCAACCCACTATCTATCTTTTATTTTTCCTTTAATTTAATATGTTTTTCCTTTTTGTACTATATTTCCCTTTTATTTGCTAATAAATGCAGGCTTCACTTGAGTTCTTCTCGCTGTGTAGAATATCTTTACAGGTTAACATTCATGACGACATTCCACAGCAACACTCAAGTGTGGGGGAGCTCTACACACTCTACGAAATCTGGGGAGTACACTCTTCCTTTACTAATTGCATGCCCTATTAATTTTATTTCCTCTACGCAATGA